>WOFM01000160.1:929706-1112986 GCA_011428145.1 Ericerus pela | reverse complement strand
GTTTTCTACCCATACCGAATGTTTTATGATGAGAAACAACTATATATTTCACAATTTCTTGGAAATATTTGAATGATTTTTTTAATAAAATAAGAGGTACTTTCAAATTTTTCAGTCTAAGCCTAAATAAGGCATAGAAAGTACAGTCAAGCAATAGAGTCCTGTGCCTAGTTATAGAACATATTATTAAGAAAATTCATAGGCAAATACTGTGATAGACTGTTGTCATATAGGGCCATATAGAGAGAGGAGATACAGTAATGTGAAGAATACACCATTCCAAAGCCAACTCTACTTATGAAGACAATATGAAGTACAGCTAAAATACTAAACCTGACAACTGCAGTGATGAGGAACCAATTTTCACTCTTATTTAATCATATTTAGTGAAAAAATGATGGAAATTATCGCAAATTTACGGACTAATTATATTTTTGAGAATTTTTGGAATAAATAAATAATCTGAATATCAACATGAAAAACCTGTTCATTTCCACAAATACGTGCTGAAGACTAATTTTTGCAACGTTGCAATTTCAAGTTAACGGCTTGATAAATATAATTGACTTACACCATTTAGCAAAGAAATCCCGTTTTAATCAATATGCCACACATATTTTATAAATTTCAAAATCCTTGGAAAAGTACTCTGTGAAATGTTTCTTTTTTTATTTCATTTCTCACAGGTCAATAGCACCCGTGCTAGATCAACTGTTTGCTGGTGCTAGAAAAATTCAAAAATTTACCCTTTTCTTCCAGACATTTCTAAGAGAAGAAATAATGGAAAATTTCATATAAAAAACAAAAAACAGTTTCTTACGATGGTTATATCCTCCCTGAAATTTAAGTTGCCTATGTTGAAAAGGAGGTTGAGCTACGGGGCTGATTTCACAACTTTTCAGTTCCCATTACTATTGTCGTTGAATAATAAAAATAAAAAAAACTTTAACGCCGCTTCATTTCACTGGAAAACTAAGGTATACTCCAGAGTTTTGGGTGGAAATAAGATATAACTGTTTGCTTCAGCCAGGCTCTTTTTGATTTCACTTATTTTCTAAAGACCTTTAGAATTTGGCTTCTTTTGTTACTTCAGTAAAACAAAATGACCAGTCCTCAAGGCCCTATAATGTCTCCCACTAATCAAAATCTTAGAGCTTGCTCTGGACTTCTTTACCCTCTTCTCCATCCTCCCTCTGACATAACTTCACACTACAAATAGCTACAAGGCCTAACACTTCTCTTGGTGAAGGATATTGCCTCGGCCACCGCCATGTAAAACATGGAACTCCATCTTCTTAACCACATCCTTGTAAGAAAATATACTTCAGTTTTGAACAAGACAATTTCTGTGTAGTTTTTTCAGCGAGTTGAGTTATGGAGTGAAATTCATAAATAGAGAGGTAAATAAAATTGATTTTTTTTTAAACTTTTTGGAGACGTTGAAATTGTGGGAAGAAATCCATCCCCTTGGCAGTTTTTCTCAAAGCAGTGAACATAAAAATTTCCCTAACAATGTTTTTATTAAATTTTACTTGGAAACTATTGAATTAATAACACAAAACTTGTATCGGACTTTCTCTTATGCACCAACTTTGCCTTTTTGAAGGGGAGGATTAGGCGCCAAAAATTCTGCAAATATTAATACTTTTTTAAAATTTGTTTCATGTTAAATAATTAGAAATTTACTGTTTATCGGTTGAAAATGAACCAAAATATTTTCAGTCTATTTTCGAAAGTGAGTGCTTCTGAGTAATTTTACCAAGTCACCCCGCTAGACTTTGTCAAATGTGATGACTATCTTTTGCGAAAATTTCAATCTCATTTTTTTTTAATTTTCTCAAAACTGTGAACTTTGATAAATACCAAATACTCCCGTCCCAATTGCTTATGTCGAATAAATGCAGTTATTATTTGTTGATAATAATAAAATAATTATTATAGATTTATGAGCTAAGGAGATACAAATTTTAAAATTCATGCAAAATATAAGCCTACAACATTTAAATTAGCAGAAACTAGATTTTCAATCAGGAAGAATCGGATAGAAAAAACTGAAATAATTATTACCTGCTTGCTAACCTTCTCAGTGAATATTGAGATCGGTATTATGACTGGAGTTATTAGCAAATTGATCACGTTTCAGTGGAAAGCACGAATTTCAGCACTTTTATCGAATATCAGTTCACTTTCTCCAATTAAAAAAGCAATTCAATTGTAAGAATTTATCTTGCAACAACTGAACTAGGTACCTTCCTACAACAACAAATGAAACTGAAATTTATTACAAAGCTAAGAAAGTGTATACCTATTTTCATCTAACAAAGACACTCATTTAGTATTACCCTTACTGCAAGAATTCAGAGAATTATTAAAAATTAATTAATTAATTACATTTCCTTACTATCCGCACTCTTATAGTTGATCTTGACTATTTAAAAGAAGACAGTTATATGTGTGTGCGTACACCTCACCACCACAAATGTCAGAAAGTGTTGCATGTTCTGTACAATGACGTGTGTGTGAGAGCCGAGCTCAGTGTTTAAATTTAGCAGTACTGGCGAAAAGTAAAGCGGTGAGCGCAAAAAGGTGGTTTGTGGACTTCATGTCCACTGGCCTGCTAGGTGATCAACGAGTGTGCTTGCACACTCGTTCATCTCAATCACACGTTGCCACAATTATAATTTATAATCAAACACACGTATAAATTCAGTTATGTAAAATAGTATATTATCTCAAGCTAACAGAGAGCAGTCAGATACCAATTATTGCTTCCATTACAATGAATCAATAACAAACCTCCCGATTAGGTGCGAAACAGTTTATATTCCATTATATTGGGGTTAGGTGGTTACATAAACTATGGATGGATATAGTGTTAACTGCGATTGGATATTGAAAAGAAAGAAGGAGAATTGACATCTATATTTTTACACAGGGAACATATTATATGCCAGTAGGATTATTGACTAAAAAAATATATGTGTACAAGCTGAATTATGGCGAAGACCATTGTTTAATTTCAGATCTATTTTGTTCATCAAATATTCACGTAATTTAAGGCTATGGGATTGACATCAAGAAGAATAAGAGTTTGGGGTTACTAAAAATTATTTATCGTTCGTGTAAAATGTAGTCTTCCATACGAAATATGGCCAATGTGATGGAAACTTTGGCTTGAAGTAGACGGACTCAAAAGAAACTAGGGCAAAATTACTGTACAATTATATTTGACTTCTTGCAACAAACTGAATACGTAAATTACCAGCTTGTCTACTAAATTCCTTCACGCACTCCCAACATTTGGAGTCACACAAAATATAGTGTTAGAATATGCAAATTAGACACAAAATGTGAATACGAAAACATTTTCAAGAAGAAAGTGTGAGTTTGTTGGTATATGCAAGGTAAAGTGTCAGAAACATGCCCCAAAAAACCCCACCCCTACGTGTGTTGCTAAATTTTCGGCGGCACATTTTAGCACCCTAAAATAAGTTTTTAACTTATATCTTGGAAACGAAGCATCTTCCAAAAAAAAAGAAAAAAAGGTTTCAAACAAAACATATTCCTCACAAAATTTCTTATAAGCTGAACTACCTGAAATCTAGTCCAGCCTAAACCATTACCCTACAAATTGTCTCACAGTAAAGTAGTTCTGGAAATTTCATTAAAAAGGTAGCAAATTTTTGAATATAATTATATCAAAATTATTGACTACAAGAAGAAAATGTATGAGAACAAATAGGATTCCCGGTAAAATGTGCTAAAAGATGAACTCCTACAAAGGTAGCCATGGCCAAGAAAGTTTGTTAAAATTTAACGTATTTAAAAATTCTTAATAATGTAACATTCTTGAAATTTATTATAAAATTCATTGTATAAACACTTGGCCTCCTTCCGACTAACCTATATGCCCGACTGCTGGATTAGAATTTCCTTTGTTACACTAGAAATTTTGTCAATATTATGAAATTTTTAAGTTCTTAGGAATATGAACAATTTTTGCATTTTAGAATTATCAATTTATACGAATAAAGTTATTAATACATTCTATAACAACATAAAACTTTACTTGATATAACATAAACCACTTTCCATATTAGCCCATACTCAAACATATGCTGAAAATTTTCATAAAGAATCATTTGATTTAAAAATCAAAAATCTAGGGCAGCAAATTCCAATAAGAATTTCAAAACTCTCTCGCAGCCTCCCCAATTTCATAAACTCTCTCGAAGCGAATGCCATATTGAAATAATTTTAGCGCAGCAATCTCTGCCACAAAAGCTTTCCAAATATGTACTATTAAAAGTTGACCTCAGAAAGCTCCCCAATTATTTTTATATTCCGGGAATTCTAATATTCTAATAGAATTTAAAAATTCTTCTAATACCACTTACTAAATGGCTACCCAAGTAAGCTATCCATAATTTTAATTTTTTTTAAATGCTTTCTTATATTAAATTTTCAAATTTTATTCCACCATTTCTATGAAAAACCACCTCAATTTTAAAAATCTAGGAATGTAAGTTTTTATAGATTTTCTAAATTCTGCAAATGCCATTAAATTTCTACCTTTTAAAGCTTCCTCATAATTTTTATGATCTCGGAATACAGGTTTTTATAAAATTCACAAAATATTTTAATACTAAATTCTAGGAATACAAGTTCCTATAGAATTTCTTAATTATGGCACAAAAAAATTCGCTAAACAAATTATCAACGAGCGCAAAGTTTGCAAGTACGAGCCATACGCGAGGGCTGTAAGCCGCACAAGTTAATAATCAATCACTCAGACAAAGTTGCGTATGATACTTTATTATCTAAGCGAATAAAAGTTTCTGAATAAACAAAAAACAGCATTTTCATCTTTGTTTTTAACAATCTTCAGTCGTTAGTACTCATGCTGCAGCCATGATTGCTGTGAAAACCAGCTTGTACGATGATATAATTATACGAGATGAACAGTTCATAATGCGATGTTTTTCTCCCTTCGGAGATAAAGTAACCTACTTTATTCTTGGAAATAAGGTCATCGGTAAATCGTCATTTTTTCACTCGTTAATAAGATGATAAACAGCCATTTTTCGTTCGCGTAGTTGATAAAGGTTTTTTTTTTTTTTTGAAAAGCAGTTGAATCGTTTTATAAGAAACGAATAAGGATTTAAATTTTCGTAAAATTTTCGCTACCAGCAGGTAAGTTTCATTCATACCAAATAAAAATAACATATTTTTTCATTGTTGTAAAATGAAACAAGATCTTGGTGGTATACTTATTCTTTATGACTTGTTACATGAGAAAAAATTAAGTGTTTCAGTCAAAATTCCATCTTCAAAGTCTGTTGTCAAAATTTCACATTCAACAGGTATGTTGTTTTCATAGAAAATTGAAAAATAATCTTCATTAAAATCAAAATTTATTCGCCTCATGGGCCAGGGCAAAATTGAAAAAAACCGATTGTGGAATACCTTGTGTGAGAGATATTCTCACCAGAAGGAAATTCTACAGAATTTAAGCGTGTTCAACCACTTCGTACATAAGTACAGGTAAGCCAAAACCAAGGCGAACACTGGTGATTTTGGAGCCGGTTTGGGTCGTTTTTATACAGCTTATTTACACGCACACCAAGACACGTACGTACATCTGTGAGGGCGGCCAGGTCGCATCAACCCCTACTGAGATAAGAGATGGCTGGCCGGTTCGTGTACGGATTGTGACATTGTCTCATTGTGTCACGATTTGGTACTCACACATTACCATCATGTACTTGCAGGTAATTACGATCGAACGTACTTAGTGTGTTTAACATCGCAAGGACGATTATTTGCCTGCCCTTTGGGGTGGCAACTGTCGTTGAGGGGTCTGAGCCCCTATACCTCATAGGGGAGAGTCCCCACACCTAATCCCCCCCAGTTTTTGCGCCGCAAAAATGATCAAACATGTGCAAGGACTGGGGGGACGTGCGGGTTTAATGCCGTTTTTGATCAGCCTCCCACTTTGCCAGGGCGCTGCCTACTGCGGCCCCGACACACTCGTAAGATTCCTTACAAGCGTACATTCGGGCCAAGTAATTTGCCCGGCTGTCCTCTCCCCTATGCCTCGGTGGTTGGTTTTTGGTATAGACATAGGGGTGACAGCGGGAGTGAGGGGGCAGCAGATGTCTGAACTGAGGCTGCCTGAGCATGGGGGAGTTTGAATTCCCCGATGTCAAGGCAGCCATCTTCGCCTTTTTGTTGGCTGCCCTCTCCACCGTGAATAGGAACTTCATTGGTTCCCTGGTCTCCGTAGGCTTAGGCTCTGGCATTGGGTGTTCCATCGTTGGAGTCAGTTCTGGTGGAGTCTGGGGAGGAGAGATGATGGGCAGAAGAGGAGTTGTCATCTCCTCGAGAACACTCTTCACGACGGGTGCCGTGTCCATCAGGAGTTCCTCCTTAATTTGATCAGGTTCTGACTTCTATTCCGGAATTTGCCGAGTACTCTTGGCAACTTCCGGAACTTTTGGGTTCTTGGTCGTGTTGAGGAAGATTCGGGTTGGTAGCGACATTGGAACAGGTAAGCAAGGAAAACGGAGAGCCAAAAATATCGTTTAGAAAACACGTCCAAGTTGTTAGACAGTTCTAAAACGGGTGAATTTACTGCTATTTTTGATTTACCATTACACTTTCATTGTAGCTTTTTCACATCTTCTTATCAGCATATAGAGGGGATAGAGCTTAAAATTCTCGGCCGTATGCAAGTTTTCCAGTTAAGTTCTGATTGGTTTAAGCAAAGTTATGCCTGAAATAAACTCAGAGAATATATTTTTCGAATTTTATTACAAACGAATCTCCGCTTGTGACGTCACAACGTTGAGATTATCTTTGTATTTGACAATAAACGCACGTTGCAATGTTTATTTCCGTATCGCACGTGGATTTGTTTATTCCTGTCGTTTTCTTTTTGTTGGCATTCCTCGTTTGCTTATCTCCGGAGTTTCTTTTGTCTCACGGAATTCTGATTTTCGTCGCATATTTTTAGCAGGTTTAAACTTATGTAGCGGATATTACTTTTTCGGGAGTAAATTTTTATTTTCTTCGCATTAACCTCTCAGACTTGCGAGAAGGATGGGAATTTTTACATTTTTTACTGGCTAGGGGCATGCCTCCTTTTTGTGGGCATATGGGGGCCTTGGGATCGAATGTTTTGGTAGTCACATCATCCGAAAACTTTACAGACTTTTTTATTTTTGGTGTTTTCTCTAATTGTGAATTTGTTATTTCACATTTTTCAACGGATTCTTCTATGTTTGTTGGTGAATCCATCTGGATATTTTCTGTTTTCTCTCTGTTTATTCTTTTATCGTCGCTTACCATGTATGCAGGCTTCAATCTGTCGATTGAAATTGTTCGAGGTTCGCCTGCAATGAGTATCACAAAGTTTTTCTCATCTCGTGATACTACTTTGTAAGGACCGGCGTATAGTTTCTCCAGCACAGATCTCATTTTTTCGTCTCTATTTGAGACGTAAATCTTGGGCTGGCCATGGCAAGCTGCTTGTTCTAGAAAATTGTTGGCATCATTTCTTATATTTTGTACCATAATTTCGGGGCTAACTTCCTTCGATTTTGTGAAGAAGTCCCCTGGAAGGTGTAGCTCTTCGCCGAACGCTAGTTGAGCTGCAGAGTGACCTGTATCCGTTTGTAGGGCAGATCGAAGACCTAAGAGGATGGTAGGGAGTACATCTACCCATCTCTTTGTATCATGCGACATTATAGAGGCTTTGAGAGCTCTATGCCATCTCTTGATTTTACATTGGCTTGAGGATGGTAAGCTGTGGTATGACTGTTGAACACCAAGCTTATTAGCTAACTCTTTGAAGAGCGAGCTCTTGTATTGGCGACCTTGGTCCGTAATTATGACTTCTGGTACGCCATACCTTGCAATCCAGGTATCATATAACCTTGCAGCTACAGTTGGAGCTGTCATCTCGTATAGAGGAATTGCTTCTGGCCATCGTGTTACCCTGTCTATTATCGTTAACAGGTATCTGTGTCCTTGTGATGGTGGCAATGGGCCTACCAAGTCCATATATACTATTTTAAACCACTCTGTTTGTTTGAAGGACTTGAGGGGCGAGCGAGTGTGTCTTCCTACTTTGGATTCTTGACAGTTCAGGCAACTGCGAGCCCATTTGTTGCAGTTAGACTTCATTCGTGGCCATACAAACCTTGCCAAAATTAAATTAGAACTACATTTTGGCCCAGCATGTGACAGATTATGTACACTGTTGAAAGCCAACCTGCGATATTATACCAGTAGAAATGGCCTATTCTTACCTGTACTGACGTCACATGTTAATAAAATATCAGTTCAGGGAATTTTTCTCTGTCTCAATTTGAGAGTAGTATCATCGTTCGATAACAACTCTTGCAATTCTGCATCCTTAAGCTGTGCTTTAGCTATTTCAGCATAAGGCAATTGGACAGGAGCCGAGATAGCTTCGATTTTACTTAAGGCATCAGCTGGAGTGTTAAGTTCCCCACTTATATACTGAATGTCGGTAGTCAATTGACCAATATAGTCTAATTGTCGTGCTCTTCTCGGCGATGCCGGTTCTGCTTTTTGTGTGAAGGCATATGTTAGGGGTTTATGGTCAGTATACACAGAAAAACATCTACCCTCTAATTGGTGCCTAAAATGCTTCAATGAAGCAAAAATTCCGAGCAATTCCCTATCGTACGTGCTATAGTTCTTTTCTGTTTTTGAGAGCTTCCTCGAGAAGAAAGCTAGCGGTAACTTTTTGTTGTCTTTGTCAAGTTGGTACAAGGTTGCACCAGTAGCAAAATCAGATGCATTGGTACTCACGCATAATGGCAGACTTTTGTCTGGATAAGCCAATAGAGTTGCATTTGCCAATGTATCTTTGATTTTCTCAAAGGCCTGTTTGGCTTCTTCATTCCATTCGAGTGGAGTTTTATCTATTTTTTTACATGTCTTAATTAGTGCAAACAGCTTACTTTGTTCGACTGCTGCATTCTTCATATAACGTCTATAGAAGTTCACCAACTCCAAGAAATGCCTAAGTTCAGCGACATTTGAGGGCTTTGGGAAGTTCAATATTAGCTCTACTTTGGTCTTTAAGGGGGAAATTCCTTCGGTTGAGACTTTGTAGCCAAGGAAGTCAATTTCGGTCTGTGCATATAAGCTTTTACCTCTGTTGATAGTAAGCCCCGCAGCGTGTATACGCTGTATGATGGCTCTTACATTCTCCTCGTACTGTTGCTCACCACCTTCAGAGCAAATGCAGATATCATCCAAGTATGCATATGCAAACGGCAATCCCCTAAACAGTCCATTGATAAATCTCTGGAAAGTGTGTGCTGAGTTGCAAAGTCCAAACGGCATTCGAAGGTATTCGAATAGTCCAAAGGGGGTTATAACCACTGTCTTTGGTATGTCCTGGTCAGCCATAGGAATTTGGTGGAATGCCCAGTTGATGTCGATTTTTGTGAACATCGTTTTACCCTTCATATTCGCGTTGAAGTCCATTATATTGGGGACTGGATAGCGATCAGGAACTGTCTTGGCATTTAAGGCCCTGTTGTCTCCAACAATTCACCACTCTCCACTTGCTTTTTTGGTCATGTGGATAGGGGAGCTCCATGAGCTTTTTGAGGGGCGACATACTCCTTCCTCGATGATGCAATGGAAGTACTCCCGTGCTGATTTGAGTTTGTAAGGCAGTAACCTTTGTGCTCTAGCATGGCAAAGCAGTCCTTTAGTCTCTATGTAATGAACTGTGTCATGTTTATAGGTAGGATGGCTGCTAATTGATGGTTGAGTGACTCCAGGATAGTCTGACATGATCCGTAAGAGTTGTCCATCGACTTTGGTACAGCTGGATATATTTGTGTCCAGTCTGTAAGCTAGCGTTTTGCCATCCACACAATGTTTAGATTCTCTATCGATCAATTTGCCATTTTTAAGGTCAATGATCAGGCCAAAATGTGCAAGGAAATCTGCACTCAGGATCAGGTTTGGAACATCTGCATCTGTGAAGGACCACGTCATTATTTTCTTGAGTCCGATGTCAACTTTGCTGGTTTCAAGTCCATAAGCTGGAAGGTTTTGACCATTCGCAGTACGGAGATAGTATTTTGGAGGGAGTACTTTTTGGGTTTTGTTAACTGGCAATATGCTCAGGTCTGCTCCCGAGTTGATTAAGTACCTTCTCCTGTTCGTCCTGTCCTTAATGAACAGGCGGCATGAGTATTTTTCCGAGGGGTCTTTGGCCGCATAGATGGCCCCTTGTTCTAGTTTGACGCCTCTTTGGTATAGAATTTGCCCCACCATTTGCATCTGTTGTTACATTTGGTGGCCTCTGCGCCAAACCTATTATGAAAGAAACAACATTTATCATCCCAATTTTGAGACTGGTTTTTGGGAGATGATGTTCTCGGGGGAGTTGAACTCCGACCCCTATTGTTGGAACTAGGTCTGCGGTCTCTGGACCAGGACTGTCGTCCTTTGCTATTGCTACTATTATTGTTGTTGTTTCTACTTTTAGATCTTTGTCGCCAGCTACTATTGGATTTCGTGGAGCTTTGGCCTTTGTTCCTTTTTACTTTGTCCGTCAACTGAGCTATTTGAGCTCTAAGTTGAGCTATCTCTCCAGTCTCTGCAGATACTGCACTTACCACATTCTTTGACCTGGTATATTCTAGCACATTATCTGCTGATTTTGCAAGGAAGTCCAAGTCTTCGGATGTGTTTATCACGGTGAAACCCACGGCAGCTGGTCATTGCAGAACACTTTGAGGAAGTTGTTTGCAAAATTGATTGCCTATGACAGAAGGGGCTACGATATTATCCGCCTTCTGCCTCAATTTTGCCATGAAGATTGAGGGTTTGTCGTCCCCCATCTTCATACCACCCATCACATCATCAATGATTTGGTTTTTAGTTTTTCAAAACACATTCTTTATCTTCTTGACGAACCAGGCATATTTATCCTCTTCTGTCCAAGAGCATTCCATAATATCCGGAATGTGGCAGTTTATCTGTGGGGGCATGCCTCCACAGATGTGTAGATACCGCTGGTTCAGAGTTATGTTCTCGGTCTTGAACCTGCCTTCCAATAGTGTCAACCACAAGTCTACCTCATTGGGTAGAAATTCTGGGATCTCTATCCTTCGTCTATAGAAGTTGGGGTTCTGTCCTGGCTGTAGTTGCAAAAGCTTCATAATTTGTGCCAAGACTTCGGGTGTCAGCTGTGGCTGAGCACTACCTCCCTGCGATGGTTGTGGGTTTTCATTTCCATTTGGTGGTGGGACCATTGCTGTGTCTTTCTGATGACAAGTGTATTCCATAGAACTACTTCCTTCCTTGCTAGTTGAAAACACTGGCTCCAGTGTTTGTAGGACAGGTGTTTTTGGGTCAGAACTTTGGCTTAAAGTTCGACTGCTACTCAACGTTTTTACTGCTAATTGTGTACCTTAGTGTGCAAAGAAATATTTTTTATTTGCTGAGCATGCGAGTTTCTTGCCAGTGCACCGCGCCAAATTTTGTAAAAGCGCAACGCGCCTCAAGACACCTCACAACCTAGCCAAAAATCACATCGGGGTCACCACTGTGGAATACCTTGTTGTGAGAGATATTCTCACCAGAAGGAAATTCTACAGAATTTAAGCGTGTTCAACCACTTCGTACATAAGTACGGGTAAGCCAAAACCAAGGCAAACACTGGTGATTATAGAGCCGGTTTGGGTAGTTTTTATACGGCTTATTTACACGCTCACCAAGACATGTATGTAAGAATATACGTACGTCTGTGAGGGCGGCCAGGTCGCATCATTCCCTACCGAGATAAGAGATGGCTGACCGGTTTGTGTATGGATCGTGACATTGTCTCATTGTGTCACAATTCGGTACTCGTACATTACCTGCATGTACTTGCAGGTAATTACGATCAAACATACTTAGTGTGTTTAACGTTGCAAGGACGATTATTTGCCTGCCCTTTGGTGCAGCGACTGTCGTTGAGGGGTCCGAGCCCCTATACCTCATATGGGAGAGTCCCTACAACGATAAATAAAAAGTGCCAAGAGTTTGAATGAAATAATCAGTCTTTTAAATTTTCCATAAAAAAACTGAACTTCTAAGAATATCTACGGCACTTAGTCAAAATTGAAAATCTTCAAAAAAAAAAAAAGTAAATTAAGGGGAAAAAACGGACAGTGACTTCATCCACGGAATTTTGCTGTGTCATAATTTTGGAGTTCTATAAGAACTCGCATTCCTTTAATTTAGTATTAAAATAATTTGTAAATTTTATGGAAACCTACGTTTCTAGAGAATTAAAATTATGGAAGAGCTTACTAGGGTAGACTTTTAATGGTAGGCTGTAGGTAGACTTTGCAAATTAAATAAGAGCATTGCATTCCCAGATAAGTAAAATTATGACGTAGCTGGTTGTTGCAGCCTTTTTGTAAGTATATAGTACCTACAGTATTATAAAAATTTGCAAATTTTATAAATATTTTCATTCTCCGAACATAAAATTTTGGAGGAACTTGCTAAGGTGGACTTTTAATATGATTTGGGAAACTACTGGGCTAGAATTTTGTGTGAATACGAACCTGCTTTTGTATTGGCTAGTGGTGCTTGCAGCGCTAGAATTATTTTCATATTAGAGTCTGGCTGCAAAAGAGTTTTCAACCGACTTCAAAAAAAGGAGGAGGTTATCAATTCGATTCGTACATTATGTTCTTTTTTTTATGTTTGTCCCAGCATAATTTCTCAACCAGGGAACCGATTTTAATAAACTTCTTTTTAAATGACAAAAGATGATTTCACGGTGGTCCCATTAAATTTTTTTAGAATCGATGTGGCAGTTTCGGAGTTATCTTTATGTATTTCTAAGTAGAACTTGCTGCTCTAGATTTTTGTTTTTTTAATCAAATAACGATTCTTTTTGAGATCTTTTGATAAATTTTTGAGTATAGGCTAATATAGAAAGTGGTCTACGTTATATTAAGTAACAATTTATGTTGTCACATATTTACTTGTATAATTATAATTAAAAAACTTAAATATATTAAAAATTAAGCGCTGTAGTTCCTTCAATTTTAGGAATAGGTTAAAAGTTCATGAAGCTAGTTTTTCTTATTTCGTCGAATGCTATCAGAATATCTACTTTATTTTAAAAAATGGAAGAATTTATTTTTTTAATTTATTTTTCGAGTCAAAAGTGCTCAAAAACCAAATTAATAAAATATTACGTTGGAAATTAATTTTATTTTATTTTAAATAAGCTTTTATAAGTGTAAAATTAATGTTGTGTAAAGCGAAACCTAGCACACTCACAAAGACACACATGACCTATCCCAACGATGGCAGTCACAATTATACCACTTTTGGGTGGCCACGTCGAATACTGTGAGAAATTGAAATTGCGAGCAATTAGAATAAAAACGAATTGAAGACTTTCCAATTTTTAAAATAGAGGATTTTTGGATAATAAATTTTTTAATTGTCTCAAAAAGTTCGACTTACGGGTTTGCTTTGAATAGAGGTAGGTACCTACATGAACCTTCTTGAAATACAGATATAGAACTACGGATCATAATTATAGTAGATTCGTGATTCGAAAAGATATGAGTCTTTATTCTATCAAAACAAGTTTTAGAGCAAACAAAATTTATTCAGCACTGCATTTTCTTGGCCACGACTAACACAAAGGATGAGAAGAATATTATGATTATGAATTATGACAAAGCTTTCACAAAATAAGAAAAGCAACGAAAAAAATTTATGTACTCTGTATTAGATTTGAAGAATCACTCAGTTGAACCGTTTTTTTTTTTTTTTTTGATTTTTTTCGAATTATAGAAAGTGGGGTTCAAATACAAGTTTTCCTTTTCAAACCACTAAACTATTCATTCTTTAACCAATTATAAGCAGGTGTAGCAGAAAAGTATTATGTTATCATTGATGACGTCATAAGACGATTCAGGAGGTGAAAACTTTTCAGCTTGGAAATACTTGTGAAAAAAAGAGAATGGAGGAGAAAGAGAAAGAAAACAACTTCATAGCAATTTTTTTGTTCCAGAAAATCTGATAAAATGGCAATCTGATGAATTTAGCCTTTCGTTGATAGCACATAATTTTAAGGTATAATCATTTTCACCTATAGTAGGCACCTAGCTAATATTTAAAAATTCGGAATTTTTTATTTTATCGTTTTTTGTATTATTGGGAAAGGAAGAGGCAGGGTGGATTTGTTTAGATTACAGACGCAAAATTTTAAAAGACAGTCGTCTGTTTATTCAACTGTAAGTACTAAGTACGTAGTGCCATTAAAAAGTGCCGTAACAGGAAGCGGTCAGGAAACACATTTTGTCAGTGAGCGGTGTAGCGAATGCACATTGTCTGCAGATATGTAGACAAGTAGGTACTTACATTCGATACATTATGAAAATTTTTAATATCTCAGTGAGTCGAACAACCCAACTTCTGAAAAATTTTGATTTCTATCTTCAAAATGGAAAATACACCTCATTTGTGTCTACTTCATCAAGACATTTTCCAATTTATAGTCTCTTTCCAGCTCCTTTTCTCCGTAGCTTGAATTAGAATTTATTAACATTATCCTATTGGTATCTTACATGACTCTCCAATCTCTTGGGAGAAGTACATAATGAAATTTAAATGTGAAGAACTGGAATAAAATATATCGAGAGTACTAAAAAACCTATTAGTAAAATGTGAGATTTTCGAAGAATCATCGACACCAGTGGATGGTTAGACTTTTTTGAAACGGTGAATTCGAGAATACAAAAATCATTTGGCTGTTTTCGTAAGATTAAGATAATGTCTAAAGGGGATTTTAAAAATGGTTTTTTCATACATGAGTACAATTTGATTTCATGGCCTTGTGATTCATTCGAGAGATAGGGCGTATATTTTTAAACATTAAACATTAATGGGCGTTGGAAGATTTATGAAAGGCCAAATAATATATTAATATGTTTCAACTTTAACCTTCTCTATAGGTTAAAATTTTTTACGTTTTTTTTTTTTTTTTTTTTAAATAATTAGGCTAAGTAAATAATAATACCAAAAATAAAATTTCTAAAGGAAACGCCTCTTTTCTGTTTGCAAAAAAATTTAGATGATTAGTCTGTTTTTATAAAAAAAATTAAATACATCCATGGCAAGTACCGTATTATGCAAAAAAATAATTTACCAGTGTGAATTTTAGAATTGAGAGGTTGACCTATGTATAAGCACTTTATAAGTATTTTGGATAATATTCTACGAATCGAAAAAATTCTATCGTGAAAACATGAAAAAATCATTCAAGTTCAAATTTGTTTTTCGTAATAAATATTTTTTTGTTTATTGAACTAAGACTGAAAGAGATAAATAATTTTTTGATCATTTACAGTACTATTTTTATTTTTATTGAAATTTGATTTAAAAAAAAAAAAAAATTTCTTCTTACTTATGGCCGGAAAATTTTAAATAAAAGTAGGTAATCTGAATAAAAAATGGTTGTCTAATTTTGAAATTAATTATTTATATTACCATCAGTGAGATCCAAAAATGTAGAAAGAAGAATAGGTAGGTATAGGTAAGTAAGTAACTATAGATATAATATATTACTTACCAAATTATCATCAGTACTTACCAAAAAAGAAGAAAAGCGCAAATCGTAAACAAATTCTCAATACGTACCTACCTAACAATACGACTGAAAATTCTAATTTGACTAAATTCTTTTTTTAGCATTTATACTTTTACTGAAATAATGTAAATGCTTCATTCAAAAACTAAAATGATAAATAATCGAAAAAATGGAGGGGAAGAAGATTGAATATGCTTTTTGACTATCTATAGGTTATATTTCGGTTCATTTCATTGATAAATTATTCGACTTAGATGGAGAATAATTGTTAATCATCCAATGATATTTATAACTAAAAATCTAATTCCATACTTACAAACATATTTAATGATACTTAATAATACAGTTTTGATTATTGAATACAGTTTCTTTAATTATTTTTGGAAAAACCATCGATAAGAAAAACAGAAAAATCATAATTTCATCATTCGTTAAAAATATGAAGTAATTCATGCGCAATCAAGATGTAATAATTGCTTTGTAAAAATATTACCTATTTAATATTTATTTATTCATGATGAAAATTGTTGCAATTAATAATTTTTAATGGGTACGTCTCTTTCTATAAATTTAGAGATAATAATATGTAAATACTATTTGCTTAGAATTTTTCAAATAGACGATATACTTAAGCAAAACTGAAAATAATTAATTAGGTAAGCAAAGAGTAATTTATCAGCCCGCGCAACTTTTCCCACATTGAGCCAAAAATTATTTTTGTGTGATTTCCGACTTCTGCAGTAGGTAGATATGAATGGTAGCTTTTCTAACTTGTTTGTATGCATGAACTCCTTCAATGTGAATTTTCTGTGAAATACAAAGACTGATGGCATCGAGGAAGGGCTAGGGTAGGCAACGTCACATAAAAAAAAAAAGATTTTGGAAAATGTGCTTTCCCATCCTGAAATTCAGTCAAAAAGTTACCGCCAACTTTGATGGAAATTTTCTCTATTAATATTGTAGGATGCGGCCGTCCCCAATAATAATAATAAAAAAAAAAAAAAAAAAAAAACATAAAATAAATTAAAATTTTTGAAATATAATAAAATAAAATTCCCAAACTAACAATAAACGCTATGAGCGTCCTCGACTAGGCTAGGCACTTAGCCTAGGTACGTGTTTCAAATGTAATTTCTCCCTCTTCCAGTCTATTTTTTTTTTTTGAATTACCTACTTCGAACACCACTAACACATGTCACTCCCCATTGGTAGTGATTGTTGTAGCTCTGTACTAGGTACAGTTCAATTACCCCGGTTATTGGCTTCCCCTATCTTTTTTTTCTTGGAGCAGCAACATGAAATACTTTTTCTCAATATATTTTTTCGCTGCTCGGTGTTATCCATCATTTTGTCATTGACCAGTGATGGTCATATGTGTTTTCATCTATCTTTTTTTCGATCAATTTTTAATACATGATGTATTTTTTTAATATGGCTTAATTTTTACCCATGGGCAATGGGCCAGCTCGAGGAAATAAGATGAGGTTAACTCAGGTAGTATCCTTCCTGGAGATGCCTTTGCAGACATCAGCTATTTTGGTAAATATTATTCTCCACATTTTTCTGTTACATGGTATAAAGCGGTATACACAATCACCTGCTAACTGAGCAGGTTCCGGACCATAATTCGCATCTTCACCAAAATTCTGTTGGTAGAGATGCTCTTGGTTTACTAATTGAGTGTTGTTTTTGGGGAACTTATGTTGGTCTGTATTGGGCTAGATTCTGATACCCAAGGTCGCATACCACAATATTGAATTTTGATTGAGAAAACAATTTTTTTTTCTGGTCCCACACTACTTTCCCTCCCCCTCAATTGAAAAAGTTTCCATGTACACCATTCACCTGTATCTGCTGGCCACTCTATGTACATGCAAAAAAAAAAGAAAAAAAAGTTAGTTATACCACTGTTGAAGACAAGTATGTATTTCATTATTCACAAGGATAAATGTTTAAGTATGTATTCAAAAAAATTTACATATTACAATTGATCAAGTATTCAGATCATGGAGTAGGGATGGGTACATTTTCCATTTTACGACTTCAGAAAAATTTTAGCACTTTTTTTGAAAATTCATAAAATATGGAAATGATAATTTATTAATGGGATTATAATTATTAGTCTACATTATAAACAGTATGTTAACCTTATAACTACTCTATTACGAGAATTTTATTTTTGTAACTTAAACATAGGTGCAAATAGCGGGAGTGCCAGGAAAGCCTGACTCTAAAAATTGAATATTGGTCCCCACATACATATTTAGGATTTTCTTTTGCATTTCGATTATGAAATTTGAAAAATTTTTTAAATATTTTGCAAAGGTTCCAGAGATACCAAATTTTCCCAAATTTCAAAAGTGACGAGGAGAAAAAAAAAGTCAAATTTTTTAGTTCACATAAATTTTAAACCATACTTGTCCCTACGAGCTCAAAAACTTCCTACAATTTTCACAAAGCAATGTAACTAGCTTTTCTGAGTCATAATTTAACAAGAAATCGAATGGTGAAAGTTTAAAATTTGTATCATCAATATTGAGGCAAATATTAGTAAAATCTATGATGGATATTATGCCAATGCATCAACAAAAATATTAATAACGTGTAAATTGTAGGATTTGGAGATAAATCATTGGTAAGGAGAATGGATTATCTCAGATTTTTGATTGACATCTCCTTCATGCAGAGCCGTAGAAAGGAAATTCGGGCCTGGGGAGAAAAAATTTATGGGCTCTCGAAAATATTGAAAATTTCAACTGTGCCAACCTCCATATCCATGATTTATCAACAGGAGCTCTGTTACAACTTATTTTTCTTTTTTTGTTTTTTAAATACCAGGCCCCTGAAAATCCCAGACCCAGGATAAATCCCCCTTCACCCCACTTGTCAGTCCGGTGGCTTCCTAGACAAAGTTACATAATTGATGTTTTTGTTGGATAGCTTTCCTTAATCATTAGATTTTATTTTTACAATTTTAATAATTGAAAAACATACAATAATTAGGCAAGGCATTAATTGTTATTAGACAAAATGTCTAAAATGCTTGACCTAATGCAAAATGAGGAGACATAGTTTAAAAACCAAAAGGAAAATTTTCCAGTTTCTACAATCCAAATGAAGTGTAAAAGCTTGCCCCTTGAAAATGAAGTAAAAATATAATTTACTAACTTTCTTCTTTTTTTAAACACTTTTCTCTCATCTTTGCAAATATTGCCTGTGTGATATTGAAATTTTCACCATTCGCTTTCTCATAAATTTTGATTCCAATTAACTACTCATTTATTGTTTCGCTCAATGTGTATTTGGAATTTTCAAGTACGAAAAGAAAAATCAAGTGTATTCTCCTGTGAGGCAGTTATACAGTAAAAACCCTATGCAGGAGAGACTGGGTATTTTTAAATAAAAAAAAAACTCTAGCACAGCAATGTTTTTCTAGAAAACCTAGTTTTCTAATGAAGATAGAAATGGGGATGCAGATGAAGATGGAGATGAAAATGGCGATGGGATGAAGGTGGAGGTGGAGAGAGAGAGAGAGAGAGCTTACTTGCAAAATTGTAAAATAATATCGATATTAATCAATATTTATATCTATTATATGAATCGATATTTATATGGATAGTGATCGATATCTGACAAACATATTGATATTGATATTTCACTGATAGTTTCAGTTACAGAAATTACAAAAATCTGTTGATAGTTATCCATATCTTCAACAAAAATATTGATTTATTGATATTTTATTGCTAAAAAGTTCTTTTCTAGAGATTTTTTGTTTTCCAGTTTTCTCAAAAACTATAATGAACCCACGAGAACCAAAGTTATTTCAAATCTTTGCCAATACAATATCTATCTTTTGTAGAAATTTCAATCCTATCTGTTGGTTAGTTTTTTTAAAACCATGAACACAAAATTTTTTCAAGAAATTTTTCTTCTCCAGTTTTCTTGAAAACTACTGAATAGACAAGCACCAAACTTTTGAAAAACTTGTACCAACATAAGAAAGATCTATTGTGAAAATTGAAGCCTGATTCCTTTTGTCATTTTCTCAGAATATTGGAAAAACAATTTTTCCAGGAACTTTTTGTTTTCCAGTTTCATCAGAAACTAATTAGTTCCAATAGACGAAAAACTTTTTTCAGATTTACTTTAATATGAGAACTAGTTTTTGTGAATATTTCAGCTCTATCTGTTTAATAGTTTTCTCATAACTGTGAACACATATATATAAATATATATATATATATATAATTTTCATGACCCCCACCCCTAACCCCACAGTTATGTCAATGTTAATACCCCATTTGCAAGCAAACTGGGTAAAAACTAAATTTATTTTATATAGGTACTCATTACAATATGAAGTGCACAGCATCTATTAGTAATTATATTTAAATTAACAGATGATATCTGCTATTTGAATTGTAGGTAATAATTTAATTATTATTAGGAAAATTGATTGATTTTCAGTTGTGAAACTTTTCTCATCAATTTTTTAATTTATGCCATCTTTCAAAGTATCCTAAACTTTCTCAAGATCTATGTTTCATGTTTTTGGGTGGTTGTTATTGAAAAAATCACTCGCAAAAAATTGAAAGGTATTTTTAGTATTTTCCATGGTACACCAGAAAATTTATACCATAGTACACTAGATTCACTTTCTTGCTAGAAGTTAATGTTATATTTAATCCAAGTGTTTTTGAGCATTGGTAACTCTGAGTAATTAATTGCTAACTATTAATTTTCCTTTAAACACATCTGGAAGTTTGAATGATCAACTCCTTCATTGGTCAAAATTTTTGTGAGTTATAAAAATTTTACTTTCTGCATAATTTTGATAAATATTGCAGTAACCTTTGAACAATGAACTGAATAATTATAGTAGATAAAGGAAGTGTGGAATACCTTGTCGTGAGAGATATTCTCACCAGAAGGAAATTCAACAGAATTTAAGCGTGTTCAGCCACTACATACAAGCGTATGGGTAAGCCAGAACCAGACCAAACACTGGCGATTTTAGAGCCAGTTCGGGTGGTTTTTATACGGCTTATTCGCGCGCGCACAAACACACGTACGTATGAAAATATGTACGTCAGTGAGGGCGGCCAGGTTGCATCATCCCCTACCATGATAAGAGATGGCTGGCTGGTTCGTGTACGGATCGTGACATTGTTCGGTGATGTCACGATTTGGTACTCGTACATTACATGCATGTACTTGCAGGTAATTACGATCGAACGTATTTTGTGTTTTGTTTAACGTCATATAGATGAATAAGTTAGCCTGCCCTTTGGGGCGGCGACTGTCTTTGAGGGGTCCGAGCCCCTTACCTCATACCGTTGAGTCCCCACAGCTACTCCCCCCCCAGTTTTTGTGCCGCAAAAATGACCAAAAATGCGCAAGGCCTGGGGGACGTGCGGGTTTTACTTACGCCTCTGATCGGCTTCCCACTTAGCCAGGGCGCTCCCTACTGTGGCCCCAACGCACTCGTAGGATTCCATAAGGGCGTGCATTCGGGCCAGATAGGCAGCCCTGCTGTCCTCTCCCCTATGCCTTGGTTGGACGGTTTTTGATCGGGCGTAGGGGTGATGACGGGAGTGAGGGGGCAGTGGACGTTTGAACGTCGGCTTCCTGAGCATCGGAGAGTTGGAATTCTCCGATGTCCAGGTGGCCATCTTCGCTTTCTCATTCGCGGCCCTCTCTGCTGTGAACAAGAATCTCATCTCCTTGGGTTTCTGGTCTGGCTTCGGTGGTTCCGGAGTCGGAACCGATTCCTTGGGTGACCAGGGAGGAGAGATAATTGGAGGTAGCGGAGTGGTCATCTCCGCTAGGACTTTGTCTACCGGAGGAGCCGTGTCCATGAGCAGCTCCTCCTCTATCCGGTCCAGCTCCGTCTTCTGCTCGGTCTTCTGCTGAGTCTGTGAGGGCTCAGCAGTTTTCAGGGCAAGTTGGGAGGTGGCAGACTTCAGGAAGGTTCGTGGAAGCGACATAGAAATTGGTTGTAGGAAAAGGAAGCAAAAATATCAGAAAACACGTCCAAGTATTCTGGCGGTTCTGAAATGGGTGATTTTACATCATTTACAGTTATTTTTCTTTATTTCCGTATCTTCTTATCAACATGTAGAGGGGATAGCGCTTAAAATTCTCGGCCGTATGCAAGTTTTCCGGTTAAGTTATGATCGGTTTAAGCAGAGTTATGCCTGAAATAAACTCAGTGAATATAATTTTCGAATTTTTACTACAAAGGAATCTCCGTTTGTGACGTCACGTCGTAGAGATAAACTTTGTGTTTAACGGTAAACGCACGTTGCAATATTTTGTTTCCGTATTGCACGTGGATTTGTTTATTCCTGTCTTCTTCTTTTTGTTGGCATTCCTCGTTTGCTTATCTCCGGAGTTTTTTTTGTCTCACGGAGTTCCGATATTCCTCGCATATTTATTAGCGGGTTTTAACTTCGTAGCGGATATTACTTTTTCGGGAGTAAATTTTATTTATCTTCGCATTAACCTCTTAGACGTGCGAGAAGGGAGGGAATTTTTTTGTTTTTTACTGCCAGGGGGCCTGCCTCTTTTATGTGGGCATAAGGGGGCCTCGGGATCAAATGTTTTAGTTGTAACATTGTCCGCAAATCTTACTGACTTTTTTGGTGTTTTCTGTTGTGAGGTATTTTTCTCACTTTTCTCGACGGATTCTTCTGTATTTATTGGTGAATCCGTCTGTATATTTCCTGTGCTTTCCTTATGCAACCTTTTGATTCTTTTATCGTCGCTTACCATATAAGCAGGCTTCAATTTATCGATTGAAATTGTTCGAGGTTTGCCTGCTATGAGTATCACAAAGTTTTTCTCGTCTCGTGACACTACCTTGTAAGGACCGGCTTATGGTTTCTCCAGTGCAGATCTCATTTTTTCGTCTCTAACAAATACGTGTGACGTATTGGCCAAGTGTTTTGAGACGTAAATCTTGGGCTGGCCATGGCGAGCTGCCTGTTTTAAAAAGTTGTTGGCATCGTTTCGTATATTTTGTACCATGATTTCGGGGCTAACTTCTTTCGATTTTGTGAAGAAGTCCCCTGGGAGGCGTAGGTCTTCGCCGAACGCTAATTGCGCTGCAGAGTGACCTGTATCGGTTTGTAGGGCAGATCGAAGGCCTAAGAGGATGGTAGGAAGTATTTCTACCCATCTCTTGGTATCATGTGACATGATGGAGGCTTTGAGAGCTCTATGCCATCTCTCGATTTTGCCATTGGCTTGAGGATGGTAAGCTGTGGTATTACTGTGTTAAACACCAAGCTTATTTGCCAGCTCTTTAAAGAGCAAGCTCTCGAATTGGCGACCTTGGTCCGTAATTATGACTTCTGGTACGCCATACCTCGCAATCCAGGTATCGTATAACCTTGCAGCTACTGTGGGAGCTGACATCTCGTGTAGAGGGATTGCTTCCGGCCATCGTGTTACCCTGTCTTTTATCGTCAAAAGGTATCTGTGTCCTTGAGATGGTGGCAATGGGCCTACCAAATCCATATGAACCGTTTTAAACCGCTCTGTTTGTTTGAAGGATTTGAGGGGCGAGTGAGTGTGTCTTCCTACTTTGGATTCTTGACAGTTCAGGCAACTGCGAGCCCATTTGTTGCAGTCAGACTTCATTCGTGGCCATACAAATCTTTCCAAAATTAGTTTAGCACTACATTTTGGCCCAGCATGTGACAGATTATGTACACTGTTGAAAGCCAACTTGCGATATTTTAATGATAGAAATGGCCTTTTCTTACCTGTACTGATGTCACATGTTAATAAAACATCAGTACCGGGAATTTTTCGCTGTCTCAATTTGAGAGTGGTATCATCGTTCGATAACAACTCTTGCAATTCTGCATCCTTAAGCTGTGCTTTAGCTATTTCAGCATAAGGCAATTGGACAGGAACCGAGATAGCTTCGATTCTACTCAGAGCATCAGCTGGAGTGTTAAGTTCTCCACTTATATACTGGATGTCCGTAGTCAATTGACCAATATAGTCTAATTGTCGTGCTCTTCTCGGCGATGCCGGTTCTGCTTTTTGTGTGAAGGCATATGTTAGGGGTTTATGGTCAGTATACACAGAAAAACATCTACCCTCTAATTGGTGCCTAAAATGCTTCAATGCAGAAAAAATTCCGAGCAATTCCCTATCGTACGTGCTATAGTTCTTTTCTGTTTTTGAGAGCTTCCTCGAGAAGAAAGCTAGCGGTAACTTTTTGTTGTCTTTGTCAAGTTGGTACAAGGTTGCACCAGTAGCAAAATCAGATGCATTGGTACTCACGCATAATGGCAGACTTTTGTCTGGATAAGCCAATAGAGTTGCATTTGCCAATGTATCTTTGATTTTCTCAAAGGCCTGTTTGGCTTCTTCATTCCATTCGAGTGGAGTTTTATCTATTTTTTTACATGTCTTAATTAGTGCAAACAGCTTACTTTGTTCGACTGCTGCATTCTTCATGTAACGTCTATAGCAGTTCACCATCTCCAAGAAATGCCTAAGTCCAGCGACATTTGAGGGCTTCGGGAAGTTCAATATTAGCTCTACTTTGGTCTTTAAGGGGGAAATTCCTTCGGTTGAGACTTTGTAGCCAAGGAAGTCAATTTCGGTCTGTGCATATAAGCTTTTACCTCTGTTGATAGTAAGCCCCGCAGCGTGTATACGCTGTATGATGGCTCTTACATTCTCCTCGTACTGTTGCTCACCACCTTCAGAGCAAATGCAGATATCATCCAAGTATGCATATGCAAACGGCAATCCCCTAAACAGTCCATTGATAAATCTCTGGAAAGTGTGTGCTGAGTTGCAAAGTCCAAACGGCATTCGAAGGTATTCGAATAGTCCAAAGGGGGTTATAACCACTGTCTTTGGTATGTCCTGGTCAGCCATAGGAATTTGGTGGAATGCCCAGTTGATGTCGATTTTTGTGAACATCGTTTTACCCTTCATATTCGCGTTGAAGTCCATTATATTGGGGACTGGATAGCGATCAGGAACTGTCTTGGCATTTAAGGCCCTGTTGTCTCCAACAATTCACCACTCTCCACTTGCTTTTTTGGTCATGTGGATAGGGGAGCTCCATGAGCTTTTTGAGGGGCGACATACTCCTTCCTCGATGATGCAATGGAAGTACTCCCGTGCTGATTTGAGTTTGTAAGGCAGTAACCTTTGTGCTCTAGCATGGCAAAGCAGTCCTTTAGTCTCTATGTAATGAACTGTGTCATGTTTATAGGTAGGATGGCTGCTAATTGATGGTTGAGTGACTCCAGGATAGTCTGACATGATCCGTAAGAGTTGTCCATCGACTTTGGTACAGCTGGATATATTTGTGTCCAGTCTGTAAGCTAGCGTTTTGCCATCCACACAATGTTTAGATTCTCTATCGATCAATTTGCCATTTTTAAGGTCAATGATCAGGCCAAAATGTGCAAGGAAATCTGCACTCAGGATCAGGTTTGGAACATCTGCATCTGTGAAGGACCACGTCATTATTTTCTTGAGTCCGATGTCAACTTTGCTGGTTTCAAGTCCATAAGCTGGAAGGTTTTGACCATTCACAGTACGGAGATAGTATTTTGGAGGGAGTACTTTTTGGGTTTTGTTAACTGGCAATATGCTCAGGTCTGCTCCCGAGTTGATTAAGTACCTTCTGTTTGTCCTGTCCTTAATGAACAGGCGGCATGAGTATTTTTCCGAGGGGTCTTTGGCCGCATAGATGGCCCCTTGTTCTAGTTTGACGCCTCTTTGGTATAGAATTTGCCCCACCATTTGCATCTATTGTTACATTTGGTGGCCTCTGCGCCAAACCTATTATGAAAGAAACAACATTTATCATCCCAATTTTGAGACTGGTTTTTGGGAGATGATGTTCTCGGGGGAGTTGAACTCCAACCCCTATTGTTGGAACTAGGTCTGCGGTCTCTGGACCGGGACTGTCGTCCTTTGCTATTGCTACTATTATTGTTGTTGTTTCTACTTTTAGATCTTTGTCGCCAGCTACTATTGGATTTCGTGGAGCTTTGGCCTTTGTTCCTTTTTACTTCGTCCGTCAACTGAGCTATTTGAGCTCTAAGTTGAGCTATCTCTCCAGTCTCTGCAGATACTGCACTTACCACATTCTTTGACCTGGTATATTCTAGCACATTATCTGCTGATTTTGCAAGATTGCCTATGACAGAAGGGGCTACGATATTGTCCGCCTTCTGTCTTAACTTCGCCATGAAGATGGAGGGTTTGTCGTCCCCCATCTTCATACCACCCATCACATCATCAATAATTTTGTTTTTGGTTTTCCCAAATACATTCTTGATTTTCTTGACAAACCAGGCATATTTGTCATCTTCTGTCAAAGGGCATTCCATAATGTCCGGAATGTGGCGGATTATCTGCGGGGGCATGCCTCCCCAGATGTGTGTATACCGCTGGTTCAGAGTTATATTTTCTGTCTTGAACCTGCCTTCCAATAGTGTCAACCATAATTCTACCTCGTTCGGCAGAAATTCCGGGATCTCTATCCTTCGTCTATAGAAGTTGGGGTTCTGTCCTGGCTGCAATTGCAGAAGTTGCAAAATCTGCGCCAGAACTTCGGGTGTCAGCTGCGGCTGACTACTACCTCCCTGCGATGGTTGTGGGTTTTCAGTTGGTGGTGGAACCATTGCTGTGTCTTTCTGGTGACAAGCATATTCCACAGTACTACTTCCTTCCTTGCTGGTTGAAAACACTGGCTCCTGTGTTTGTAGGACAGGTGTTTTTGGGTCAGAACTTTGGCTTAAAGTTCGACCACTTCTCAACGTTTTGACTGCTAGTTCTTCTTTATTTATTGCAGTTCCCAGTTGTGCTATTTCTGAGTGTTGAGGGCCTTCTTCTATGTTTGCTAAATCCGTAGAGTGTAGAGTCGAAGTCAGGGGAGTTGGGGGATGAGTCCAACCTTCTTCCTCCAAGTCTACTGTCTTGTTTCTCTTTGTTTGTATATTTTAAAGAGAGGGGTATAAGTTCCCACTTCAGCAGACTCTACTTCGACGACCAAAAAGGTGTCTTAGTCTGCAAAAAAATATTTTTAATTTGCCGAGTAAGCGAGTATCTCGCCAGCGCACCGCGCCACTTTTTGTAATAGCGCCTAAGCACCTAAGACACCTCACGACGTAGCCAAAAATCACGTCGAGGTCACCACTGTGGAATACCTTGTCGTGAGAGATATTCTCACCAGAAGGAAATTCAACAGAATTTAAGCGTGTTCAGCCACTACATACAAGCGTATGGGTAAGCCAGAACCAGATTGAACACTGGCGATTTTAGAGCCAGTTCGGGTGGTTTTTATATGGCTTATTCGCGCGCACACAAACACACATACGTACGTCAGTGAGGGCGGCCAGGTCGCATCATCCCCTACCATGATAAGAGATGGCTGGCCGGTTTGTGTACGGATCGTGTCATTGTTCGGTGATGTCACGATTCGGTACTCATACATTACCTGCATGTACTTGCAGGTAATTACGATCGAACGTATTTTGTGTTTTGTTTAACGTCATATAGACGAATAAGTTAGCCTGCCCTTTGGGGCGGCAACTGTCATCGAGGGGTCCGAGCCCCTTACCTCATACCGTTGAGTCCCCACAGGAAGTATTTACCAGATGTATGATGTAACATCCGATAGTAGGTGGTGACGTATTTTTATAAACCATAATATGTGGTCACATAAATTTGTATTTTGATATTTAAAATGGAGGAAAACAAAATTCCAGATAAGCCAAAAATTGTATGATTGATAGGACCCTGAAAATCATATTATATAGAAAGTTTAAAAAAAGACATATTTAATGGATTTAGAATTGTTTAAGAATTGATATGGATGAACATTGATAAAATATTATTTAATTATTTTACCACTGCATGCCTATAGGAACAAATTCAACAAAACATAATTTAAAAAAAAATACAAAATTCAAAATGAAGAAATTTATTTTATAAGATATACTGAAAGAACAGCTACAAATTTCTGGAGTACAGCAAACAGGATCCGTAGACAACCAACACCACTCAGATTTTTGAAGACAAACCTTTGAATTTATTGATGTAGAATTGAAGTTTAGCACCTACCTCAGGAGTAGATTTGATGTACAAAGTACCAGAAGAGTTTAGAGAACCATCAGATTTATAAGGTATCAAAATCCAGAACTGAGGACTGTTTGGTACACAATGCAGTACAGTTTATATGGATCTGGTATCTGGTTTTCTCATTGAAATCAGTTAGAAGCCAGGAACAAGCATACATAATTACGAGTTGGTTTAAAAAGATACCAATATTTTTAATCCTTCATAATTATCAACCAAAATCTTGAAGTTTTAGTTAATTTATTACAATATGTGGTTAAATTTTCAATTTGAATTGCGATAAATCTGAATTTAACTATAAATTTAGGCTTTTAAAGATGAACAAAATAAAATAATTCCATATATTTTGGAATATGTGAAACATTTCATAATGATAAAGATCCAAATAACGTTATTAAAGTTTTCAATTGATAGAAGAACTCTAATTTTAGGTTGAACAAAATTGTGCCAATTGGAGTTAACCAAATTGTGAGGAAAAAGTGATTTACATGAGGTTTTATAGGCAAGTTTTCAAGGGATTTTTCCTCCAGAAATTTCCTAAAATAGGAAGGTACCATAACCATAACCAAGGAAATTTCTGATTGGTTTTTCAAAGTAGTGTGAGTCTAATAGAAAACAGAGGAAATGGCATGTCAGTCACTACCCGGTAGATTTGATGACTTTTTACAATTTGTGGAATCTGATAAGTATAGGCTTAAACAACTTCCAGACACATTTGACAAATTTATGAGTTTTTTGAGTTTGTATAGAAGCCAAAGAAATTTTCTGACTAAATTTTTTACAGTGATTTCATAAAAAGGCAGCCTTATCGGTAGTATTTACTTTATTTTCTTATGATTTTGATAACCAAGTAATATGAAAGTTGAGGCATTGATTTGAAAGAATTTGATTTTGAAAACAGAGAGTAAATAATTCATGTCAAATTATTAATTTTAGTATTCTTTAGACGATTGAAGTATATTTTAAAAGACTTGCTTAGATAGTATGTATATGTATAAGGTGGTTTTGTTTTTTGTAGGGTGTTCTTGTTATTTGAGAAGAATAAATTTTGAATTTGGATTTTAGAGATTCTGCAATGGTGGACAATGCTATGGGACTAGTAAATCAAAAAATTAAAAGGAAGTCAGTTCTGCCCATGGTACACTTGTTCCATGGAACCCCGGTCTCCCCTACATATAACACGTAAGTTATATATTAATGAAAATCATTGTTAACTCGATAACCTAACTGTTCCATGTCTCATAAGATAGAGCTGAAATTTGATGCGTCCGTGAAAATGGACGTTATAAAATTTTATGATAATTAGACGCACATTCCGTGCATAAATTCCGATTATGTATCATTTTTTGATACCACAATCTAGGGTGTAATTTTCTTCAAATAGAGGTGGAATTTGGTTTATAGATCGATTCTGTCTAAAATATACTTAAATAACTTCTATAAATTTTGGTTTTGATTAATTGGTTGGTTCTCGAGTTAATGAGTATTCATCTAGTGTAAAGTGTAACTAATGCAAATTTTTATTCAGTATTCTAGGCTCTTAGCCCAATTCCCTCTCGAATCAATCATCGAACTAAAACCTTTGGCAAACTTATTTATCATAATCATTAGTAAACATGGCCAAAGTTTCATGTGTATTGTTCGGGGTAGGATTGGAGCTGACAATGTAGAAGTAATTAACTAAAAAAGTTGCACTTTACTATCAATAATTAAAGAACAAATAAACCATTTAGAGCCAAAATTAACTGCATGTGTCTATTTACATTTCAGAATCTAGGACTACGTACGTACCAAATTTCCATTCTCATAACAAAAACAAAAGTTGCACCTTTATCATGTTAACAAAAAACAGTAAACAAAATGTCACTGAATTTGACTTCCACCCAAATCATCTGTCCGATTAACATGACATTTTCCAAATTCTAGCTTCATTGAAGAAAACTACAAAAATTATTGTATTACTCAACAAGAATTTGCATACCTGCAATAGAAAAATCATGTAGTATCTACATTAATTTTGGTCTGATAAAAAAATGGTAGGTACCTAGATATTAAATACAGTATATTTTGTTTCCAGCATAAAATACTTTTCTTTCCTTTAGCATTAACCGTTTGTTGGGAGGAAGATTTGTGAAAAACTTTTTGTACTCAATTTAAGTCACAAAAAAGATGGTAAATGAAGAAATGATTCGATCTCGGAACATATCTTACCTTTAGATTTCTAATAAAAAAATATTTCAAGTAATTTTTGACAAAAATTTACTTGGTTAATAATTTCTTACAATCCTTCGCATTATTCTTAGCCGAAAATTCGGCATGAGACAATATGTTTTCATTTTATTGCACGCATATCTGAACAACTTTTCAAAAAATAAAAGTTCACATTTTCCAAAAAAATAAATTTAAAAAAAAACATAAAACAAATACCAAATGAAATAAAATAAAACTTGCGAATGCGTTAGTTAAACGATGGGGTCTGCGAAAGTCAGTTACAATTACAGCACATCCCAAAATCAATCAGCAAAAAAACAGGTGTAAAATTAAATTAAATCTGTATAAATTCACGGATATAATTAACTTCGTGTGACCAGCCATACAATTTTCCTGCAAACTTAAAATTATGTGAACATTTGTACACATCATGAATATAAACGTATAGTACGTACATAGGCATAGGAAAATATTGTGAGACTGATATCGCGTCTCACATAGCTAGTGCGATTTTCATAAGTCAGTCTGCATATCTGTGGTATACTTTCCTATAAGACATATGTGCATCCATACAAGGTTCTCTTTGAGAGGTCCGCCCTACAGCACCAGTGGATAGTACATTATGAAATGATGAAAATGTTACTTCAATAGATGGTTTACATTCAAAATTTAAGGTTTTGAAGAGCACTAAAATTATCAATGAAAAATTTATAACGAATCAGAATCTCTTGTTAAACAAAAAGTTCTTGTAGAACTCGTCAAGAGAAGCAAAAAACTCTCTCTCTACATATATTATGACGTATCCTTAAAATTGAAGACGTTATGAAAGACTGAAAATTCAGATAACAAAAAAAAAAGAAAATTTCCTCAAAAACTGCTCTTTTGGCACCATCGTTAATCAAAAATTGTAACCCACACCTTGATTCTATAACAAAAGGAGAAATAATGATTCAAGCATGTTTCTTAGGTTTTACCTTGCAACATGCGGATATGCAACGACTTATACACTATGCAACCAATTATACAAGTGTGTATGAGCGTGGTAAAATTTTATATATTTTTCTCTTTTCTAAAATAATGCACTATCCACCGATACCGTATGACGGTGCACTCAGAGAGCACTCTGTATACCGTGTTTGTATTATGTATGTATGCGTGTATTTATATATGCTTGTATGTGTGTATGTAAATTTTCTGATATAGACGGAGGTTTGAAAGAAGTTTGGTGTCAATCAGATCAGTAGTTTCTGAGAAAATTGGAGAAGAAAAATTGATGGAAAAAATTTTGTGTTTGCAGGTTTAAGAAAACTAGAAAAAGGATGGGGCTGAAATTTTTACGAGAGTATATGAAACCAGGTATGATGGTTTGGTAGGTGATTGGTGCCTATTGGTTCAGTAGTTTTGGAAAAAAATGGGAAATAAAAAAATTCTGGAAAATCGGTTTTTAGCAATAAAACATTGATAGATCAATATTTATGTGAAAGACATCGATTATATCGGTAATTTTTCATCCTTTTTTTACTTGAAACTAGCAATTATCAAGGTTGTGAACCAAGAGTGGAAGAATTGTAACAAGAAATAAAGATATACTCAAAGTAACTATCTGAAGCGTGTGTATTTATATCAATCATGTATGTTATAAGTAAGAACAGATTGAGTGAGATAAACAAAGATGTACGAAGATAGACGAATGAGCGGCAAAATAGTGTTACAGTGTAGCCACGAGCAAAGATGTAAAATTATATTATAAAGATAGTCGGGTGTTTGCAGGAGTAAGAGGGGAGAAGGATTGGTGATCTCAACAGCCATGAAATATAAATTCATCGATATTTTTCTCAGATATGGATAACTATCGATAGTTTTTCAAAATTTTTTCAAATAAGTATTTGAAAATTCAAAATTCTGGTTTTTTTCAATTTTTGATGAAAATTGGCAAACTTGGTTTTCTAGCAAAGTATATATTGTCCCGCCAAATTTTTTTAGATAAATTTTGTTGAATCTACCAATTGTGGAGGGTCACGTGTCACAACTTTGAGGAAAATTTCTCTATAGTTTTTTAGATCATGGTCCTCAAACCCCAAAATCACTCTCCCTAAAAAATTTATGAGTAAGTATAAACACGTACATAATTATAATAAAATTGGATTAAAACAAAACTCGGAATATTGTGTATACTTTTGGACCATAATATCTTAGTCAAGTTTGAAGACGGGCAAAATCATCCGCAAATTAATTTAAAAATTGAATTCTTTACATTCTGGAGTAGGGTGTAATTGTGCATAACTGAAAATGAAATATAGCATGTACATACTCTGAGTCTGTATCTCAGTCAGGTTCAAATATGGATCAAATCTGCCCATTAGCTTCCCATTTATGGCTTTTTGAAATTTTCGTCATACTACAAAATTATGATAATCTTCATACGAGTAAAGTAAAAGAGTCAAAGAAGCCACACCTTTTGAATACTTGAAATAGATTTGGATAGGAGAGCTGAAAAAAGACCATATTTGGCACATACATACTTCAAAGCCTTATGCATCATTTCCTATCATTGAATCAAATGTTTATTCAAAAATAACCAAAGAATAAAAAAATTGAAAAACTCTAATTTTGGAGATCTTACCCGATGGCGTGAGTAAGATGATGCACAGTGGCGACTGAGGTGGCTTATGGAAATTCACATGTATTTCAAAAAAAAGGTCAATTTGTTAAAATTTTTAGAAAAAATCTATTAAAATTAAAGAACAACTACACAGAATTATTTTTATGTGCTTTTGAAAATAGAAAAAAATCAGTTTGAATTGTTTTCTAAAGATATTATTCAGTCGTTGAATACACAGTATGTTTTTCCAATGTATTTCCCTAAAATTTAACTAGAAATAAAAAGGAAATGATACAAGCTGGTACCTATTCCAATTATTCATTAAATTTAATCAATTAAATATCATTTTGCACCGAGTTATTTCAATATTGATGCAGCATCTTAGCCTCTATGAATGTTGACCATATTAGCGGATTTGAATTTTTTATTGTTTTATATTTTTTAATTTAAATGATGACAGTCAAATCAGCGGAATTAAATACTACCGCAATCTACATAAAATTTGCTAATTATTTCACAAATTATCAGATTAAATCGAACAATTCACTCCCCTTAATAACTAGCATCAAAATTCAAGTAAATTATTTTTAAGCTTATTGTCAAAAACACAATTTACTTTAAAATAAAATGCAAAGAGTGACCAAGGGTTCTTGTCACAAAAACTTGAATTGAAGGTCTGTTGATGACCCTGCTCATACCAGTGATGTTATTTTTCCCTCAACAGTGCTGCCAACATTACTTTAGGGAAGTGCGGCATCTTTGCCAATGTATTTCACCTTCTTTACCTTATCTATACTTAATGAACACAAACCGCTAGACACATAATTTGTGTTTTGTTGAAGTAGACTCTCTATTTTCATTTTCCTGACCTATAAGAAAACACTTTCCTTTAAAATACTGACCAATAAAATTGTAACTTATCATGCTGTAATTTCAGACCTCGAATTCTGTAATTTGTATAGGACCCATTTAATAGGTATTTGGTAAACCTATTGTATAAACTAACTAATCGAATGAAAAATAGCTACCTGGTCTTAACCATTCTATTCAATACGTATCTCACGTAGGTACCTAGAATTTACAGGGTTCACCAAAATTTCTATTTACTTTTATATGAAACTCAAGCTGTACTTTTTGAAAATCTATCAGTCGCCGAATATTGTTGTTTCAAACTAGTAAGATAGGTACTTCTCGTATGAAAAAATAATCATACCTACCTACCCATTTTAGGTAAACAATTATTCAAAATATGAGAAATCGGTTTTGTTTTACTTTTAGCCTACACTTTTTTTTTTTTTTATAATAAGAGTTTCGAAATAACGTATTAATTTAGATTTATGTATATATTTCTGTGGTTTTATTCATTGATATGTAACTACGTAGATAGCTTCATAAATTTGTGATCGTGAATTATATAATATTATGTTGGTATACCTGTTCATTAGGTAGTACTTACACAATTAGAGAATGATATTTTACATATAACTTATCGAAATGATAATTATAGCGAATCGTGATTTTTCAAAAAGCAATTTTCGTCGAAAATATTCGAATAAAAATTCGTTGTCCGCCATCACACGTTGATAAAAAGGAGATTCGTATGTGAAATATTTAAAAATTTTATTTCGGGTAAACTCACCACGTTGAATTAAAGTTCACGTTTGTATAACCACTGATCTTTGAACATGTCGTGGCCTTGACTATTAATACTACATATTAGATTGAAAAAATTATTCTTTGTTAACATTAAATGAAGTACCTACGTAGGGCTGGATTTAGGATTTTTGAACGCAGTAGCCGAGGGCTGGTAGAGGCTCCCATTTATAGTACCTACTTGAAAAAACATTTTTTCACGGTACAGTGGGATACCACCACCACCGGCGCCCCAAAAAATAATTAAATGAAATTTCCCGCCGAATGGGTTACAAATTAAAATGTTCACGATAATGCGAGTACAAAAAATATATTTTTCATTTTAACGCTAACAATTAATCAATATAACAATTAGACATTATTAATTAACATTCTGTTTATTTACCAATATTATACTGTCGCTACTAATGAACAGTTTTAAGTTGTAGAAAAGTCGTAGGAAAAAAGCAGCCGTCGTAATTCGATAATTTTGTTCGCCCTTCAGTGGAGGCCCTATTTTGGTGAGGGCCCGGAGTCACGGTTCCCCTTTGCCTCTCCACCCCAAAATCCGGCCCTCCGCCTACGAATAGTCCGAAAGAGTCCAAGTCGAATACAAATAAATGGGAAAAGAATAAAAAATAAATAAGACACGTCGAATGGGTAGGTAGGTAGGTAGGTAGGTAGGTAGGTAGGTAGGTAGGTAGGTAGGTACCTAGGTATTTATTTTATTTTACGTTTGAAACTGTCGAGTCGTTATTTACGGTTTTTTGCCTCTCCATCTCAAATCGATGATGCCGGCGCCACTGTTTTCGGTTGGCTTTGCCGACGCTTCTTCCTCGTTGAATATCGAATCGATTAGGGAATCGACATCGACGGTGGTGGCCTCAACGGCCGAACTGTCGCTGCTGGAGGGGGGTAACGACGACGTCGAAGACTGCGCTGGCTGTTGGGTGGGCGGAACGGGCTTTGGCTGCGGACTTTCCGGTTGATATCCGCCAGTGGATGCGCCCGCACTGGGATTCGTATTTTCCGAAGGATATACTTCTGTGGGAGGGCACTCCGGCGGCGGAGTCGCTGGTTGGTTGCCTCCTCGCGAGAACAGCGAAGGGATTTTTATGTTGATTAGCGCCGGTTTGAGGGTGGACCCTTGTGGAGCGTTCTGCGATGGATCGCATGGATTGTTTGCGTTAATTTTCTGACCACCGGCCTTATTAATGGATAGTATGCCTAACTTTCCTTGAAATATGTTGAAGGTTGTGGTTTCAACATTCGATCCTCGTCCAAATATATTTGGCAGCCCCAAAGATCGACGCCTTCGATCGGCTGAAACAGACATTGAATTCAAAGAATGATTAGTACAGTGATTTTCCCACGAATTTGCGTTTATCTGACCCAAGTTGGAAAAATTTCGAGTAGTTTCAAAATGCAGGTTTAAAATGGCGACCGCAGACATCGACCACAAAAACAGACAATTTTTGGCCGTTGAGAAAACTTGTTGACGTCGATCTGTACAGTGTAATTAATTCGATTTCCAATTTTGCTGCGAACTCAGCCACGAAAGCAAATTATAATTGTGCTTCACACTACCTATTTGCTGAATTCCCCGGTACAGGCGCACAAGGTATTCAGGTATTCGGTATGTCTGTTTCGTAGTTCGTTTTTGTGCTGGTGGCTGCAGTGACTATGGGTGTCTTCACAGACTGCAGGGGTAATTTATGTGCTTCTGTGTGCTATATAACGTAGGTACCTATAGGTACTTAGTTACACAGCACAATTTTGTTCTTAGGTTGAGTGTTGTGAATCCAAATTGGCGCACTATGAAATCGCAAATATCATGAAGTACCTACGTGTCACAGCGACCAGTCATTGGGAATACAGTAAAAACACATTAATACGTTTTTCAAGGGACCCCAGCAAAATAAGTCACAATTCAGAAAAACGTAATACATGGAAAACTGTAACACTTGGAATTTAATTTTTTTTTTTTTAAATGAGAAAAAATTTGAATGGAACAAAAATTCTGATGTAATCAATAATTAGGTACGTTTCATATGTCCAAAAGTGCGGAATTTTCATGGATTTTTATAAATTGGACCCTGAATTTGGAAAATTAGGTACTAAATTTTGGAGAGGCCATTTAATTTCCTTGAGCAGAACTCTAAAAAAGAATCCTTTTTCTTCAAAAATTTCCAAATTTCCAATAATAAACCTGACCAGACGTTCGAAAATGTCATAACCGGCAACCTCTTACCAGGGAAATTTTACATAGCTTTAGTACCTATGGAAAATCAAGTGACAAATAAAACAGCGTAGACAGGTTGACCGAGTGATAAAAAGTATTTTGGAAATAGGATAATTGAATGTGGAACCTAGCTAACGGTGGTTTATGGTGAGTATGCCAGTCACTGCAGTATTCAATATACTTAATACTACCTCGAAGTGGCGAGTGCACTGGAACATAAATTCGTAATTGCATGGTATGAGTACACTCGAACTGGGGATGGCGTAAGGAATCTTAGAAATCCCTACGTCTTTACGCCAAAAACTGATAATTAATGGTCCACGATGGTGTGGAATTTTAGACTGTTGCAGTGCTTTCTCAAATTCCCTTACTGACAATCGCGCAATACGGTTTTCAGTTCTGTTTCCACCCACGTTGCACTACTTGCACCTGTTGTAAACTGTAATAAAATCATCTTAGCATATTGGAGTTCATACCCCATAATACGTTACTTAAAGAACTACATAGTATGCAGCACACACTGCTCAACACTGCCTACCTATGTGGTGCATGTTGATCAGCATTTATGATAGACGACTATGATAAATTCACTGTGTTCGCAAATAAATAGTACACCCTGTGCAAGCCCATAATAATTCTACATAGTGCTACATAATGATTTCCTTGATAGAACTGGTTAGGTAAATACCCATTACCTATCTACTACTATTTCTTTTTTTCTATAGTTGCATATGTTACCCGTCTCATGCTCTCTTAAAATATACACAAGTGTTTTTAGAGTCAATGACTGTTAGTTTTGAGACATCTAGACACGTTTTCACTGAATCATAATATTATAAAGAAAAGAAAACGGTGACTAGTGTGATGAGAAAAATTTGTTTTGCTCTGGAAAAAAGTACAAGACCAAGAATGAAGGTTTATTTTGAGAAAAAATATGAGGAAACAGTTTATCTTTATTGGTACCATGCTTAAAAATTTTTTCAATGTTTTTAATGAATAATTTTATTTAATCCTCCTTACCCGAATAAATACATATGTTTGTGGTAAGTTAGGATACTTTAATTAACATGTGAACATTTTAGCAGTAATTCTATGGTAGGGGTTAAACAAGAATTACAATCTTCCTCTTACAATTATAACCCTCGTTTGGGTTTATTACATGACACGTAGGTTTGTGGTTGTGTGCATGCGCAATGTGTTGCATATGCACGCAACCACACTATTATTGAAATAAAACTTCCTTACGCTGAGTAGTAAACTAAAAATGGTCGTGCAACGCACCCCTTGAAAGGTAATAAACAAATCGGTAATCTAACCAACCACATGAAACAAAAAAAACATTACCACTAACCCTCCTTACAAAAATTATGCCCGTTCGACTCCATTCATTTCCTTCTTAGTCTTCTTTACACATTTTCATTCATTGCTTTCTTATCAATGGAATGAAAATTGCTGATCTAATTTTAACGTTGAAGTGTTCACCAATCAGTGAAAATTATTTTTGATGTTTATATGACTTTTTCCGCATTTTAATGTTTATACAAAACAAAAAACAAAAAATCACACTTCCAACAAAACATTCATTCCTCAAAACACAAATTTCAGGGTAACAAGTTTTACTTCCACCGTGTGTCCCAGTATACACTCTTTTTATGTTTACACATCAACCCTTCATGTGTATGCCCTAGTAGTCAGATACCTACCTACCTATTTACTTATTTGTTTATTCGTTAATAAAGGCCTCCTTTACGGTTGCAGATGTATTTTACAAAGAAGAATATTTTGGAAGAACAATTTTGGAATTTTTTCATCAAGATGTTAGATACATTACATTAACAAAAAATGATTGCCTCTTTCACTAGGCTAGTGATCAGTAAAATTGTGCAGGTAAAAATTGGATTTTTAGAAAAACCAAAACTAAGAATCAGTTATGCAAAAACCAAGAATAAATGCAAATCATGAGAAAAAGAAATAAAGAAACTAGCAGGTACTGTACTCTTAATATGGCAATCTCACTAGCTGAATAATTTTCGAATTAATTTTTTTTTTTCTCCTATTTGGGACGAATATCAATAGTAAGATTAATTTAGCTATCATGTCATCAGCGATTAAAGTAAATCGGAGACTAAAATCAAGATTTGACTACGCCAGGTAGGTCCCAAAACCAAGACTACCATCGTCTTGGCGTCGATCCAGGGACTCGTAGAGGGAGGGGGAAAGAATACTAAAGGTACTCGGACTTTTTCAAAGAGTCTAAATTTTTGAATAAAGAGAAATATTCGAGTGAGTAAGATATTTAAGAGTGCGTCTGGGCTAATCAATAGAGGTTTTTAGTTGTCAAATCTCTCCAGGCTAAAACAAAAACTATTACTTTACGAGTTTTTACCACGAGGAGAAGTTGACTAACAATACTATTGAAAGAATATTCATTAAAACTGATGAACAATTTCACACAATTTTGCGGGTTAATATTCGTAGAGATGGGAAAATTTCGTTGTCGGTAATTTCTAATTTTTCTTTAATGCTTTGATGATAGCCGTAATTTTGTTTTTCTCCCTCAATGCAATCGTCAATACAGTAAAATTGCTAATTTTTTATGCAACACTTCCTGAATGGAGAATACATGGTCGGACTTGGACAGTTTTCTGAAGGTTGGAATAAAAACAACAACTAACAAGTCCAATTGAGTATTCTACAACTTGAACCCACATCCTAGAATTTAAATAATTTTTTATCTACCTATTTGAAACAAGTTAATTCGAATAACTTCGTATTCGTTCGTCTCATCTGTTATAGCTAGCGTAGGTACTACCTATGATAAATTTTATTTGAATTTAATATCAGAATATTTGAAATCATTACATTCGAAAATTACTATTTACCTCGGATCTAAATTTAAATAGAGACCATTACGGTTAGTAAATTTTTATTATAAAGTGAGAACGAACGAATCGCAAAATTTTGCCACGCCGATGTTATTCTGCGATTTTTTTTATATCAGAACTCGTTTATTTTGATATAAATACGTAGGTACTATATCGATAGGTACTGTTAAACTTCAATATAATGAGATAAATTCTATTAATGACTAAGAAACCGAACGAGTTCCTGTTTTTCTGGAGGTCAGAAAACTGTATTACATTTGCGAACTTGTCGCGTATACCTACTGTACAATACAATGTTAAAAGGTGATAGGCCACTTTTTAATTTATATTATTCCTTATTTAGAGTAAAACTATTAGAGGTAAAGCTAAAAAATTGATATTATATTAAATGGTAATAGTGTTCCATATCTTCCTTCCAGCATTCTATATTTTTAAGCAGGTTTTCTTCAGAAAATCTACTCATTACGCTTGGTGTAGTATTAACCCCCCCCCCGGGTTAGGTGTGGGTACGTTTTTCGTTTCATGACCGCAGTAAAATTTTGACACAAATAACTCAAATTCATATATATATATATATATATATATATATATTTATATTTATATATATATATATAGATCGATAGGTAGATATAAGTCAGTTTCTTGTTCCCACGGTACAGGTCGCAATTTTTGATGTGTAAGTATCTTAATAATCGGTGTCTATGATAGGGGCTAAACAAGAATTACAATTTTCAGATTTGCATAACTGTAACTCTTACATTCGCAACTCTCATTTGTGCGTGTTAAATGATGTGTGGGTTTGTGGTTGTGTTGCACACGCACACAACCACACTATTTTATGTTTATACATCAATCCTTCATGAATATGCCCCAGTGGAACTCACCCCTTTTTTTTGTCTGATAATCACGAAATTTAGTACGAACATTTTTACCAAGTTGAGAACCAGAACTTTTGATTTAAACTTATGATTTTAACGCAAATCGACTGGATGGTACTTCCAGAACCATTATTTTCATTTTTATATTGGTTACAAAATGTGGAATTTTGGAACTATATGTATGAAATTTGTAATTGTAGCATGCTATAAATTTTGGTACAGATCGACCAGATGGTACTTCTGGTAAAGCTTTTTTTTCTTCTTTTTTTTCTAATTTGCATAAACTTTTCTTTTTACAAAAATTAACCACATCTTCATGTTTTCTGTTTTATATTTCATAACTTCACCATATTTCTCTGGTTTTATCTGAAATTATATGATTATTTTCCATACTTTATCATCTTAATTAATTTTTCATTTCAAGAAATAATGCCATTAAATTTCACATTGTCTAATATTTTGTCAGCAGCTAAAAAATTCCATTCAACCATAACATACTGGTAACATATTATATAAACTTACAAAAATTAATGTGACCATATAAATTCATAATTCATTTTCTCAAAAACCTACTTTTTTTTCGAGGCTTACTGCACTAGAGTTTTTTATTTAACCTATTTGAAATAGAGTGTGCGTGAGATGAGTTATGAGTGCTCGGTTCCTATTTAATTTCATCTATCCCATTCTGAAATAAAGTTTGTGTCCAAAAAAAAACCGTATCTTTCAATTTTCTCTTCGAAACCTATATTTCAATTGTGAGTGCGCTTCCATTTAGACATTTACACACCACAATTTTTCATAGTTTTCCTCTAGGAATTAATCTAATCCAATTATTCTTGATCATATCACAGTGTTGCTGATTCACTGACTGAAACGGTAACAAGGAAAAGTGTCTATTGACGTATCTAGGGGTATGTCTATAGTGTGCCACTGGCACACTGTTAAATTAAAAAAAATAAATAAATAGAAGTTTGTAATAATACCCAACTATTACTGACTACCAACTGACAGAAAAAAATTGTATTTTTTTCAATTTATGGCTTAAAAAATATCTATAAACGCCATTGGAAATGCCTGTAATAATTTATTGTGAATACAATGCAGTAAGTTGAACTTAGCACTTTGTCACTTTTTCGCCCCTTCAGAAATTCTCAAAAGAAGGGGTCTCTGTGTGAAAACAAATGTATGACTTTTCTGAAAAGTGCTTACTCTCTGGGCCCCATGTTATCAAGAATATCAGACAAATTATATCTGAAAAAGGTAAGCAGACTTTTAATGCATTAAAGCAGGAAATAATTGAAACTTCAATTTTTTTTTTTTTTTTTCAAATGAGAAGATCTTTAAATGAAGGTCAATTTCATTCCATGATGCAGTACTCCTGTATAAAAATTTCTTCTTCCTGAAAATGAAAAATTTTTGCTATCTTGCTGAGAAGGTTGTACCTAAATAAATCGAAAAAATTCAATGTTTAATTTGTTCTTTTCGATTTTTGATTATTTTACAGGTGCTTGCAGCGAATTAAAACTCCTGCATACTTGATTCAGTGAGATTTAATTTGTAATCTCATTTGTGTTCAATCATCAGTAACAGTAAACAACTTGAACAAAACCGAAGCTGACCAAAAATTGACTGCCGAAGACCAAGACCGAGACTGGATAATGTGAAATCATGACAAAGACCAAAAATATTCACACCAGACTAAGACCAATACGAGAATCAAGACTACTGCGGTCATGGTCATGGTTTTTCTCACAAAATGTGTAGATTACTGAGCTTTTCTGCAACGAACTTGAATTCTAGTTAGGAGACAATGGATAGGTACTTACGATTCACTGGACTATATTGGGCAACATTGGCATAATATTCTCAGTAAGTAGATATATCGAAGTACACTGATACGTTACTATTCTCCACTCGTCTATTGACTACAAGGTACAAAAATCATATTCTTAAGCATATTATTCAATAGCACGTTCTTGCTGTGCGTGAAATGCGGGAACAATGGATTTGGGCTGTCTATTGATAAGTTTTGGAGTTGAAGCTCCTCGAGGATAATTTCTCCCTCAAAAATAAAGATATTTATGGTATAATGTGGAAAAGGATCTACATTGTATGTCTGTTTCGTGTCCTCATTAGTTCTCATAGGTTCCAGAGCTGTCTCAATTAAGGGGGTTGCAAAAGGTGCAACTGCCTCGCGTTTTACAGGCCTCGCCCAAAAGAACATTATTTTATAAAGACAAAATGAATTTGTTAGGAACTGCAAGTATAAGTATGTATTACGATAATTTACAGAAAGATATATTTATAGAAAATCACACTACAACACCCCCTCATACACAAACAAAAATCAAAGGTTTGAGTCAGTTCTACCTAAATTCTATTTCGCACCCAGCCTTTCACAGCCAGGGCGTGGCCTTGATAGGAGCTAAAAATATTCGTATTGAATCTGTATAATTAATCCTAATTCTTCAGATGTTGAAATATTCTCACAAATTGAATTTTTCATTATTAGGTATATTTTATTATTTACATTATAATTTAATTATTTTTCTTTCACCAGGTCTTTCGTTGTTAAATAATTTAATTTATAACAGTATTTCCTCTGTCCAAAATTTTACCCAAGGACCAAAAGAAATAACCATAATATCAGTAAAATAAACCTGTTACCTGTCAGTAATATTCGCTGATTCTCACACCCAAGGACATTATTACCTATACTACACTCCTACAGTCCACAAAAATATTTTATTTTCCACCATTTAATGGTTTCTCGCGTGGCGAAATAGTGCGAACGCATTACTTCAAGGTATTCATAGCTCCGGTTTGTTTAAATTGGCAAAACTTTCATTTCCCCACAAAAATAAAACTTCCTGTACCAAGTATAATAGTATAATAGTCTGCTTTTTAAATACTCGTCCTAACGATGACGGATTAACTCTTTTTACGATCCTAAAATTAATTTCAGCTATGGAAAGTATAAACTACACTATTACATTACCTATTACGACCTGGAATTCCAAATTAAATTTATTCAGGTTTTTCTGTTCTTTTTTTTTTTTTTTTTTTTTTGTTCGTAGACAACCGCAAATATTTTTTACTTACGCGGTAGTGTGGGAATATAAATCTAAAATGAATTTTGATTGAAAATTCGCGGCTGGTAGCCAAAAAGATTGGTTAAAATTAAAAATTTATCAAGAGTAAGATTAATTAATCGATTATCAGACGGCATAACGTTCTGGTATAATTTTCAAGGCTCTTTGTTAAAACAACGTTTGCGTAGGTACTTTTAATTAGGGACCTATCAAAAATTTTGATTAACTTATCATGTAATACGACAAGTGGAGGAAAACAATAGGATATTGAAACTTATTTTCAGCTGTAAAATATCCCAGATTGGTTAAACGATCACAACAGATTGGTCCCATATTATGTTCCAGTTTCAAAGATTGGAACGATATTATCTGCTTAAGCTGGTTCAAATTTTCTCTATGATTAATTCTAGCCACTAACAAAAAAAAGAAGTCGAAAGAAACTAACAAAACAGTAGTAATAAGTATGGCGACAGGATGATTTAGGGATAGTGGTTCCAGGTTGACATAAAAAATAAGCGGATGCCAATTACAAATTTATTTATCATCCTATTGTAACATATTTAGGCTTGTTTTAAAGTTTGAACCTTCACGCATAAAATAAGACCTAAACTAGACGCATTCACATAATCTTTATCAAGATATGAGAGGAAAAGAAAGATAGTTTTTTTTTAGCTAACCTAGAACTATGCTGTTAAACATTGACGCAGTAAATGTTTTAGTCTGACACATCCTGAAAAAAGGCGTGAGTTCCGATGGACACTCATGGAGGATTCATGCGTAAACATAATATTGTGGTTGTGAGCATGCATGTGGCACATGCACACAATTACCTACACATCAACGTGCCAAGTTACAATATTGTAAGACGTACAAGTTGTGCAAATCTGACAATCGTAATTTTCATTGTAGCCATTACCATAGACCAAGTGCTAAGATGTTTACATATCAAAAAGGCGAGAGTTCCACTGGAGCTATATTCATGAAGGATTGATGTGTAAACATAAAATCAAGTAAATAGTGAACCACATACCTATGTTATGTAACACACACAAATGGCTGTTACAACTAAGAGTTACGCAAATCTAACAATTGTAATTGTCATTTAGCCCTGTGGGGATTCGCCCCACCATGAGGCTCGGCCTCAGCCGAAAGGCGATACGTCGATCGACTGATCGACGTATCATAATAATAAAATACAAACTCGCACATCGTCTATTCAGACGATGTGCGGTTGCCTAGGAAGCGGGCTACGTAATAATACGTAGCCACTCGCTTACACGTAGCTAGGCGCGGGTAACAAATACCCACGCCGCATCAGCTACGGTTGCCCAGCATTCGCTCTTCAAAACGGCGTTTGCTTGCGTGGTCCCGATAAATGGTTGGCTGCCTGCCTTATAATAATTAAGGCAACGGACACGCACAAGTGGGATCTGGTGGAATCCCACAGTGGTGACCCCAACGTTCTACTACGGCGCTAGCAGCGCTTTGCCCATCTCTAGGCGCTAGTAGCGCTGGCGCTAGCAGCGCTTTTCGAGAGTGGAAGAAAATAAAAACAACTAAATTCGAAAGTGCAATTTTGCGATTTTGAATGTTTTCTTGAAAAATTATTTTTGGAGTCAGAAAATTTTAGTGGTTGTAGGGAATTGCTGTTTAAGCATTTTTGCGAGCAATTCTGAAAATAGAAAGTCTGTTAGTGGGAAATTAACCCCCCCTGTTAAATATATTTGCCAGTCTCTTAGGATTCTGGAAAGGGAAATATCAGACTGGAGAACCAGGTTGGAAATCATCCTCCAACTCCTCCACCTTCAGCCAACCAACACACAACTACTGTGTCTACCTTTGAATCCGAAAAGAAGGTTAGGAGAAAACAGGCCCAATTATTGGAGACCCAAGTCTCACAAGAGGAGCTTACTATCCTCAAACTTCGAAGTGGTAAGGAAATTCAAACAGCAAACTTGTCCCCTGCTGTACCTTCAACTTCAAAAATAATGGTAGAACCACAAAACTTAGGTTCTGCCCCCATTTCTCTTGGTTCTGTATTTGAATCCATAGTTCTGCAAAATCAAAATACAACAATGCCTACACCAGTAGAAATTTCTCAGCAACAAGCTGCCCAGGCCCTTAAACTTCAACAAGAGGCTGAAGCTGAAGCTGAAAGATTGAGACTGGAAAATGAACAGTTACGACAACAACAACAATATCCAGGAGAGGCAAGAGCCCCTGGCAACCAGCAACCGATTAACATGGCACTGTTTGCACAATTCATGGAATTCATGAGCCTTCGTGAGCAGAATAGAGCTCCGACAGGTAATGGTGAACATAAAATAAAAATACGAGTACCAGAATTTCTCCCAAAGGAAATAGAAATCTGGTTAGCATTGCTGGAAGGCAAATTTAAAAAAGAAAAACTGCCTGACAATTTAAGGTATGAACACATCTGTGGAGACATGCCAGCAGAAATCATGAGAACAATACCCAATATCATGAACTGCCCAAATAACGTTGTTGATAAATACGACTGGTTCTGTAGCAAAATTCGAAATGTTTTTGGCAAGACCGATGATGAAGCCATCAACCAAGTCATGGGTGGCCTAAAGATGGGAGATGATAGACCATCTGTCTTTATGGCCAAATTAATCAAGACTGGTGGTAAAATGGTCACGCCAATGGTGATTGCCAACCAATTTTGCAAGCAATTACCAGCCAGTGTATCTCAACTCATCCATACACTAGGCGCTAATAGAGCAGACACTGAAGGAAAATTAGAATACTTGGCCAAGATAGCTGATGATGCAATCGCAGCGACTGCTAATAGAGCCTCCATTGCAACAGTATCATCAGAGGTTGGAACTAATGAAGAGCTGAGACCACAATTAGCCCAGCTAAACAAAAATTTCCGTGATCTAAAAAATGAAAACAAAAATCTTCGAAAACATAACAACGACTACGGCAATCAACAAAGCCGTAGAAACTATAACCCAAAAGGTCATGATGATAGAAACGAGAGACAATCTAGATCCAGAGATCCAAAGTCAAATCGTTCACAAAATAGGGGTACGAGTCCCAAAGGAACTCCCCCTCGAAAAAGTAGCAAATCAAAAAGTCCCAACCGAAAACCTTACAATAAAAATTGGTGCTACTACCATAATCTGTTTGATGAAGCAGCTGCCAAGTGCGAACCAACTTGCGCATGGTGGCAGGTAAAAAAACCAGAGTCAAACTAAAACGAGGGGCCCTCTCAGCGGCTGATGTCCCCTCAGAAAAATACTCGCGCCGCCTGTTCATAAAGGACAGGACGACCAGGAGAAGGTACTTGGTGGATACAGGTGCAGACCTTAGTATCCTACCAGCTAGCAAAACACAAAAAGTACGAACTCCGAAATACTATCTCCATGCAGCAAATGACCTGAACATTTCTGCTTACGGATTAGAGACCAGCGAAGTGAATATTGGTTTGAGACGTGACATGACGTGGTCCTTCACGATTGCGGACGTGCCAAATGCGATCCTTGGTGCTGATTTTCTAGCACATTTTGGCTTGTTGGTCGATTTGAAAAATTCTAAGCTTATTGACTCAACTACAGGATTATTTGTGGAGGGCAAATCGCTAATGTACAAAATTGACGAAGCGATTGATAGCTGCAGCAAACTTAATGAGAAATTAATGAAAATTTTCTCTGATTTCCCTGGCATAAACCAGCCATGTTTCAAACGAGACGCTCCTTATAAACATGATACAGTCCATATAATTGAAACAAAAGGACAACCATGTACTGCGAGAGCCAGGAGACTTGCTCCTGACAGGCTCAATGCAGCTAAAGAACTATATGATCAAATGATCAAGGAAGGAATAGTCCGACCATCAAATAGTTCGTGGAGCTCGCCGATTCATATGACAAAAAAGGCGAATGGTAAATGGCGAATTGTTGGGGATTATCGTGCCCTAAATGCCAAAACAATCCCTGATCGTTATCCAGTACCGAATATAATGGATTTTAACGTGAATATGAAGGGAAAGACATTGTTCACTAAAATGGACATAAATTGGGCATTCCATCAAATACCTATGGCCAAACAGGATATCCACAAAACCGCGGTTATCACCCCGTTCGGATTATTCGAATATCTTCGAATGCCATTTGGACTCCGTAATTCTGCGCAAACCTTCCAGCGATTTATCAATGGATTGTTAAGAGATCTACCATTTGCATATGCATATTTGGATGATATATGTATATGCTCAGAAGGCGGTGAGGAGGAACACGAGATACATGTGAGAGCCGTATTACAGCGTATACACGCTGCCGGCCTCACTGTCAATCCTGCAAAGTGCGAATATGCACAAGCAAACATTGATTTTCTCGGGTATACAATCTCGACCGAAGGTATTTCTCCAACGAAGACCAGAGTGCAGTCAATATTAGACTTTCCCAAACCTAAAAATGTTGCAGACATGCGACGATTCTTGGGGATGGTGAATTTCTATCGCCGTTGCATGCCCAACGCAGCTGCTGAACAAAGCAAGCTATTTGCGTTGTGTACCACTAATAAAAAAAGGGATAAAACCCCTATACAGTGGGATACTGAAGCAGAAGAAGCCTTTGAAAATGTAAAGAAATTGCTAGCAAATACAACATTATTGACTCACCCAGATGACAGTCTGCCGTTATGCATATCAACTGATGCTTCCGACTTCGCAATAGGTGCAACCCTGTACCAATTGAAAAATGACATAAATCAACCGCTCGCGTTCTTTTCTCGAAAGCTTTCTAAAGCTGAAAAAAACTACAGTACTTATGATAGGGAATTACTGGCAGTTTATGCTGCAATTAGGCATTTCAGACACCATGTAGAGGGTCGATCGTTCACGGTTTACACCGATCATCTTCCCATCACACACGCCTTCAAGCAGAAAACTGACCCCGTCTCTCCAAGACGATTAAGGCAGCTCGACCTGATAAGTCAATTCACTACAGACATAAGGCATGTCAAAGGGGAACTAAACATCCCTGCCGATTGTCTGAGTCGAGTAGAAGCTGTCTCCGCTCCAGCCCAGCTACCCTACGCTGATATAGCAAAAGATCAACTAAAATGGTTGGCTGCCTGCCTTATAATAATTAAGGCAACGGACACGCACAAGTGGGATCTGGTGGAATCCCACAAGCCCCTACCATAAACATAAACTGAGCACTAAGATGTTTACACATCAAAAACACTGAAAACGTTAGATGGACTTAAACCAGACCCACTCACGTAAGCTTTCTCAAGGTATGAGAGAAAAATCAAGACACTAGACCTTTGATCATTTAGTACAGGATACCCAGAGACATACAGCTAAAGAGAAGTCCAATGCGCCATATGTGCTATGGTTTAAAAATTCATGAAAGATAGAAAAAAAGCAACTTGAATTGTACGTTATGCGCATCTTAAGCTGTGTATATTTTGTTGTGAAAACATACATCTCTATACCAATACACACACACTATCAAGATATTACACGTGCGCAGCAATAATAATATTGGAATTCAAAATGTTTTGTAGTATTCAACCTTTGGTGTGTTTTTGATTGGGCATTGGTCATCTCTTTAGCTGTATGTCTCTATGGATACCCAGGTAAACATGAAAATCTGTACTAACATCTCAGTGGGCATACATTTACTGCACGTGTGCAGTACGTCTTAAGCATCTATTTTAATTCTGTTGGTATTGTGAATCGGTGAAAGCTTTGATAACAGATAAAAAAGACCTACTGCACATGTGCAGTAAACACATGTCCTTTGTTCCACTTTAGAATGATGACAGATTTCATTAACATTGGTGAGATAGGGCTGCCAGGTATCCAATACTAAATGATCGAAAGCATAGACCCATTCATACAAGTTCTCTCTAGGTACAAGGGGAAAAGCAAGAACATTTGTTTTGATGTCATCTCAGAACAATGCTGTTTTAGGTTGACCCAGAGATATTCTTGGTTGACACGGGTTGAAAAATATTGAAAAGATAAAATAATGTCAAAACCTTTCTCCAACGCCAAATTGACAACTTCGTTTATTTGGTGGAGTACAGAAAGCCTTTTTACTTATAGACAGATGTTTTTTCCTCTGAAAATGTAACTTAAGAAGTGAAATTTAGCGTGTCAACCTAAAACACCAATTTTGTGTCAATTAAGAAAACCACCGCCTTCTTCTTTCTCGAGGAAAAATTGGCCGTTATTCTTTACTTTTTAAAAAATACTATACACCATACAATGTTTTATGAAAAGAACATTATATAAATACCTACCACATTTCTTTACATTTTCAATAAATTGCGGTCTTCAGACGAAAAAAATCGAAACTCATGAAAAAAGAATGACTGGATAAAAACACATTTTTACAACTTTCGTAGTACAATAAGTGCAATGTTATAGAATGTTATTGCTTTGATTAAGGCATCATATGATGAACATTTAGTTTGAATTTGGTAAATATGGTGGTAGTTGGTGGCAAAAATAAATGCAGTGTGTGAACCCAAAACCACTGCCTTTACTGACCTTAAATCCACCCTTATTGTGAAAAAAGTACAAAGTGTAGGTAGGCAGTAGGTACTGAGCAGTTACCAAAAAGACGTATCAATGCTTTTTGTTGTGTAAGGGAGAGAAAAACGAACACAGTCAATTGAAAATTTTGAAATTTCCAATAGTAAAAAACGTAAAGTCATCAATTGGCACGATTTTCCGAGTAACATATTACTACTGTCAAACTTTTACAACTTTAAAAACATTTAAGGGGAGTCTCCCCTCCATCAACTACGTCCCAGAGTTACCAATAGCTCACTCGTGCAGTTCTGCAACATAAAATAAGTGTAATAATTAAGTATATGATTAAAAAATTAAATTAAAAAAAAAAAAACCAACTTTCCTCCTAAGGTTACCTACACGTTATTACGGATTGCCTACATAGATACACTCGTAGTTACGTACAAATTGAAAAATATTGCATAGAAAGTGAGAAAAAAACATAGTTTAAATATGAAATCCACTGATATAGTCATAATTGTTTAATGTTTGATTACCTGCATGATTAAGGTCGAACACAATTAACGAACACCAAATAAATAATACGAATGCAGGCCACGAATTAGCCATTTTTCTAGTGTACTACCGGTATATTAGTTTCACGTTAAAAAATACTCCTCGGATGCGATGTATATTCACACAGAATCACAGCCAAACGTATTTCGAATATTAAACTATTTTACTATTTTTTCAAAAAAACCAGTTTATATCCAACTGATAACTTAATGATCCGCAGTCGCATCAAGATATGAATATTCGCACCAAAATCGGGAAATTTTCGTTTTAATGTTTATTTCCAATTGGTCAAGAAGCACATAATTATATCAGTGTTTTTTTCTCTTTTTTTTTCTCTCTTCTTTCTCTCGTATTTTCATAACTGAATCGTATAGCAGCCGCTTGATTACGGTACCTATCGATATAAGTATTTGGAGTTGGACGAATTTTTAAATGAGATTGCTTATCAACCATAAATATAGTGGCTAGGTCAAAGTATATGAACCAGAATAATTAACCGTCCCATACGACTTTCATTTCTCAGGTTTTGAAACTTTTAATTTTTTTTTTTCTCATTGAAAATTATTATCTACGTTTTATTCTCTGCCTATATTAAGACTGCATATACAAGGGGTTCCATCAAGTTTTACCAGTAATTTACTTGAAAAATTTGCAGAACTCGCAGAGTTAAATGAAAAAAAGTTGTGTGAGTTGTAATGTTTTGAGATGACCCTGCACTGACAAACTTTACTACACTTGTAAAATAGTAAGTGGGCTAAAACTTGGTGAAAACTATTTTTGCGATTTATTAAATCGAAAACAGTAACGGCTACAATAGCATCGTGTAAATTATAGGTCTTGTGGCGACCAGTGATCGTTAACAAAACAAGTATATTATGCACTCTGTCATGATCACCTAGTGGGCCAGTGGACTTGTCGTCCACAAACTACATACCATTTTGCACTCACGGCTTTACTCTTTGTCTGTACTGCCAAATTTCATACCGAGCTAAGCTCACACATTTACACATCTGTGAGAAGAAAATGCTCCGCTCTCTGCTGTTGTGTGGTGTCGTGCACGTCTACACACACACCCACTGGTCTCATTGTAATTTTTTAGATGGTAGGAATTAGCGTATAATCGCACAAATCTTCATTTTTCATTCATTACCTATGATATCCCCCCTCAAACACTTTTGCATCCTTATTTGCACCAAGTTTTTTATGCAAGATGCTTAATTCATACCAAATATAGGCGTTCAAGTAGGTATTAAAAAATTACAGCCAACCACCTAAACTTGTATATTGAATGAACAAATAAATTACGTGTAGTCTTCGTTATTTGAACTCTGTACTAATTTTCATCAGTCACTCAAATTATTGTATCAGTAGGTGCTTTATAAAAACAAATAGAATGAACATCTGTTTGTTTTAGAAGGTATGGTCTTAAAAATTCAATCAATTTTATTTTATAATTTTCTCCCTCTTTGTACCACTAGGTATTATTTCTCGTGTATAATTGAATATTGGTTATAATTAAGCTGTTGAATTATGAAAACTAGGCCGTCCGAACTATTATAGTAGTGTTTTATTAACTATACGAACAAAAAAAATGGAAAACATAATTTTCATTTTTTCTTTTTTTAATCACAGTCATGCACACACCCGTGCACCAATCATACTCGTAATAGGAACCTACCTCGATGGTGATTTTTATGTTAAAAACGGAGAAAAATATTTTTTTTCCCTCATATAAAAATAACTTTATTACTTTTCTCCTTGTGATAAGATTGTTGGCAAAATATGATTTTTTTATTAGCAGCATAGGAGATAGTGTTAATAAAAAATTTTCAACTTTTTCTTCTCCTTTCTCTTTTTTATTGCTCTTTTTTAATCGCCTTAAATTTTGGCTGAAGATTTCTTTTTTGAAAATAGTCACCAAATATTTTATAATCCAAAATGTTTCACTTTTTTATTCTCAAACTTCTATAGGATAATTCGAGGGTACTTTCTCATTTTGAAAGCCTCGATCAACGACAACTTTCTGATTTTATCCTACTTTGAGATTTTCTGGCTTAGGTGGTACATTTTCTTTGGAATTTATTGTTCAGTACGTAGCATATTTTATTATCGATCTATGTCTGGTCTTATTTTTCATCTTCTTTCTTCTAACTGAAATTTAGATAATTTGTTTCACTCTTTCAATGAAAGCATGCACCATTTATTACAAGTTATTTTTTCTCGAACTTTTTATGTCTGTATCCATCTTTGTGTAGAAAAATGAGATAAGACCTGAGGTGTGTGAGTGAGAGAGATGAACGTCAATAATGATAGAAGTACTTACCTCATTCGTGGGAGGAGGTATGAGCGTGGTACATAGCAGGCATGGACAAACTTTTTGAAGTCATAGGCTGCGATGAATTTTCAAAATACCTTCATTTCCCACAAAATAAAATATGTAGATCTACGTACAGGGTTGCATGTAAGATTCACATCCATAGAGAATTTTACAAATACCCAAAATAATTAAATGAAGTCCGAAAATGTAGCACATATTTTCATGTTTTTATTTCATTCGTTTCGCAAATTCTTATTAATTTAGACTGTAATACATAATTATGAAGTGGTTTCTTTAATAATTGCTTCCAGGTCAGGTTATACAGTCCTCTAAGTTTTTGCATAAACTGTATTTAACCTAAATTTACAACGAATTTTTATAAAACAGATTTCCCAACATGCTGTTGAAAATCCTACCAGTAAGCCAAGTTGGAGCTAGTTTTTCATTTCATGAAAAATCATGACTTTTTACCCTTGACTTTATAGTATTGGACCAGTAAAGCTCCATAAGACCAATGTACCTTTTAATGTCAAGACATGTCAGCGTAAAAGTGGGCAACCCGGGTGTACTTTGTGCCTACTTTCGATGTTTTGCTGAAGTTCACCATTTTAGAGTACATTTGATGAATTCATCCCTTAATTTCACAAGGATAGTGCACATAAATGTAGTTTAAAATGTGTCAAGTGGTACGCAATGGTTGCCTATTTGGCAGAAATCCGAAGCTTTTAACATAAAAATCAGAAATTCATATTCTCACTTCGATACTTATCATGTCTTTCACCCATCTTTCACCCATCTTCAAGAATATTATATTTTATACTTTAATTAGACATTTAAGTACCGTACCTACTGGTTACACTACGTTTATATTATAATTACTTATACCTACAATAAAACTACAAATAAAACGTTACATAAGTTTTGGACCATTACTTAAGTATCGTCTAAAATACGTGTTCGTGTATTATAACTGTATAAACATACCTAATATAATATTATAATATATTACATACTTCCCAAGTCCAAAATTTTACCACACAAGGATGGTATAGCCATTTTCGTACAATGCTTAGCTGGTACAAGACATTTTGTAGCAAGTTTAACATTTTGAACTTGATACAAATTTTTTCGTGACATCATAGTATAAGACACAAACATTTTGCTCGGATCTCTAGCTCATCGAAAAGTTACTTTAAAATCGATTTCAAAATTTGTATACGGGATTAGTCATGTCAGGTCGGACCACATTTAATTTGTATTGCAGAGCGTCGTAATCAGAGGTGGGATAACGGAACCAGAAATAAATCAAGTAACGTAACTTCGCAGTATTTTAACTAGTAATCTAACTGAAACAATGATAAAGTGCTGGATATAGTGTAGTAACATTACTGTAACTTTACAGAAAATTTTTATTGTGTTATTACCATAACAACGAAAACCAAATTCGACTGAATGTACCATCAACAAAATTCACACCATTTTCATTTTTTCAAATACCATTATTATAACAGAAACGAAATAATCTTGTTTTGTTTCTGTTAATACTAAAAATTCATTTTTTTCTATATTTTTTCACCTAGAAGCTTTTTGTTGCATATCTTATTTGTACTTCAGACCTTCAGTTGGCTTCTATTTTTTTAATGGAACTGGAAGATTTCACTCTCAGTTAAAGTTTGATTTTTTTTCAGGTGCTCAAAAGAAGAAAGTGGGCACAAAAATTTGAATGATGTAAAATAATGAGGTTCTTACCTAACCCTGAATTTGCAGTAACATAACAATAACGTAACGAAACCAAAATTCTAAGTAAGATTACCACCTAATTAATGGTAACAAAATAAGAACTATTTAATAATGTTACAAAACAGAACCAAAATCAGAAAGTTACTAATACCTGAATCAATAACAAACCATCTTCCAACTGAATACCAGTACTCAATCACAGTACCATTTTTGGCTCAGTAACATTACAGTTAACAGAAACAAAATTGAAACGTTATCTCACCCCTGGTCCTAATATGACTAGATGAGGAGAAAACTACATACTAAGTCATTTTCTCATGCACCAGGCTGAAAATTTTCTACACAAAAAAAGATGGTTTTAAGTAATAACAAAATAAACCTTTATTAGAATAAACAACAACTGTAATGAGAAAATTATGACAAAAAGGAACTTTTAATTTGCAAATTTAACAGTTTTTTTATTTAATTAACTGTTCAAAATAAGCACCATTTGTCATAATACAGAAACCTAGACAATCATAAAAGGCTGCTTAAATGTGGGTAATATTTTTACAGCTGCATTCTATTGCATTTTGAAATGCCTTCACAATTGCAAATGGTTCCTCCTTATAAATAACCGAGGAAATATGGCCCCATAAGAGAAAATTCAGTGGATTGAGGTCAGGGGACCTTGGTGGCCATGCTAATGGATTCTCGTACGTACCAATTACTTTTCCAGAAAAAGATTCTTGAAAGAATTCTCTGAATGGAAAATAATTGTGAGCTGGACAGCCCATTATGCATGTACCATAATTCCTGCATTCCGCACTTACTGCTATTGAAATTATTTCATTTGCAATTTATTTTATTTCATGATGTTTATCTTATCTTATATGATGTGTTTCACATTTGTTGGAGTACATTTACATTTTTTTTTTTTTTTTGGTGCATGACAAAATGACTAGGTGTATAGTTTTGTGCTCATCTAGTCATGTCAGGACACATCACAATATAAATTAAAGGTGGTGCAACCTGACATGACTAACCCTATATATATATAATTATATGACGCTAAAAGGTAAAAAATATTTTATCAAGTATGAATATAAAGTGTAAATTTTTGAAAAGGAATTCAAGAAGCCAGTGTTAATACCAAAAATGAATGAAAATAATTATTTAAATTTAAAAAGAATTAATTTACAATTTTTTAAAACGGACTAAAAAGTATATGAAATAATTTATCCTGGTCCAATACACATTGTCCTAAAGATTTGTATCTGTGAATTTTAATAGCTATGAAAATACTTGTAAGATTTAAAGCGAAACATGTGGAGCGAATGCAATCGATAATTATAAAGAGTGCGAAGAGTAGCTGTTGTTAAAAAAACTCATACCACAGTTGATATCATTTGCAGTGTAATAAAAATGTTTTTGACTTAGGTGAGCTATTCATGTATCAACATGTATCAATTATCGATTGCATGCGCACACACGATTACTAAAGCTCAACACTGAAAGGTGTAATCAAGCTCCAAAGTTTCATCGATGTACTATAATTATGAAAGAGTCTAAAGTTTAACTTTAAACACTTTCAGTTTGTTTTGAAAAATATTATTTCCAGCGTAGTTTGGAAAGTTTGGTCATAAAAGCTCCTCCATTAAAGCTGTAATCAAGCTCAAAAGTTTCAGTGATTTCACATATAAAAGAATCAAATTTTCACTTTGAAAAGTTTTATTTTTACATCGAAAGTTTTCATTTTCAGAATCCCTTGGATTTCGAAAGCTCCACTCTGAATGCTGTAATCAAACTCAAAATTTTAAATTATGTCACATTCACATGGATGAATCAAGGCTTAACATTAAAAACTTTCATTTGTGTTTTGAATGGTTTGATTTTTATAGTATTTCGGAAAGTTCGGTTCTGAAAGCTTCACCCTGAAATCTGTACATGATGAAGTTCCACAGTTTCAATATGAATCAAAGTTTAACTTTGTGAAGTTTCAGTTTTCTATGAAAGGTTTCATTTTCAGGGTATGTTGAAAATTATTTGTTTTATTTTTGATTTGAAGGATTTTGTTTTCAATGTATGAGTTTCATTTTCGTTTTTACAAGTTAATTTTCAGGATCATTAAAGAATATAGGTTTTGAAAGTTCAACCGTGCAAGCTGTAATTATGTTTAAAAATTTTTATGACATTATATAAAACGATAGAATAAAGAAGCTCCGTTTGTTTTTTTAAACATTCTATTCATAGTCATATGGAAATTTTTGGTTTCAAAGCTCCGCTCTGAAAGATGTAATTAGGTGAAAAGTACTGATGGCGTCACTTATGAAATAATGAAGAATTAAATTTTAAAATTTTTGTTAAATATTTTGAAAAATTTCATTTTCACGGTACTTTTGAATGTTTAGTTTTCAAAGAGCGATGCGAGATTGCTGCTTGTATAGAATAAGAATTCTGTTCAATCTTTAACTCGAAGTTTTCAATAACTTTTAAAATTAAAACCATTCTTTACTCGTGATTTTCAATCGACTTGTAAAAAATAGGTGGAGGTTATCAATTCTATCCATATACATATATATATATATATTTTTTAAGTTTGTTCCAACATAATTTCTCAAACTGAGCACCGATTTCGATGAACTTTTCTTTAAATGATAGAGGATAATCCCATGGTGGTCCGATTAAATTTTTTTTATAATCAATGTGGTAGTTTTGGAGTTATTTTTAAATAAAAAAATAGTTAGTTTTAAAATAATGTTGCCGGTAGAAATGAAGACTGTGGGGACGTATGTATGGGTAGATTTTTTTCTATGTTCGTTACCGCATAATTTCTCATCAGTGTACCAATTCTGAAAAACATTTTTTTAAAGGATAGATGGTAATCCCATGGCGGTACCATATTGTTTTTGTCAGAATTGATGAAATAATTTTTGAGCTATCTTTCGAGAAGTATTTGTTTTAAAGCAGAAGAATCTTCAAGACGAATGTTGGTAAATGAAACGAAAAAGCATTGAAAATACGATTTTCAGTGAAATATTGAAACAACCTTAAAAGAAAAATAATGAAACATTCCTAAAAAAAAAAACTTAAAAATGTCTCAATTGAGATTTATTATGGACTGTTGAAGACGGCGCTAACTGAAAAATTTTTTAATGAAATAAAATTAGAAGTGCCTACCTTACCTTTTTAACATACCTACAAACTTAAGCTGCGTATGATAAAGGAGAGTAGCGTCGCTTTCAGTGATTCCAGTAGATCATTTTAATCAGATCTTATAAAAGAGTGATTTTTTATTTTTTGGTTTGATTTTTTATAAAAAATTGTTATAATTTCTTTCTTTTGTATTCTTCACAAAGGCCATACCCTGATGAGCATGAAAAATGGTTTTTTTTTTTTTTCTATTTTATCAAGTCTACCACGGGTTATTGACAATAATTTTCAACTTTCCATTTTTTTCAGCAAAATCGGTTAAAGCAAACCGTAATAAAAAATTATTCTAATTTTCAATAAATAATAATAAAAAAAAAAATTCCTTTGTAATACATATACTTACTGTCTTGAGAAACTCCTACCATTCTCATCTGTAAAGCATTGTGATTATCTCTTTTATAAGTACATAATATAATAAAATTATAATTATTCAAAAGGTCGGATCAGTATAGTAATATATAAATTTAATAATAAATTTTTTTGATTTAAGTATAAGACTAATTCGCATAATATTATCAAGTTTCAATGGGATTTCCCATTAACAAACAGACATCCTTTAAAATTATAACTAATAAATGAATGTTCACCGGGTAAGTACCTACCTACCATAATGTCAAATAACATTCAAAACTGTTGAAAAATTTTGTTTTATGGCAGGACATATTAGTTAAAACTACTGATCTAGAACAGATAAATATTGAAAATGACGTTTGAAGACCAGTTTTTCGGGATTATAGATCGCTACCCTACAGTTATTTAAAATAAAGTACTTACCGTATTATTTTCATCACTACATGCGATATATTGTTAATTTTAAATTTTTTCGAATTAAGTGCTGGCAGGTACCTACCTACGCAGCCTTAAAGAAAAGAAAAAAGGTTATAATGTACCTGTGAATATAAGTAAGTAGTACGGTACCTACAGTATGCTTCATCGCTCACCCATAGGAGCCTACACAATGTTTGCAATTGTTATCAACTACCTATTACTGTAGAATTTGTCAATAATTCTGAGACCAGCCCAAATAATTATTGTCTAGTCTTTTGGCTCAAATTAATATAATTATATTGCTATTTTTTTTAATACACATTGGTAACAAGCCTACCTATCTACAATAATAAGGGAGAAAAAAAACAAAAAATTAAAATTAATAAAATTTTTAGCACAAGATAGATACTTTACTTTTACTCTGTTTTCTTATAAAAAGGGTTTCTTTGAAAATTGACCACACGGAGGAGTTAGGTGCGATGATGATGAAACTTATACATTTCATGGACAATAGAAAATGATCGACACCATTTCCTCCTTTTTAACTTTTTTTTTTTTTTTTTTTTTTTAATCATGTTGGTACAAAGGAGGTATAGGTATGTATCCTATCATCTTCTTTTCCTCTTCACTCCCTCTTCTTCTTCTTCATCATCTTCATCTTTATATTATGAGTGAACCAGAAAATATGTAGCCATATGACACCATAGGTGCCCGACAACCCTTAGATAGTTAGTAGAAAAAAAATATAAACATAATTAGATTGTAAGCCAAAACTCAGTTTTAATGTTTCGACGACCCCATGCGACGTGACGAACATCTGCTAGGGAATAGTAATAAAATTGTTTTACTCATTTAGTACTTTTTCTAGAGTAGTGTGTTCCAATCATATCTAATGCTCCATTTTTTAAAATGACTATTTTTTCTATCGAACAAAAAAGGTAATGAACTATGAGTTTATGAAAGTATAATTTGGGAAGTGAGGTTTTATTTTTATTTTTTTAATAATTAAAAAATTCATTCGGGTATTTCGTTTTTTCCAGTAAAGTAAACAGTTACGATAACACGATAGAAATAGACGTTTTAGTGGTGTGTGATATCCTAAACTTCAGCTTAGCAGTGTCGGACGAACACTAAGAAATGGCCCTGAAAATTAACTTTTCAGCAACCTCACCTCAATGAGAACTGTACCTAAAGTTTTTGCGAAAATGTGTGTCCAGGTCACCATTATATTGATAAGAGATGAGCAATCTCCGAAAGTAGCTGTAACGATTGGTGCATAACGAATAATTTTAATCAGCTCACTCAATACTTCTAAAATTTTTCTTCCTTTATTAAATAAACCTATTATTAAACGTCGGGTTTGATGTCCAGTTCTTGTAGTAAAGAAGTAAACGATGAATAATATAATTAGAATAGAAACACTGAACTATCGCACCAGATCATTTTATTAATAAAATCCTCTGACTATGTAGTACTGGACAAATAAAAAAAGAGGATTTCTGGTTAGGCATGCTTATACTAAACAGGCAACCTCTTCATACCACTTGACGCACCTACTTTACAATACTACGTTTATGTACGCAATTCTTGTGAATTCAAGGGATAACTTTATCAAATGTAGGTATTATAAATTTATGAACTCTAGCAAAACGTCCAAAATATGCAAAAGGTACTCTTGGGTTGCCTACTTATATAGTGGCATGTCTTGACATTAAAAATTAGATTGGTCTTATGAAGCTTTACTGGTCTAGTCAGAGACATCTAGCTGAAGATATGTCTAACTCTTTATATGCGCTGTGGTACAAAAATATGACAAAGATCTTCGACCATCATCATCATTAACAAAAATTCAACTTCGTTCATATTCTGCACAACCAAAGCTGCGCATATTTTGTAGCGAATACAAACATCTCTATACCAATACACAAACACTATCAGTCTATAACACATGCGCAGTAACAAATATCAGACTTCAAAACGTTCAACATCTCAGTTCTGTCACATTTTTGATCGAGCATTGGACATCTCTTTAGCTGTATATCTCTAAGTCTAGTACTATATAGTCAAAGGTAAATTCACAAGTTGTACATATTTACTCTCTAAGACAATTGTCCACAGAATGAATACAAAATGCAGTAAGCTAAATACACTAACCAGCAACAAGTCAAATCAATGTAGCAAACTAGTACTCGAACAACCATAATTTCCCAACACCTATTGATGCTGAGTTTTGTTAAAAAATGTCCATAGTAATTGTTCTCAATTTTTCAAATCTGTTTCAGAGGTTCAAGGAACATTTTATGAATTATATAAGTTATTCGGTAAGTATCAACGTCCACCACAAATTCAATGTCCACCACCACCTAACTGTTCACCCCAAGTTCAATGTGCTCAATGTTAACTGTGTCCACTGTTGTACCCTCCTCAAACCAGTCCCAAGGGTCAATGATTTAAATGTGCATGGCAGAACCACCAATTAAAAACTACCATATAAAGTAGGTATACAAGCAATATTAAACAACTTGATTTAATGATGCTGTTATGGGAACAAACAAATAAAATTCTTTACACCTGAACTACTTTTAACTATAAATTCAATTATCACTTTGTTTAGAATTCTGGACAATTATAACTGTAGGTAAGCTATACCTACACAAAGTTCATGGAACCGAATCATATCTCTGTACTTTTAGCCAGCCAGTTTAATGTCTAACTGTACACAAAGCATACTGAATGCTGAGGCCAATTGTCCACAGGCATTGTGGTACCATATAAGGACTGCAACATGTACTTTATCAGCAAGTACGTACTAATTACTTATTCACCTTTCTATTTGCTAATTGTAGGTAAATGTAGAGACGCATCATCTGTTGAGTGCATACAGACAACGTATTTGTTTAAAGTGCAATGCACTAATAATTTGGGTTGCAAACTTTGGTCCATGACCCATCTGTCAACGCAGGGCTGAGCCTGCATGGAGGAAGTGAAGGAATTGTCCCCTTAATAACATTCGTGGATATCAATTTTTGATCTTTTTTTGTTATTCTTGACATCGGCTCAATGAAGCTTTTCCAATGAACTAGAAAATAAACTTTGGTGTAAAATATTTTATTAGACGCTAATGTCTACAAATTGCAGAACTGAAATGAAGGTCCTCAAGTTAGGAAGGATAACACAGTTACTTTGAAGGAGAATTTAGAAAGAGGAAGTTAGGAGAGAATTTTTTTGGGCATCAATGCTGATGTGAATGTGTTTTGTGGAATTGACAGCTGAGAGTGAGAGCAAGAGCACAGAAGAAGACAGTGATTTAGATTTCCAATGTTTGGAATAGTACCCAAATAAAGTGGATACTTATGAAAAAGTATTTCTTGAACCAGTTCTAAAGAGATTAGTGGGTAATGTAAAATGATTGAGTTGGAGGCGAGAGATAGGTACGTGTGAGAGAAATCTGAAAAAAATGAGAATCAATGGCCAGTGTGGAATAGAAAATCAGTTTGAATGGACCATAGCAAAAATTGGATGTTGATATGTCATTATCTCGATGTATTTTAGTTAAATTATTTTCATGAATGTTATGATGAGGTAGTTGTACAATGGATAGTAATGTTGGTTAGATTAAATAAGGAATTATATGCTTAAAGTATTGATGAACAAGCATATGTGAAATTTGAATGGTTGAGGAAGGATGTAAGAATACTGAAGATTCATGTTAAAAAAAAATTAAAGGAAAAAAATGAATGAGAATAAAACAGATTTTTTATCTTAAAAACTAAAAACAAAAATAATAAAATCGGTTTGGGAAAATTGGATGACATGAAAGAATAAAAGTACATATTTATGGTATATGAAAAAGAAAACGGGACTGAATATAAAACTGATGAAATGAGATCTTTTGGAAATTGTGGGAGCAGGGAAGAATATGCTTAAGAGGAGCAGGGAATTAAAGTAATTTATTTTTATTTTGGGATACAGTTTTTTAGCTGATATTTCATAGGAAAGGAAGTTTATGAGGAATAATGTATCATAATAGAGAGAGGTTCGGAAGTGATTCTAAGCAAGAATATGTATGAGAGGGAGATTTAAACAACGGATCACGAAATTATGAGGTACGAATGAGCGACGCACCAATAGAGATTTCATATTATTTTGATTCCACCAAGGAAGCGAAAATAGAAGTCCAACGAAGAACACCAACAGTGGTGTAGGAATGGGGCGGTTTTGGGGACAATACCCCCTCTGAAACTGTTTGAAGACTTTGATCTAATTAGCCTGAAATTTGGTATACATAGTAAAAGTTATAGGAGAGTAATTATTTTATTTATTATGGAACCCAATATTTACTAACATGACTAGAATAAAAAAAATCCCATTTTTACCTGGTGTGACCCTCTCCACCTCTCTTTTCTCTGTCAACCCATGGTTCTCGCAAAAAATTTTACCTAAGTAATTTTAATTTAATGCCATTGTACATCAATATTAAGTCTTGGACACATGGGTTGAAGTTGGTCAAGTTTAAGGAGTACCAAAAGATCATAAGGCATTTCCAAACAGGAATGAACCATTTTTTAAACGATGATTTCTTTAACTACTTGCATGGGAATTTCTTTAGAAAAACATTTTTCCACAATTTATGCACTACACTGTAGAATGATTAAGATAAGTCATACTGTCTTTCCAATCAACATATGTCTTTCTCTTGACTGTGCGCCAACTGAGAGAAAAATAATTTCCTGACAATATCCCCATTCTAACCGACTTCTCTACAATCACCCAATTCGATGCCAACTAAAACCAAATATTATGATCATCAAATTGTTACGTGACTATGTGAGTTATTCACTAATAGCTGTCTCTTCACTTGATTTGTGGTTGTCGGCGCTAATTCGCAGGATATAGGGATTCCTACATACTTATCTGCTTGCAACACATTGCAAAAAAAAATACGAGATCAACAACCGCGGAGTACACAATACTATAATCGTATAAGAATATATTTTGCATACAAGTTCCGAAAAATTGTGTACCTACTGTTATCACTGAGGGTCATTGGTTTTACTTCGACTTTGAGCCTATCCGTAGGTTCTCAGATTTTGGTAAGTAAAATGCTTCCATGAATTCATTTCTAGTTAATTGGAACAGTTTTGGCTGACTCAATTTTTCTTTTTCTCTGCTTTCAAAAGCCGGCAGTCGCTATATGATTTATTTTTAAGTTTGGACTTTATTTTTAAGTTTTCGATACTGTACACAATGCGAAACAATAAATCAGGTTGGTTTTTGTTAGAGGTTTCCATACTTATTCAAAAAAATTTCAGAATCTTTGCCACGATTGTCAATTTCAAAACGTGGCCTTGAGCGAAAACAGCACTTTTAATTTTGTCAGAGTAACAAAAATTTTTTTGGGGAAGATAAGAGAAATCGGCGAGGTTTTTCACGGAGCTTGCAAGAGGCGTGATGCTCTGAAACTTTATACTGATGTAGTATTATTGTGTTCGAAACAAATATTCAAAAATATGTTTCCTGTGTGGAACTTTGAAAAACAAACTTTAAGCTCTAGAGTGAATCACGCGCGACATACTTATACCAATATAAAAAATGAAGGGCTCAAAACATACAGAATTTCTTTATTTTTAGCGCCAATTTTTCAATTTTTTATTTTTACCCTGCCAATCTGTGTTGTTCATATTTGCTATTTTCAGGATCTCGAAGATTACTAAGAAAAATTTTAAGTGAAAAAATTGTGCAAGTAATTACATTTGAATAAACATTTTCAAAGCTAATAAGGAATTTTGCAGTTCTTTTAAATGCGATAAGGAAGAATGTGTTACTAAATTAAATGATTTCGAGACCTACCTAAGAAGAAAAATGGAAAATTTATAAGACCATACTGCTACAAATTTCTGACTAACCCATAATTTTTGATGAAAAGATGTTACAGAATTCACTGTTGACTTTTATATCAATTGAAGAATTAGTTCTCGAGTTATTTTCAATTTCTTTTTAAGAAAACAATTTAAATTTCTCCCAAAATTTCTAAAAAAAATGTGTCAAATTTAATTGAAAATTTACTTATTCCAAAAATCAAAATTCCAGTATTTTTTTCAGAGAAATTACTTATTTGCAATGGTTAGGTTAAAGACTGGTAAAAAAATACAATAACATTAAAATAATGATATGAAGACGTTTTGGGTTACTATGATTTATAGGTAACCTTTTTCAAGTCAAAAAAAGCAAATAAACCATTCGTATTTCAACATGTGCAAAATAGTGACCTTGACAAAGAAAGATTCAACTCTAAAATTCTTCTAAAATTCAAATTAAGTATGCCTTCGAAGTCTTTTTAGGCAACTTAACGAATTGATGTGATAAAATACCCTGGGCAGCGATTGTTGAACTTTACAAGCCCATTTAAATGTTGTTAAGTGCAATAATTTCAGATGAGAAACACTGCTGACGATGCTACTTCTTTTGTGCGTTCCGATCATCACCCAAGTGCCCAAGGGTTCGAAGAATCGAAGTTCTACCGTGCTTTACTTCTGTCTGTTTTTTCGTATTTTTCTTAGTAAAAACTTAATTTATGTGAATTTATATTTTCCTGTTGGTACAATTATATGTATAAAGTGTTGAATCAGTTGATTTACAAAAAATTCTAATCAATTTCAGAAAAACAAAAAATAAATTGATTTTTTGTTACTTCCAGTTTTCCGAATTTCCTATCAGAGGTTTGAGTTTTTTGTCATAATATACTGTAGGTATACCTAATTACAGTACCTATACCTATCCCAAACGAGAGTAAGTGCGCAACAAATTTACTGTGTCTAATTGGCATAAGAACATGATTTTATTCAGAATTTTCACTATATTAGTGACGTTGCCTATTTTGAAGTAAGACTTGTAAAATTTTCAAAAAAACAGAAAAAATAATAATAAAAAAAAAAAAAATTAAAAAAATAACCCACAACTATTAATAATAATTTATCTAAATATTGAGGTATACTTCACATTCCAGCTGGTGAATTGATAATTTTCAATTTTCTTTGATTTCACCAGCTTTTTATTAAGGACCTCTAAAATTGACCATAATATTATTGTCCCTTTGAAAATACTGATAATGGTCTTTTAAGCTCTCTCATAATTTGAGATTTTGAAGTTTTTTTTATAGTTTTGACCTATGCAAAAGCTTACCTCTGTTTTTGATTACAGTTAGAGCAGTACTATTGACTAAACGTTAGTTCGCATCATATCTGTCTGAAGTTTGTTCGAGTCAAAATAATGTTTATTATTATCGACATTTTTTCAACATAAATATTGAATTTCATTTTGGTATTTTATTCGAGTATGGTAATACAATTTCAACGTTTTGGTATCTCAGTGTATTTCTTTAATAAAGCACGTCGACGTTCTTTTTCTGGCGTTAATTCTATTTACACCATGTCTGCCTAATTATTCAGCGTGATGTGGGTTCACTCTGATTGGGGGGAATAAGTTGTTCTGTGTAAGAAAATGGATTTGAATATGCCTGCATAGATGATAACCATAACTGCAAACCCTAACCTTAATCAATTATTACCTCAACTTTTGTGGTAAAAATCCTAACTAATAAGTATTAACCGTAACAAAACTTTTTAATAAACTTAATAGGACTTGACCAAAATTACAAAAAATCAAATCTGTAACCATAACCGATAATCACCAAAATTTAGTTTTCCTCCATTTCATTCTTTTTTTTTTTCATTTTGATCATAAAATAATTCGACGTGTGTTATTGCATTATAAATAATGTAACACTGCATGACGATACACAGCACCTGCAGTTAAGATATTCTAATTTCCCACTACGGTTATATTGTCAATTGTCCAATGTTAACGTAATTATGATGATTTCAAATTGACGATGAATTCACAAAAATAAGGATTAAAATGAAATTCAGAGAACTTGACCTTGTCAATGTAATTTTTCTGTGTCGCTTTTATTCATAATTGATTGATTGATATTAATACGATAAATTATAGAAGTTAATACGTTGAATAATAATTGTTGGTGTCTGTGGCTTGGGAAATCAAACCATTGACACCTACATTTATCTATCCATAAAAGTTAACCTCTGTACCTGTTAAACTATGGGGCTGCCTCTTACGAATGGATCAACAAATTGGGTACTTGTAAGCACAGAATAGTTGCAACACCCAACTTTTTTATAATGTGGAAGGCACGAGTAGAAGGGTGCAACAAGCAGTGTGGTGTCGGGTGCAGAAGGAACACGACAAACTTTACATGCTGCCATTGTATACCTGCCATTTTATACCTGCCATTGTATACCACTGATGTTGCAGCAGCCTCGGTTCGATGTACGTTAGGTATGGCGAGGTGAGGGGTGTAGTATTTGACCTTCCTACTTCGTCATTTTTTTCTATTTATAAGATCTTGAAGTAAAAAGAAATTATTGCGTAAAAAATTCAAAAATATACAGCTCATCCGCATTGTAATTTGTAAGCCAAGGTCTTCATTCAGCCTACATGACTGTATCGATTTTGGATATTTTCAGATGGGCTACGCTTTTGAAATCATATCTACCGACTGAAAAACTATCATTATTCCCAACACGCGTACCAGCGGCTGTAGGAAATGCGAAAAAGTTTTACCGGATCTAATTGCTGAAATACCGGCTGCACACATCGTGGAATATATTTCTTATATTATTATTACCAAGGTCTTCAAATCGATGTTGTCTCGTGTGGCACGAGTTAGCCATCCAAAAGACTGTCACGTCTTTGAAGAAAATTTTATTTTATTTTTAAGTTCCGTCGCTCTCTTCGCTGTTGTACTCTGTTTCTTACAATTATTTATTTATTTTTATTTTTTTTAATGGTATTTCCCACCCTCCCTTTTTCGTTTTATTATTACGCCTTCGATTAGTTGGTACACCTGTACAAAAAAAAACATTTGCGTAGGTAGGTACTAAACATTGTAAAAAATAAAAAAAAAATAAAAAAATAAAAAAATAAAAAAATAAAAAAAAACGATGAAAAAAAGAAAAAAGTAATTTGGCAAGTGACAATTCGTTGGACACAAAGTGCGAGTGACGGTGTGTGATTCATCGAATGCGAATACCTACGTGAGAAAATTACGATTCAAACCTTATACAATTTCCACGAATAGGCTCGAAAAAGATGCGAACACGCTTTGCTGAGTGCACGTTTTGCATTTCAACATTTTCGTTTGGCTTTTTCACCCTTCTCTGCCACACTTTTTCTGTTTCTTATTCGTCTTCTTCTTTTACGCGCGTAGGGTGCACTCGTAGCTAATCGAAAAAGACAAATTGCATTCTTACACATGACGTGTGAAAATTTTCACGTGTCCGCAGTCGGATGCCAAGAACTATACGTAGAATTATTAGGGAAATACCGCGTATTTTCGAATAACGCAGTCAGTCGCTGATGAATCGTTCGCGTCAATAGCCTCATTCGTGCGTTCAGCTATCGAAAGGTTGTAAATGAAACTGAAATAGTTTTTTAGGTCGTGGGGGCCGCTGGGAGTGGACAATAATTCTTCAATACGATGTTTCAAAGGGTCTGTGGTCGGCTGAGAATACGAATTTGGCTCACAGAATCGAATAAGCACATTAGGGTTCTGTTGGTTAGTCTAGCTGACCTAATTATTTATATATAGTTTTTGTTTGCCTATCTTTTACCGTTCTGAAAAAAATCCACAAGTCAGAGACTGTTCCACCTTTTTGCAGACAATTCTGTTCGTCTGCAAAAAAGTGTCGAACAAAATATAGACGACTATTATTCCAAATTCTAGGAATAATAGCCGCCTATATGATACCTGTTCTCATGGACAAACACCACCAAATATGCTGACAATAAAGGGTCATCATATTTGGCGGATGTTCCGACATCACGCCACCTATTTTAGATCGGCCATTTTGAAAGTGATAATGAAATTACGGATACTGTGTTCCCTTCAAATAAAGACAAATTCATTCCTCTGACTACTCTCAAACTGAAAATTTAAGGTGTCTACATCAGAAGATTGTAGATCATTATGTTTCACTAAGATATAGGATAGAATTAAATTTAAAGTAACGAAGAATTATTGAATGTTTAAAGTGATAGTATTATGTAATTTGTAGTTTCAATATTTAATAAAAGGATAGATGAAAAGATTTATTTCTAAATTGTTCTTCTAAATGTAAGAAAACATTCGATACAGAAACTATTCTTCAATAATTATTTTCTTCTGATCTAATACAGATAGTAAAATGATTGAAAAACCAAATTTCTGGGCATATTACCTAGAAATCAACTGACATTTTTTTTATGTTGCATGCCTTGAATATCAACAGTAGAGAGTATTGTACAACAGACCCCAATTCATCTTTTCTTTATTACTTGACACTGGATTAACCAAAAAAATTTAATATGAGGCTTAACATAAATTGGGAATGTTCCCCCAAAAAAAAAAACACAGATACAATGCTTTATTTTTGACCATGGTACGAGAGGGTTGTTATACCATAGTCTTCAACACTAACTTGTGAAATATGAAGAAAAATATAAATTGTTTATTGCTTAATAAATATTTAACACTTGTAATACTATATAAAATAAAATTCAAAACATTATACTTCATTTCATCAAACATAAATATTTCAAAAATGCTCCAAGTCGAGTGGTCTTCAACCTTTTTGTGGTCATGGGCCAAAATAAATTTTTTTAGAAGACAGATGGGCCACATCATCACCAGTTTTTAATTTGAATTTAGGAACAATAAATGTACAAAAGTTTTCTCGTTGAGTGAGGATGCAAAACCTGATTTTTTTTATTTCACAGGTTACAAAAATTATCTGGCAAGTCACTTTATCATGAGCTGAATATCACTGCTCCAAGTATTTTTTGAACATGATACAACACCCTGTTGTACCATGGTCAAAAATGTGTTGTACAATGGTCTTAACCATTAATCTATGGAAGTTAAAAAGAATCAATTACTTATTGATCAATAAATGTTTAGCACTATTGTAACTTCAATTTTAAACTGAATTATAAAATAAATTAAAAGTCCATGGTACAACGAGAAAAATGGTCCATAATATAGGTACCATAATTGTGTTAACTATTACTACTTTTTTTTTTAATGTGTAAACATTCTTGCTCTTTAGTCCGCTTCCTCCCAAATGTAAAAAAATATTAGATACAAAAAAGTTGAGATTGCATAGAAAAACTGCACGGCGCATTGTCCAATTTTGAACTCTGTTTGTCACATAACACACACACACACACACACACATACTCACAAGCAGACATCCGTGGCAAGCTGGCGATGCGATACATGCACGCACACATACACACACATTCTCTATGGTGTGTGGCAGCATGACATCTACCCACACAAGCATTTTTTTGTCCTGGTTAACGTTAAAGTCATGAATGTTTACACATTAAATATGTGAGGGGGGCACCCTCGCATGCCTTTTTTTTTATTCATTTGTAATTACTTTTCACTGAAAAATCTATTAGATAGGATCAATTACTTACTTAAAAAAGGAATATGAATATATACAATTGAACACAAAAATTAAAATTTATCATTTAAAACCATAATCATAAAAATTTTGAAAATGTTTTTTCCGCTCTTTTTTCAATTTAAATTATTGTGATAACATCAAAAATACATGGACTGTAAGATCAATGACAAAGAAATGCAATTTTGTTAGACTGTACTTTATTATAAGATGTGATTTGTTTTACTTGTCATGTATGTGCTGAGAAACCAATGGTACATGAAGACCATTTTACAACACTCCCCCCGTTTTTTTGAATGGGATAAAATTTTTTGAATTTTTGTTTTTGAATTTCCATGAGGAAAACTTAAAATTAATGATTCGGATTAGCCCCCATTAATTTAAAAAAAAGCTAAATTAATTCAATTAAGTACCTACTTATTAGATATCTATATAGATATCTATTGCTAATAAATAAAAAAATCTGCTACATTACAAAAAAGTTTCTAAAATGATTCAAAAAAGATCTCTAACAGTTAAGTAGTAGATAGGAGGTACCAACCTATTGTATAAATGTGCGAGTTATAATATTATCTAAAATCTTGTTTTAAAGATACAGGGTACAGTTTTCATTGAATAGCTATGAAAACTTTGATTTTGAGATCAATCGAAGTATTTGTTCTTGATCAGATATTTAATATTGTTTGAGGCGAACACTATCTCTGTTACTCCCCTTTCCATGGATCCATTACATCAAAACTGGGAAAAAGTATCAACTTGTTTATAACATGATAAAAAACTTAAAAGAATTTTGAGTTTGATTCACGCATCTTTTATTTAGTTATAACTGATTTTTCTTTTTAAAACCTGACCAAAGATACTTTAAATAAATTGAAAAAAAATGAGCAATTTCTCTGTTCAATAGCACAAAATTGATGATAAATTCTATCACTCATTTTATAAAAAAGAAACTTATAAACACTTGTGTTTTTAGACATAACAAATTTCAGGGATCTATTCCATGAAACTGATGGCCTATTAGGGTTATAAAAACACCTAATGCTGGTAATCTCATCTCGAGTATATTGTCTAAAGTACTTTCAAATGTAGCATTATCAATAAATTTCTCTTTTATGACTCAGTTGGTCATTCATTAGGGTCAGATGTGGACGTATGGTAAAATGAATTAAAATCAGTTCTTTGGTTTTGGAAATGGAGAAGATTACTTTCTGGTTATCAATCATTTCAAAAACCAGGGGCCCATGAAACGATGTATGATTCGTTCTAAATGACTGTCAATCTAACTGTTGATAACACTGTGATTCAAAATTACCATACTTACTTTAAAATCCAAAATTTTCATTTCAGTTAATGCACATAACAGTGAAAGTGTACCTATATTTTATTTTTGAATATCAACAGACTACTTAAGTATATGGTACTTAATTACATATATAATTATGTAATTAATATGAAACTGAAAAGTTCATATTTCTTATTAATATTAAAATAGTAATTCACAGAATCAAAATAGTCTCAAGAGAAAAAAATAAGCCTTCTTCACACTAGACTCGTTTTCATGCAGCAATTCGGGGTAGGTACCATTCTGTTCACATTTAAAATCACTACAAGAATTAAACTGTTTGATATAAACTTTAATTTGACAGGTCATCATAGGGATTCTAATGAGATTCTCTAGGACTATCCACCGAGTTAAAGTTGATTTTGAATGGCTAAAATAGCGTAGCGACTAACTGTTAAGAGAATAGTACCCTAAATAGCTGGCTAGTAGCTAGGAAATTAGCCAAGATTGAACAAGGCTATAAAAAGGAAAGTAACGAGCCTACCTAAAAGTAAAAATTTTCAATTAAGTAATTAATTAATGCTTCTTTTTTTCTTGACCATGCATATTATTTTAAAAATTGATAAGGCCAGTCCAGCATTTTTAGCTCTTGATTTGATAATATGTTCTTAATTACCAAATATGAAATCAATCGACTGCTGCAAGTGGTCAGTGGTAATGTCAACTTCTGGACTATTGGCACTGATTGGAGCTAATGTGGATGATATTACAGTTTCTGAACCTACAATAATTTGTGTACTGGTTGGTGATGGTTCGGGGGAAGTAAGAAACAAATCTTTTGGTGGAGGAGTTAGATCTTGAGGTATAGGCTTCGACATCGGACCTTCCAGTTGAGTATATGGGGTGTATTGACCTCCATACAGTGGATTTAACTCTTTTGACACAGTTGGTTGTTGTACAGGAAGTGCATTTTGATATGGGGCATTATAATTATTTGGAAGAGGTCCGTGTTGTGGAGGAAATTTGGGTGATGGAAGAATCGATTGTTGAATATATACCCCCGTAGGTCCTACATTAGGATTATAAATGTGTGATTGGTGTCCATATTGTGGTTGGTATCCTGGTGGTGGCAGAGTTGGTTTTTGTGTATATCCCTCAGCAGGTCCCACATTAAGATTATAATTATGTGATTGGTGTCCATATTGTGGTTGGTATCTTGGTGGTGGCAAAGTTGTTTGTTGTATGTATCCAACAGGTCCTATATTAGGATTATAATTATGTGATTTGTGTCCATATTGTGGTTGGTATCCTGGTGGTGGCAGAGTTGTTTGTTGTGTATATCCTTCAGCAGGTCCCACATTAGGATTATAATTATGTGATTGGTGTCCATATTGTGGTTGGTATCTTGGTGGTGGCAAAGTTGTTTGTTGTATGTATCCAACAGGTCCTATATTAGGATTATAATTATGTGATTTGTGTCCACATTGTGGTTGGTATCCTGGTGGTGGCAGAGTTGTTTGTTGTGTATATCCCTCAGCAGGTCCCACATTAGGATTATAATTATGTGATTGGTGTCCATATTGTGGTTGGTATCTTGGTGGTGGCAGAGTTGTTTGTTGTGTATATCCACCACCATTTTGTTGACCACCTGGTGCAAAATTAGGTAAAATACCTAATGGGTCAATTAGTATTGTGATTGATTTGGGTTGAAAATCATATCCTCGTTCAAATAAATTTGGCAGCAGGTCTGGAATGGTTCGACGTTTTCGAACAGCTGGAACATAGATATTACAAATTATCAGAACAGAGATTATCCAAGAAAACTCACAGTTAATGGCTGTATCTAATGGAATGATCCCAACCATGGAAACTCGACGAGAGTTGTAAATTTATCGCAGGCTGGTTGTGAAAAGTTACAGAAAATTACAGAAGGAAAAGCAAAAAAGGAAGAAAAGGAAATACTGCATGCGTACATATTTCAAAATGAGGTCACTTGCCTTCTCACTTAGGTACTTATTTGAAGAGGGTCCCATGTTTAAAAACGTTAAAAACGACTAATGCAAGGAATGAAAATACATTGCAACTGTATCATACATCTGGTCAAAAATGGCAACAAATACTGTTGGTCCTCAAAAACACTGGTTGTTGCAACTAATCAGTGTTGCCACACTTCTTTCATTTGATTGGAATTCCTGTTTGAATCCATAATTTTGTAAGTGATGACTGCATTATTGATAAAATTTGTCATAGTATTGTATTTTTTACTATTCAAGATGTACTTAATCATTTACCAATAAGGTCGAGGGCTGTGCTAACCTAATACTGTGAGATACCTGACACGTGATTTCCCTAAAATAAAATACGTCTTTTCCTCACTACTCCATTGTTTTTTTTTTGAAATGTTTTTCTCCTGACGGCAAGAGATGCTTGCCAAACTATTTTTTTTTGCTGTATTTTTTTTCCTCTCCGTTGAAATACGATCGACGGATTATTTTCTTCAATTATTATATATAAAATCTGTCGCCACCACTATTATATTATGTTCGATATATTCTCGCATTCTCGCCAGCAGCTAGGCTACATATTTAAACTTGTTACGATGTATTTTACCTGTCCGTATTCCCTATTATTCGCCATTTAGCCTAGCCGCGGATCTCGTTCATTTATACAATAGCCTAAAACATGTTCTCGTATTTGCTTGCATAACTTTTGGCGGTCCGTTCAGTTGCTCTCCTAAACGGACCGAAAAATACGTAAAATTCAAACTATTGCAGCGGCCAAAATATTTTATCTTTATTCCACAGGTGATTGGCTGTATTTCGGTGGTGTGAGATGTGTACGAGGCGATGCAATTGGTGGTGAGTTCTAGGGGGAATTTCTCTCGATGCTTGGCACAATCCTTAAAGTTTAGCCTATACTTTAGTTGAATTTTAGCAGTCGGATCGCGCCGTGTAGAGGTTTTCGCCTCAAAAGTGTTTTTTTCAGCCACTTAATTTCACTCAAAAATTTAAAAAACTTACTCGGAGGGGCCTGCCCTCACCGTTTAATGTTACCATAATTAATCGCAAATTGTGTGTCTAAAATTACCCTTGATCGCAAGGTTTCATGCCTATTTTTGGAAGCAATGAAATATTTGATTTTTAACACTTTTCTTATAGTTTTGTCCATTAGGGTAGCCAATTTGTAAGGCATTTTCGTGTTAATCAAAATCTAGAATATTATTTGGCCTTTAAGGTCAAATTCGAACTTTGATTTTCAAAATTTGAAAAAGACCACAGAGGGGTGCAGAAACCACACCTCCATAGTGGTCCACCAATCAACCAGATTGAGCAGCGGAAGCAGAGCAGAGGAACCAGTCAGTTGCAATTTAGTTCAACTTTTTGCTGTTTCATCTTCACCAGCATTCGTCAGTGGGGCTACAACAGCCGGGGCAACCAGAGGCAATCCAGAACATCACCACCTGAATTTGCATCATCTCCAGGCCGCTGCGGAGCTGTTACATAGGATCAGTAAATATATGGTTTTTTCTATTACTCTGTTTTGGTCACTCTTTTCTTGGGAATCAAAATTTAAAATGATGACCTAATAATCAGGCATGTGGTGGGAGGGGGGTGGTTGGTTATTCTGGCAATTGGGGTGTCTGTTTTGATGTGGTGAATTTTCCTTTTTCTTCTCTTTTGTCTATTCCTACACTTGGCCATGCAGGGTTTCCTATATCTTACCTGCCTTTCTGTTGGCTCTTTTTTTTGTTTGTTGTGTGTGGTTTTTGTGACATTTTCGGACGTCACAACTGGAATCCTTACATTGACTTTCAGGGAGGTTAAGTAAATATTGTCAAACAATTTTTGAACCAGTTGTCAGATGGAATTGGAATCGATAGAATTATTTTTTGTAAGTATCCAAAAGTGTGTTTTCAGTATCTTTGAATGTTTTTTGGCTAGCAAAAGAAAAATTTCCTAAGGTCTAAGAGAAATTTAGTTTTAAAAGCAAAAATAATAATATACCTAATGTTGCTTTCTTCTTTTTTTTTTCGTCTTCGATAGCTTAGTTGTAATATTATACAATTTGAAATTTTCCCAGAGTTTAATATAATTTAAGAACTCATTGAAAATAGTTGAAGTATCAATGGTATTGATAAGAAGGGGGTATTTAATGTCTGGACCCTTCCTTAAGAGAAAGAAAAAAAGCTTGATATGTAAAAATACAGTGTTTTTATCGGTTTTGGTGATTTTGTGTTAGAGAGGGGTGTTTCAGATGAGAAATTAAGAATGTTTGAACCTCATACGATGGACTATTTACACTCTTATACAGTATTATTCGATTAACTTCACATTTTAGTGGTCTTGGTAGCATAATGATAAGATGTTCAGCTTTGCAAAAGAAAGGTTTCTGGTTTGAGAGTCGCAGACACATTCCTAACCAAAAAGGGCGGCGTGTTCTATTCGGTTCTATCAGTGTTCCAGTATGTCATTGAAAAACTCATGTTTTTAGACCGTTGACTTTCAGATCCCCACCATCTCCTCCTTCACCTTGACATCAAATAATAAATTATATTCACCCAACTATTGGTAAAGTGGTTTCGTAGTCAAAGCCACCCTTCAAAACAAAAAAAGATTATTATTATTATTAATAATAATAATAATAATAATAATAATAATAATAATAATAATAATAATAATAATAATAATTAATAATAATAATAATAATAATAATAATAATAATAATACTTAATAACAATACCAAATAATGTTTTCCTTTGTTAAGGCGTATTGTATAGTTGATACCTACATATTATTTCACATTATGAGGGATACATATGAATACCTGAATGACTTCGAACTTTATAATAAATCGTTGAGTATTTTTCTGGGATCTAAATTTAAATATCGACCATTTACGTTGGTAAAGTTACAAAGTTCAATCAAGCATCGCTGACCCAAATGCTAAAATAGGTAGTTACGATTGTTTTCCCGAGAATTGTTCCTTTTAATGATATTACATATCGATTAATTTATAAATACAATATCAATATGAGATAACTTACATTCTAAAAATTAATTATGACCGACAATCCGAACAAATTTCTTGTTTTTCCAGAGGTCAGAAAATTGTATTCATAATATTTAAAAATACAAACTATAACTCTTTTAGATCACGCTAATATGTTCACGTTTTTCGATGCAAATACAAAATTTGAAACATTTTTCTCCGGGGAAATCAATTGGAGGTGAAAATAAACATCTCCCTTTTAATGTGCGAACGAATAAAACAAAAAAAAAAAAAACTAGATAATTAAAATGCTTCAATTAAGACTAAAATAAACAGAATCTTCTACTCAAGAAAAGTGTATCAAGTTACCAGGAGCACTTCAAGTGGGCGAAGTCGTTTCTTCATACCTGACTCGATCTCACTTGGCAAAATCGTGCTAATTCATGACTATTTTTTTTTTCATGTTCATTTTTCGTTTTTCCGAAAGTTAGCAATTTTGTTGTAATAAATTTGGCTAAATTTAGAATTTCAAACTCTTTGGCTAAACTGTATCAAAGAGCCACTACAAGTTATTACGAATTCTAACCGTAGGTGCAGTTGTACTCTAGCTAAATTTTTGAATCCACATTTCGAATTTCAAGTCAAAATGTTTGCAGATTGCAACCAAAATTGGCACAATATTGATTATTATAATCATCCAATAAAATTAACCTAAAATCAGGACTATATTGATGAAAGGGGAGATTAATTGGAACTTGGAAGTCTAAAACCATTGAAAATTGATCGTACAAAATTTTCAATAAGTCGAGAAAACATGAACTTATCCAGACCAAAATCAATGGAAGTTCATTTTCATTACAAAATATAGGTACCTAGGTATACGTATGTAAGTTTATAAGTATGTAGGTATCAAACGTCAACTTTATTGCAAAAAATTTTTCCCTGTATCTTGTTAACAGGATAGGTGTTGATAAGATATTTGCATAAAATATTGAATAGCTAATGTTCGTACTAAATTTCATGACTATTGTATAAAACAAATGAGTATGTTATGGACATGCGATGGAACTGAAACTTCTTAGGAGATGTTGCGGAAATACACCTGAACTCATATTATCTTTCACTAAAAATAAATTACAATCCACAAACTTCTATTTTTTAATTTGTTCCCCGATAATAAAACACAAAATATATTAAATTCTAAATCAGTGCCTCGAAAATTACATCTGACGATGTATAATCCAATAAAATATGAGAAGTCGAAATCTGGCCTCCTTTTGAAGCCTCGGTGGTGCAATAATGATTTCAAAAAAAAACGTCAAACTCGAAATCGGTGCCCCCAATAAACGTACCTACAGATATATCACTCAAAAAAATATGAGAAATAAAAATCTGGCCCCCTTATAGTCCATCGACGTCAAGTATTTTTAGCCAGGATTGGGCCTTAGTACTATTTCCGCAATGTCTGATTTTATTAGATGGTAACGATTTCTGGAGTTGAACTTGTCATGCTAAGGTCATATGATTCACTTCAAACATTATGAATAAATTTATGTGACCTGCCGAAGATTCTGATTGTCCCAGAGCATGAACTGTGAAGCCATTAATTGCAACAAAATTTAAAAGAATTTTGTGGATAACAATTTTAGACTTACAATGACTGATAGACTCGAAACACTTTGACAAAATTATAATACACTTTTAATGACTTAAAATTAATATTTACATATTACAAATTACTAGCTTCTTCTAGTTTAACATTGAAGACTCAGAAGATTGAGTCCCTTAATGTTTCATGGTTACAATAGAAGTGAAGATAATTATATTAATTTTGGATTAATGAAATTAACAATAAAATTGTTGACAGATGAATAGAAAAGGTGAATTATGATTGGTGTAAAAATGACATGACACATAATAGTGTGAAAAAAAAAACAATGATATAACAACATAATTTGTCAAAGTAGTTCTTCTGGATACTGATTGAATTATGTGTAATTAGCAGCATCAGTTGTTACAAATTGGGCGCCCATCTCTGAAGGTTATTAAAGTGAATGTTGCAGGTCAAAAATGTGCGGGTGGGAGAGATATAGTGGGCAGAGTGAGAATATTCCTGAGTTGCCCTGAGTTATGTCCACATGAATATAATTATGGAATGCGTTATACAGGGTGGATAACTGTTTATTGGTGTAACGATATTTATGAATATGAGAGTTATCGTGTAGAAATATATCGTTATAAATCTTCAAACAGAATATATTCGACATATATTCCAAATGTTTAGTTTAAAAGTTTTCCATGAGATCATGAAACGAAAAACGTAGCCCTTACCCTTAAATTTTATAATACCAGATCAATTTTATTCATTAGATTTTCTTCGAAAACCTAAGTAAACATCTGCTTGAAAAGGTAGAGTAAAATTATTGGGGAGATGGGCAAAAACAAAATGTGAAAACTATTTAGTTCTCATTCAATCCAGACGGCGAATTTTTAATTATTTATCATGGAAAAATATATAGAAGTACTAAAATTTACATAGTAATTAAGGTATCAGTCCCCCCTCCGAATAAAAAAAAGTTGACGCCTATGTGAAAAGGCCAGTTTCAATAAGGAATAATTTTTTAAGTTTTACGCATAGATAAGGTATCTCCTAGGCTACTACCTACTACTTGAATACCTACGCGAATTAAGCATATAACAAATTTGCAAATGAAGCCACAGTAGATATTTTAATTTCTTTACCTGCATGACTAAAGTCGAAAACAATCAATGATAACAAAAAAAAAAAAAATACTAAGATGAACGACGAATTAGCCATTTCTCTTGATACACGAGTACATCTTGGGTGTGAAAAATTATATGGACACAAAATCACAGATGAACTGATTGAGATTTTACCTTTGATTTAATGAGCAATAATTTTGAAGTCCGATAACTTAATAATGAAAAAATTACAGCCAGATATAAATATTCATTCCAAGGTATGCATATTTCTCTTGAAGTTTTTTATTTCTTATTAATTTTATATTAATTTTGATAAATAAAGATATGTAGGTCAGTTATTTAAGGCTGCATTAATTAAAATTACTAATCAGCATTAACATCGTCTGTCAAAGTCCATGATACAGAATAAACATTTAGCTATCATTACTTGAAATTATCAACTTCAAAAACTTAGAGTGTATTAGAAATTTTTTTTTTGTCGTCGAACATAATTATCCTCTCATTATTAATATACAGGGTGTATCAGTAAGATTTACCAATAGTTGGCACAATGAGAATGCTAAATCTTGAATTACGGACCTTACGGTTTCTAAAAAATAAAGAAGGAGTCGAAAGTGGAAAATGTTTTTTCGATTAACATCTAATTTTTTACCAGTATTTATTTATAAGGACCGTGATACGAACATTCTTACGAATTATAATTGTACATTCCCTTTGAACAACAAATAACATACACATATACTCTTATACTAGTAATTATATGTCTCTGAAAAATACTACCATGTGATGAGCAATTCTGGCTCTTACTTTATACGCTTTTTTGCATGATTATATTTAACTAATGGCCAAATAACTGAGTTAATTATTAGGAAAATTTAAATTCAAAATTAAAATCAGACCGCAGGCTATCCCCCACTCTTCCTCTCGTTTTAGGAATACAGGGTACAACCACCTTTTACAATTCAATTTTGGAAATCCTTTTAAACTGTATCAATTAATTTTTCTCACCTCAAAAATCCTTCTCTATGAGGAGACATTTTAGACACAGAATCCGGTATCAAGAAGGTAATTTTGTGACAAATTTTTAGTACATCACTTAGACAATTTTTATAAGATTTTAAGGCCTTGTGGTATGCCAACTGGGATGGCTACACACCATAACAAAACAAACCTGGTAGGTTACACATTTTTCACAAAATAACACAAAAAAAACTCAAGATTCCCAAAACGTCCTTAGGGCCACAACACTAAGTCCTAAATACACAGGTTGGACAATAAACACCAGACAAAGTTTTGTGACGTCCGAAAACGAACGTACATCCCGAGTATGGGGAATGATATCACGATTCGAAGTATATCAATAAGTCTCGATCAATCGTAGAGTCGAAACCACAAACCAGCTCAAACAGTTAGGCCACCAGCCTACCAGCGATAGCTCCCAAGGCCTACGAAGTATATCGGGCGAATTTACGTATGTGGAATTAAATAAGTTGGCCGACCCATTATCACAGTGTATACTTTATTACAATCGAAAATATTACTTACAGTTATGGTAACTACAATCAGGTCGTGCAGGTTATTCTTCACATCGCCACATGGTTCTCGAAGTTCGGTGAACCATCAAATCTCGATCGATTATTCGTTTAAGTTCGAAAGAATAATATCGCGAGTTATTTCTACTATTGGTGTTCACATTCGAAAATATCGGTGAAAACAATAAATTGGTGGCTTGCTGCCGTATAAAGAGCTGTATTTGCCGTGAATAATATTTCGTATTCACGGCGGACTAAAAACGATCACGTCTAAAACGAGACTGACTGTTCACCTATTAGCCTAAAACGTGAACAGTCAAAGAGATTAGAAATAGTTCACCGATGATCGATATCTTATTATTACACGTCACCATATCGTTAAATACTCATCGGTCGACGTGTCTTTATGTTTGTTAGATTTCGGGAATTTATTCCCGATGGGGAATCGGCGTATCTTTGGTTTTCCTTATCATTATTACAAACTTAGAGTTCGTGAGCCGTTCCCTATCGTAATAATAGTACAGTCGATGGTGACGTGAAGGGAAGGCTACGGGTAATTCAGATGTCACAACTCCCCCCCCCCCAAATTTCGAAACGAGGGATCACCCGCAGCCTTCGGACATTTGGTAACTTAGCTGAAATAAAACATATTCGGAAAGGTTGGTCCTTTGATTAAGATACTCAAGACTACAGAAAGACTATATATTCGATAATAATACTAAAAAAAAAATTGCATTCGAAGAAGAGAATAAAGGAACAAAATGTATCACATACATGTAGTTAGAGAGGTAATGAAGATGATTAACAACAAACACGAAATAGAAAAAAGAAATCGAACTTACGTCTAAATAATAATAATAGGGAACGAGAAACAATGGTCGATTCGATATAGAACAGGGTTCAATGAACAACAGAAATACTAATTTACTAATTAAGGCCCAACAATGGGGTAACAATCGATAATCGGTACGAACGAAAGATAATTAATCAACTATTTACATAGGAACGAATATTACGATATAGCCCAAAAGAGAGGGGCGTTGATTCACAAAACTCTTCGGGGGAGCTCATACCTGTGACGGAACGTTTCTGTACCTTTTACCAGAATAATCTCCCCACGCGTCGGTTCACCTCGGACTGCCCTCAGGTATTTTTTCGCAAACGTCGCTCCCAACACCATTCTGTTGATGTCGAGATTTGGGTGACGTACCAAGTAAAACTCTTCTTCAAACTTGACCCCCGTTCGGCTGATTAAGTTCATACTTATCATCTCGTTCGACTCCATGGTCTTCGGGGTTGACCAATCGCAGGACCATGTTGCCCGGCTAGTCATCGATAGTTGTTGGCTCGCTGATATTACTTTTTTATTCATATACGAGACTGTCGAGCTCGTATCGAAACACAACATCTTTTCCTTTCCGGCGAAGATTGTTTTTTCGAGGATGAAGGCCACACAGAACACCTTTGGAATTATTGCCTTCATTTCTCGGACCGACATTACTGGAACGCTGGTGCCCGGGCAATACTCGATTTGTTCGAGGAGCTCCTTCGGGAATTCGTCGATCGATACTGGGGGAGCTGAATCGTCACAAATCTCCCCTTCCTCGACTTCCTTCGTATTCTCGACTGGAAATATTGTTAGCTCCTTAGAGTCTCTTAATTTCTTTGGGATTTTATAATTTATTAAATTCTTACCCTTTTCATTTTCAGGATCCTTCGCCTCCGATGGCTCGATTATCGATACGGTCTTGCCCGATCCGGAGCCTCCAGGCTTCTCTCCATCTTCGATAATCACGATCGGTACCCTCTGAAACCGGTCAGTTTTTACTAGCCTTTCTTTTATTTTGTTGCTTTTGGTGGTTTTTTGTTTCTTTGGCATGCGGGTAGCGGTGATGTTATCATTTAGATTTCCCGCCGTCGGTTTTCGTTTTATTGATAATTTTCCCTCTTTTTTTTGTAGGGTTATTTTAATTGGGTTTTCTGGGGTTTTCGATTTTGATTTTGGGAGAATTATACTGCATGCGGGGAGGGTTTTGGCGAAGTAGCTGGCATTATGAATGCTCACCTTGTTCAACTCGGTGTTCAACTCTGTCACTTGCGCTCGTAGCTTTTCGATTTCTTCGTTCTGACTTCTAACAATTTCTTCAAGGATTTCGATCCCGCGCAAGATTTGACCTCGTTCGTGATCCTCCGATGCGATTACTCGATTGAGGAAGTCGGCTTGTCCTTCGATATTCGTCGCCATTGCCGTATGGAAATCTGCCCTTTCTTTCAGAGCATTCGACGTGACTGTCTGATTATGTGACGCGATCCTTAGTTGTTCCTTTAGCGATTTTAGGAACTGCTCGTTCTCACCCGATACCTTCACGAAGCGGGCTTTGACCCTTTCCGCTACCAATAACGATTGTGGCGAACTTTCTTCGGCCATTTCGACTAAATTAATACGAGAAGGCTTTTACTTTACGAGTCTACTATTTAATTATAACTTGAGTTTATATACTTACGTATCGATGTTCGACTGATGATGAAAATATCGATTAATAATAATAATAAAAAGAAACACCACATTAATTTTCGAATAAAAAGCTGATGTTTCGTACACTCATTCGTTTTCCGTCTGATTGATCATTACTACGAGATCTGCGTTGTTATTTGGTCATGATTCTTGACCACTTCCCCCCCCCCCCGACCACGATGTCATCGATGAATTGATGATCATCGGTGTGTTGATCGGTCAATGACGCGATGTCATGGTTGTTGAACTTTGCGACGAAGGGTGTTATGTTGACGTAAGTGGAATTACCCTACTCTTGTAGTCGAATTATCTTGCATTTATTTCGGTTGATTTACGTCGTTGATTCTTGGGATTTGTTTTGAAGATATTTTTATTTCGAGTTTAACGTTATTTTTCGGTTGTAGATGGGTCTTATCGTTTAAATTCATGTACATTTCGTTGGAGGATTTTTCCATCGGGCGTACGGACTCGATAACTTCCGTTTCCCTTCACCTCGGTTATTTCGCAGGGGCCAACGAATTTTGGGTTGAGTTTTGATGATACTCCGACGGCTTTATCCGAAAGTGTGTGGTTTTTGGTATAAATCATATCTCCAACCTTGAGATCGGTGAGATTTTTACCTTCGTTATTCTTTTTCCGTTTTTCGAGTGATTTCTTTGTGTTTTGTATCGCTTTTTTCAGATACATGTCGTATTCCCTGTCGGTTAATGGTAATGGTCTTCCCTCATAATCGAATTTTATTCTTTCCATTAACGTTGCTGGTGGAAGCCCAGTTGTAGCGTGTTCGATATGATTTAGCCTACGCTCTATTTCATCGATGTGTTGATACCAGTTGCTGTGTTTGGTCGGGCATTTTATTCGAAGAACATCGCCGATGATTTTCATTCGTGTTTCAACTGGGTTCGATGATGGCGTATACGGTGATGTAAACCTTGGTTGTATTTTTAACTGTTTCCAATGATCGATCCAGTCTTTCGTGGTAAATTGGCTACCGTTATCGGATAGAATTGTTTCGGGTTTGCCGTATTTCTCAATAAAGCGATTCATCCTATCGATGCAAACATTAACCGAAGCTTTGCTTATTGTATATAACTTCGTAAACTTGGAGAATACGTCCATAACAACGAAGATTCGATTTACATTTCCACGTCCTGACGGTAATGGACCGTACAGATCGACGGACAGCAGTTGACCAGGCTTGTCAGCGAAAACTGATAAGAACGGGCCTGACAATGTCGTGTTTGTATTTTTCGATTTTTTACATGTTTCACAGCTCGAGCAGAATAGTTCGATTTCGTATTTTGATCCTGGCCAGTCGAAGAATCGTCGCACTAATTCGAGTGTTTTTCGAGATCCAGGATGGGTGAACTCTTCATGGTAGAACTTAATCAGCAGTTCGCGAGTTGACTCGGGGGCATATATTCTTTTATCCCCATCGCGATTGACGTAGTAAACGATACTATTTTCTTTTTCAACTCGCGGTGATCGTCTTTCGAGCTGACCCGTAATCTCTCTGCTTTTCTTTTGCAGGTTCGACATGTTGTTCATCAATGATGATATTGTGATCGTGTTTTTATCATCAATCAACATTAATACGACCGGGAAATCAGCGTTTCGATAGACCACAGCTTCGAGAGGGGAGCAATACCTGCTCAGGGCGTCTGCTGCAATGTTTTTACTGCCAGGTATATGTTCGGTGGCGGTTATCGAGAAGCTAGTAAGAAACGTTCTCCACCGAGCTATCCTTTGTGAGACATCGTCCTTTAAGCCTATGAGGTACTGTAGGCATCTGCAGTCAGTTCGTATGCGAACTTCGTGATCCGTAAGCATATACAAATTCTTTTTCATCGTGTATATTATCGCCAACATTTCTTTCTCGAATGTAGGATAATTCTTCTCGGATTTTTTTAATAATCTGCTTACCATCGACAGTACCTTTGGTTTTTCGTCCTCGTTATCATCGGTGAACTGGACAACTATTCCCGAGATGGCGAAATCGGAAGCGTCCGTGATTACATAAAACGGGAGATCCCAGTTCGGGTGTGATTGAAGCAAGCATTTAACCATCTCTGACTTTACTTTTTCGAATGCTTGCTGGTGTTCATTTGTCCACTCAAATGTAGTATCGTTTTTTAACAGGCCGCACAATGGAGCGATTATATCTCCATATCTCGGAACGTGTCCTCGATAATAATTGGCAACTCCGAGGAATGATTGGACCTCTTTCTTCGTCGTCGGAGCTCTAAAGTTGTGGATCGCTTCTGCTCGTTTCGGATCAGGCCGTATTCCATCAGCGTCGATGACGAAACCTAAGTATCGAGCAGTATCTCGAAACCACGAACATTTTTCTAATTTAAGTGTCATATTATATTTTACGAATCTCTCTAGGACCAAACGAATATGTTCCAGGTGTTCGTTATGTGTTCGTGAATGTACCAGAATATCGTCGACGTACACCGTGACACAGTGATCGAGACCTCTCAGGACAATTCTCATGGCTGCTACGAAAGCCTGCATCGCGTCCTTCAAACCGAAGATTATTCGATTCAACACATATGGTTTCCCTTGAAATCGGAAGGCGATGTATTTTCGGGATTCCGGAGCTAGAGGAATTTGAAGGAATCCCCATCTCGCGTCGAGCTTCGTGAAGACTCGCATTTTGGATAGACTTAACTTTATTGTCTCGATGGGTGGGACTGTGTCTCCTCTCGTGCCCATATACTGATTTATTTTCCGAGCATCGAGGCAAGGGCGAATATCACCGTTCTCTTTTTTCGTATATGTTATTGGTGAGAAATATTCGCTCGATTCGGGGCTTATGATTCCTTGTTTCTCCCAGTCATCGAATAGTTCTTTGACCTTCGGGATCCAAGCCTTTGGAATTATTCTTTCTTTTTCGTCCATTTTCTTCGTATCCGGGGACATATTTAAGGTGTGAGTATATGCCTCGCATTTACCAATCCTTTCAGCGAAGGCTTCGTGGTTTCCCCTCAGGATGTCACCGAACTCTTGAGCTATTTTATTTGATACCTCCAATTCCTTCAATATCTTCTCGATTTTGTTCTCGATCTCGAATGGAGTTTCGTCTGTTGGCCCGATGTTAAGGATAGGTTCAACGGCACCAAACTGGACTCCGGGTATCTCAATTCGTTTCGATTTGTCTCGTGGATCTACAAAATCGACTAATCGATACCTCACACTAGGTCTTCCATCGTGTTCGTAGAGGAATTCTCGACCTAGTATAATTGGTGCGTTGAGGCTCTTATTTATGTGAAGCGTCGTTGTCATTTCGATGTCGTCCCCAAATTTATCGACCATTATGAATCGTAGGTTTATCGATCCATACACTCTTATCGCGGGTTTTCCGACAGCGTATCCAACCTTTTGCGTCGGAAAATTCACATGCATGAGATACAAATCTGGATTATGTTTTTCCAGGAATTGGAGGAATTTCTCGGTTATCCAACTATATGGGGAACCTTGATCGATATAGGTTCTGTAAACGTTTCTCGCCTTACCCATAATGCTATTTATTATGAAGGGCGGAAACCACGGTCTTGTATCGACGAAGTTATTCTCGGAATCGACCTCTTCTGGGTCTGATTCGACGTCATCCATGATGTGGAAGCAAAACGTTCCATATGGATCCTCTCCGTCTGTTTGTTGGATGTCACCTTCTTGTGATTGTTCGATTTCATCACCTTGATCGCGATCATCGTATCCTGAAATCAGGTTAACGTTGGGACTTATTTCGTTGTCCTTTCGATCGACGTGATCTGCAATTAAAGACGCCAGATTTTCATCAATTAGGTGTGCCTCTTCTTTATTATAACGGCGTGGGACAACGTAAATGGACCTTTCGTCCCCGGGGATAACTGCTTTATCCTTATTCTCGTTCTCGTACTTTCGAGTAAAGATTCTTTCGATATCGAGAATATATACGTCTTTGAAGTCGGACTTAAGATTCCAAATCCGGCTATTGAATCTCCGAAGTCGAGACCTATAGAACTGATTGTCCATCCTCATCGGATCTGGCGAGATCGTCGTGACGATTACTTTCTCCACTCGACGTTTTCGGAGTAAATCGTCGAGGAGGTTCCGAAGTTTCGAGATGATCGTGTCCTCGTCTGCATCTGGGTTGAGGATGAATTCTTCTCCAAAGCCGATGATTATACGAGTATTTTCTTTTGCAACTCTTCGTATAATTTCTAGGAATGGGCTCAGCCGATTTAATTTCTCGAAACCCGCTGTCTTATCAATACTGAGGTTTTGGGCGCTTGATAGACCGCTATTCCTCAACCAGCTCAAGATAGTCGCATCACCGAAGACTTGATAAGTCTTCCACTCTGGTATTACGAATTCGTTCTTCATTACCGTTGTCGGTCTATTTTTATCGAATTTTTCGATGGGGCGTCCTATGCGACCGACCATAGGCGCCTTCTTTAGTTTCCCTGATTCTGATGGGAAGCTTCATCGGGAGTATACGAATTTGCGTACTTTTGGTCACCGATGCTTAATACTGGTTGTTGTTTTACCTGTTTACTTACACTATTTTCTTCGTGGAACAGGCTGTGTAAGTATTCGAGTTTTGTTGAGAATTCGACCAGATTTGCGACATCAGATTCGAGTATTCGGTCTCTATATGGCATTGGTATCTTTTTCACCAAAATCCCATATATGGTCTGGATATCTTCACCACACTCGAGTAGTCGGGTGTATATATGTGTCGCGTAGTCGGCTACCGAATCGTATTTCCTGGGATCATACTGGCCATCTCGAATCGCTTGTACTTGGGCCTGCTTTCTCGATTTATTCCAATACACGGTCACGAAGTGATCTCGAGCTTGTTGGTAACCCCAATTTTCTCGATAGACTGCTCCTCCAGGAAACTTATTCACATCCATCATTTTCCCGAAGACTCTGCCTAGTTGTTCGTCATCTTGATCTAGGTCTTCGACGCAGCTTTCGAACTCCCTAAGGAATTCTTCCGGAGTTCGATGGTCTCTATGTCCAGTATATGCCGGCATCCTCGAAGGGTCGAACAATCTCGATGTCTTCTGCAAGGGTGCTATTCTCGAGAACGTTTGGTTCGCTCCTATTTCACGGCGTCTACGTACCGGTGTTCGTTCTCTCTGATTTGGCAGGTATGTGGGGACTGTTGTATCTTTCAGATGTCTCATAATCGTCGGAGGTGGTGTTTCTGGTCTGTAGTTGACTGGGAAGTTCGATGTCTCCTTCCGAGTAGTTTGCAGAATCGGGTCTCTTGAAATCGGTAGTCGATCGATTTTTCTTTCGAAATAGTCGAACTGCTCTCTGATTTGAGACTTCGTTTCCATGCTTAATAGTTTTATTTGTTCAAGGATCTCCCTGGAACTCGGACTTTGTTCTCTCCTTTTGATGGCGCTTACTAATGTCGAACTGGCTACAGGTTTTCGGGCGGTTTCTCCCTGGCTCTGTGGAATTGTAACTTCTTCGTTTTCTTTGGACGGTGTTTTATCATCCTCGATAGGTATATACAACGAATCGCTATAGAACTGCGCATCTTCGAAGTCGACTTTCTTTTTCGTCTGATCGAGTTCGATCTCGGCTATTCTTTCACGTATTCTCGACGTTGATGGATTCTCGAAGGATTTTCGCTTTGAAATTTCTCTTTCGAGAGCCTTAACCCGATCTTCGAATTCACTGTTCTTCTCAGCCACTTTGACCGTACATAGTTCAGCTGCTCGCCTTCTTTTTTCGCTTTTTTCGAGCATCGAATCTCGTACAACACATTCCCTGCGATACCGGGCGGTACTTTCGGATTGTCGGAGATAGAGGTTTTTGTAAAACTCAACCGGGTCGGTTCCCTTGGGTGGTTCGGGCACTTTATTCGAATCGAAGGCCCATAGGTTTTTCAACGCTTCTTCTTCCTCCATATTGGCGGATCCCTTAGTGACGTTCACCTCATCTTCGCCCATCGCGATTTCTCGAATATTCGTCACTTCATCCCTACTTCGTCTCCTCGGGTGGTCGGGGGTGTCAAAGGGGTTGGGATTATCGTCATCCCCAATACCGTCCATCTCGGACGAAATCTGCTGGCCAAAGTTTAATAATAAAAAAAAAAGAAAAGGCTAATATTTCCCCTAACTAAATCGATACGTTTTATCCTAACAGACTAGCAATCGATGTCTATGGCTCTGCTCGTCGATATACCTGGAACAGGGGGGATTTACGGCTCAGCTATTACTAACAAGCATATCGACTTAATTAATTAATGGGTAGGTCATACTTTTAGGGGAATCTTCCGGAAGTATAGTATCGAAAATATTTCTAGAATCCCTAAATTATAATGTATGTTATGAATTGGACCAAGATCCATAACACAGGGCAGATAAAAAATCGACTAAGACTTAATTACTTTACTTTAAAGTTGGTACGTCGTAAGTACGATTACGGGAATACGGGTGGCTTTTAATCTAGCCTATCTTTTAATTTTATTTCAATACACACCCGTACGATGTTATTTTAGTCTGTTAAGAGTCGTTAAAAGACAGTTTGTCGAACAATAAAATACTGGGCCACTAAAAGCGACGTACAATAGTTAGGTTAACTACGATAACTATTTTCTACGGCACACTGCCGATAAAATGCTAAGATCAAAACATGATCGGTAGGCTTAGGGCCATAGCAAATGACTGTAACTACTAACAGTCTTGGACACACATATATTTATTAAGGAAGCTTGCGCCTCGAACGGGACATTATTTATCACACTAATAATCGAATCAAACACGAGGGACCCAATCCTCGAACACCAGGTTGTTTTAGTAGTTTACGTTAAATTTATTATTTTTATCAAATTTGGGTTGACACGCTTCGTAAGGCATAGAGCTAAACGCTGAAGTCGATGTGGCTTTCACTGCAGTTTACTTGCTGCATTTGCGTCTTAGAACGGAGAAAGACTTCCTCCAATTAGCACACGTGGGAATCAGATGCCCAACAAAAATAAAAGATGGCCGCGGCAAACACGGCCAGTCAACGGTCGCCAGACACTTTTGGTAAATTTGGATAGTGCCAATCCCGATATGAACAGGTTGATCAGACCTATCCAGCTTAAAGGATCGCTCTAACGATCATGCTGAGCAACAAACCGATCGGATGGGTTTTAACAAAACTCAGATGGCGGACTTTTGTTTCTTCTCGTACGATCTTTCTACTCTTATTGATAAGATATGGTAAAAAAAGGAAACCCGAAAAAAAAAAAAATGAAAGGTAAAAACGGAAATAATTTTGGACGGGTGGTTCGAGAATATGATCGAAAGAAGGAGGTACACTCTTCACATTCGTCGATGTACATCCGCGTGAACTACAGTACCGAGTAGCAATACGGATCTTCGAGTAACATGAGGTTGTACATATCCGCATGTGAAGGTTTTAGTTTAAGAATGGACGATTCTCGAATTACACCCTCATAGCGGACGGAATTAACATTAGGACGGAAGGTTGTGGATAAGGCGTTTGCAATAGGCTCGGCCACAGAACTCGAAAGACAAGTCGATCAAGTCCTGTCACAGTCGCCAAGTAAAACGTAGATGTGACGTCCGAAAACGAACGTACATCCCGAGTATGGGGAATGATATCACGATTCGAAGTATATCAATAAGTCTCGATCAATCGTAGAGTCGAAACCACAAACCAGCTCAAACAGTTAGGCCACCAGCCTACCAGCGATAGCTCCCAAGGCCTACGAAGTATATCGGGCGAATTTACGTATGTGGAATTAAATAAGTTGGCCGACCCATTATCACAGTGTATACTTTATTACAATCGAAAATATTACTTACAGTTATGGTAACTACAATCAGGTCGTGCAGGTTATTCTTCACATCGCCACATGGTTCTCGAAGTTCGGTGAACCATCAAATCTCGATCGATTATTCGTTTAAGTTCGAAAGAATAATATCGCGAGTTATTTCTACTATTGGTGTTCACATTCGAAAATATCGGTGAAAACAATAAATTGGTGGCTTGCTGCCGTATAAAGAGCTGTATTTGCCGTGAATAATATTTCGTATTCACGGCGGACTAAAAACGATCACGTCTAAAACGAGACTGACTGTTCACCTATTAGCCTAAAACGTGAACAGTCAAAGAGATTAGAAATAGTTCACCGATGATCGATATCTTATTATTACACGTCACCATATCGTTAAATACTCATCGGTCGACGTGTCTTTATGTTTGTTAGATTTCGGGAATTTATTCCCGATGGGGAATCGGCGTATCTTTGGTTTTCCTTATCATTATTACAAACTTAGAGTTCGTGAGCCGTTCCCTATCGTAATAATAGTACAGTCGATGGTGACGTGAAGGGAAGGCTACGGGTAATTCAGATGTCACAGTTTGTTAGAGTTTGCTTCAACGGATCGAAGAGAACAGAATAAAAACACGTTATTTTCAAATCAACACATTGTATTCCCTTCCTGAACCCAGAATAGAGATTGATCATGAAAAATCACAGTTACAAACACAAAAGTGAATATTCCAGATGACACAATGTCAGTGTTACCATTAATAAAACATAAACATGTGTAATGATTTACGGAATGCAGGTGTGGTAAACATATTTTGATATGAATGGTTAAGTATGAAAAGTTTGAAAACCTTGTGTGCTTGGATAACTAGTCCAGGATAAGGTTGTCGGTAACTCCTGAAATGTGAGTAATTTAACATAAAACAAAGTTCAAAAGACAGCTAAGTTGAAATTAGAAAACACCGGCCAAAGAAAACACTCTGCCAGGTGTGCCACATGGCCACCTCCATCTGTTTGCCCACGTAAGGAAATAAGTTTAACACATTATAAAAATAACAAAATATAAGGATAATATACCTGAACCTTTATTATGAAAAATAAAGGTACAAACCATTGAAATTGATTATATACAAAGAGCCATAATTTTGAGTGGGTATGAACAATTAGGTATCGCAAGAACAAGATGATATGAATAAAAACAAGGTAAAAAAATATAGATGAAAAACATAGGGCCACACCAGTATAGAAGTCGAACAAGCAGTGTCCAGCCAAATCACGGATGATAGAAGGCAAGCTACAATCATTTCAGATAAGGCAAGAACATGATAAAAATTTCCCTCTTTTAGTTACACGTATGCAACTAAAAGAGAGAAATTGTTAACAAATTAATGAAACCTGGTTACCTGTCAAGATTAGAGAAAACTCTAATCTTGACAGTAAAAGGTACAGAAATATCTGGGATACCTCAGCCTAAATCGTAATACTTAAAACATTCTCCAAAAAAGTTGACTTTTTTTACAAGTGGAAAAAAAGCACTGTCAAATTCATCTGAAGAAAGAGGGTAGAGAGTCTAATTACTTATATTTAGATACTGTATCTACCTAATTAAAAAATAATGAACAGTGTAATCATACAGCCACAAATGACTGTACCATTTTTAAAGAAGTTAATTTAAACCTATTAATACGATATTAAAATGTATATACCAGTATGAAGGTATAAACGTTAACACAGGGCTTCAAGGTGGTATGGAAATGCACCCCTAAGGAGCCAAAAATCGACTAAATTCTAAAATAGCATGTTCTAGAACACCACAAATGGTTGCCAGTCATTTTCCCGAATCCACTTACTCAAATGGACATTTCCCTAATACCAAACCCCCAAATTTTTTTCCCAAAATCCATTCCCCCAAATTCTTTTTTCTTAAATAGCCATTTACCCGATTTTTTTGTGATTTTACAATTTTAATTTGGGCCATGGTAATGAAAAGTGAAAGGCATTGGTGTGACACAGGTATGGTGGCATATCATTCTTTGAAATGGCAGCCACAATAGTCGATAAAAAGTGACTTCTGCAAGGATTTGTGTATAGCTACATTGCCACCTAACCCACAATCCATTGCCGATTTAGGGGAGCTTACCAAAACATTTCGACGAAATTTAGCTGGTGAAAACTTCTTGGTCCATGACAGTTTGGATGATGGAAGAGTGTTAGTATTTACTACACGTCAGAATCTGGTTTTTCAATGGCACATTCAAGGTTAGCCCCTTAATCTTCACACAGGTTTTCACAATCCTTCAGCTCCATCGAAATCCAGGACATGATAGTGTCGGTGGAATTACGCCTCCATTTGTCTTTGCGCTGCTGTCCTCCAAAAAGACTGAACAATACAAAGCGGTGCTCAAAGTGTTGAAGAAAAATTGGAGACGGCACCACAGTGGAAATGGGTAGAACTGCAGGTACATTTACATAAAGTGACAATGAGGTATGAAGAGTATGTCAAAGAGTGTCATGAAATGGAATTTTTATGAATGATTAGTTACAACATATATTTTTGATCAAAAACTTTATGTAAAAATAAAATAAGCTGCCAAATATCACGTTTTTAATAAAAGCGATGAAATTTGAAATTTGGGTATTTGTTATTCAAAAAATTGTCTATTTGGGTAAGTGGATTTGGGAAAATGTACTTACCGTAATCACAATAAACGCACGACAAATTTTCTTCTCAATTTCTAAACCCCTCCCACAGATAAATCTAGAATATATAGTAGATACAAGAACTATAGCTTGTCTACATTTATGAATTACCTATATTGCATCTTGATCTCATGAGTTAATTGGGCTAATCAATTTTATAACTATTTTTATTTTAAAATGAGACGAAACTTGTTTGTTTATGTTACTATCACCTAAATGTAAAATATGGGACCATCAATCTAATATCTTGAGACACCCAAAAAATGCCCTGAAATTTAACATTTTTATGGGAATTTACTCGAGAAAAATTTATAGCAAATAAAAATACTACTTTTCGGGGAATGAAAATTGACATAAAAATTATGTCGATTTCAGGTATTTTCGCCTTCAATTAATGGACAATTTTATGATGTTCCAAAAGGGGTGGCTTAATTCAAAAGGAAACCGTTGCGTGAAAGGAAATATCCCTCACATTTACTTAAATTTGAATCAAGAACTCTGAATCAGAAAAAATACCTACAAAGATTTTGGTATTCTTGGATATAACCTTTAACTATATACATACTGGGCTGCTAATACTGATAAAAAGCTGTGTTCAAAACAAACAGGCGTATCCCTGTTCAAAATGTTAGTTCATTATCAAATTTATTAATACTTATTGTCTTTTCCTTTGACTAGGTCTCTTCTTACCACAATTATTGCTTTTAATTACGAATTAAATCGGTAATATTGTAGTTTTATAAAACTCAGAAGTTCAAAAATTTCAGTTAAATCAATTTAAAATTTGATTTATTGATGCATAAAAATAATATTTTTTGTTGCTGTATGACGAATGTTTTTATCTACTTGCGAAATATTCTTACAAATATGTCTAATTCTAATTTTTACATAGAAATTTGTAATTATTTCGATTAAATGCGGATCAGGTAGCTCTATGTTTTTAAACAGCAAACCAGTAAACTAACATTTTGAACGGGGATACGGGTGTCTGACTCAACTTCACCGGTTGTTCATTAGACTCTGTGTTATTCTTATCAGTATTAGCAGTCCAGTATGTATATAGTCAAAGGATATAACAGATGTCTAGGATTTGGGTGAGGACCCTCACAATGAAACCTACCAATCATCATTTTTATAATCAATTTTAACCTATGATTCTCATATCTACCCTTGTCCGCATAATTCCTTTTTATAACCGAAATAAGCAAAATCCTATTATTGCTACATCCCTTCTCTTTGACTATAATCGTAGGCTAACATACATTAATATTAAAAGTACTTGCAATTCTTCAACTTCAGTTGTAGCCCTATGACTAAACATTTGCCTTACATGAGGAAGTTGGGAGGTTGGAATTCCTCAAACGCCATTGATTTTTGTAGAATTTTTTTCCATTTTTTCCAATAATTTCATTTTGTTTTTTATTTTCTTATTCTGTCGTTTAACTCAATAGGTTCTATTAAAAAAATAAATAAAAAAAAAAAAAAACATTCAACCTATATGATTTTTATAATATCCACATACATATGCATCTGACAACATGAGAAAAATCGCTCATCTTGGTTACAAAAAAAAAATACGCCTCTCATCCTATGTTGTGCACACTCACTTTATAACTCAACCCATGATAAAAATATTTAATACATTCGAAAAAGAAACAAATAATTCCCGAATTCAAAAACCATTAATTTACTACCAGAAATTATTCTGTATAACGATTACTTCAGTAAAACACGGTATGAAGTCAAAAAATAAAAGTTAAAAAAATATTCGTTAAGCTTTCATATTTTTACTGCTACCAACTTCGTGGAAATCTAGTAAAAGATGCCCAAAGAAATCCAAACTTCAAAATTTGACACTTTTTCACTATAACTGATTGGTTTAACAACTTCTGACGTTTTATTACCCACTCGGATCTTTAAAACTCGAATCCATATCTCCAGGTTCTAATTTATACCATTTTGGTTGTACCAATGATAATAATTGTTCGTGTAATATTTTGATTTGAATTTAGTGCAAAAAATTTGCCAAAGGAATTAAAAACTTTATCTTATTTATATGAAAAAAAAAAAAAAAAAAAATTCAACTCAAAAATCTTAGTTTGTTCAAAATTGTTATGAACTTTATGAAAATTTTTACAACTTTCAGCTACTTTAATCAAAATTTCACCGAAAAATAATCGTTCCTTTTAATAAGAGGTAAATATTAAATAATTATTAACCGAAAGCACAAATTGAAGTTTTTAGTCCACCCTAAAAATATAAAAAAAAATATTTGTGAATTATTTGATTATAAACAATTTAAGCCCGAAAATCACGAGCCAATCATAGACGATGGCCTCGAAAACCAGTGTTAATCAACAGAACTAATAGGTATTTCATGACAATATTGTGAAAATACTCTCTGACTTTAGCTGAAAAGCAGAAAGATCGAAATACCAAGCATGTACCACTTTACAGTTAGAGGAACTGAGTTTCATACTTTCTTTCTTTAGAGAAAGAGGATTTTTTGTAATACCGAAAAAACAGAATGAGTTGAAAAAAGATGAAGACAGACAGTCAGAGAGAATTTTTGAGATGGATTGTGTTTCTGTTTTTGAAGGTATCAGTTTTTCCAAAGTGAAAGAGCAGATTAAAGACCAATTTAATGAAAATGAGATGAAAAATAAAAGTAGAACGTCAATGTGAATTGACACAAGGCGAAAAAAATGGAAGTGACCCAAAATTGGAGGATGAGCTAGCACAAAGTGAATTTTGTTTTTTGTTTATCATCGATATATACCTCACCGTATTTTCCAGAAAAATTAAATGGAGTTTGGAAATGGTTTATAGTTTGTTTTCTAAATAGAAAGATTTTAAGTTTTAGTGAAAAATGAAGAAAAAGATTTCCGGTTCATCTTGTACAAAATTTTTTTAAATCAAATAAAATTCTGGAAAAAAGATCTCCGTAGATTGGTTCGGTTTTTGGTGGCGTCAAAATCAAAATATAAATCCCAAAAGTAGCATTGTTTTCTTGAAAAAGATGAGCTTATCTTAACATTGCAGCGTCTGTTGCCACATCTGTGCCCATTTTTGATAGCACTAAACTCAAAACCGCCGTAGTTGGCTCACTCTCAATATATCTGTAATATTGAGCCAAATTAATAGATTCAACGTCGTTGTTGAGTTAGTCATTGCCAAAAGTTTTGTTACCCATCACAAACAAACTGCTGATAGTCAATTTTTTTTTTGTTTTCTTGGAAATTTGTTGTTACACAAAAACAAGTTTTGAACAGTTTTTTTAACCGTGTGAGTTCGTTTGAATTTCCCAAATATAGCGGATTCCACATGCGTCTACTCGAGATGAAAATAAATTTTCCCACTCTTGGGAGTTTCCTCAATTTTTTAAGAAATTTCGATAAAAAAAAAAAGGATCTTTTCATATCGATCCGTGTGGGGTAAAGTCGCCAAAATGGAACCAATTTTCACTTTAGCCGCCCATATTATAAAAATAATATTTTTAGAATCCACAAAGATGCATTTTCCAATTTTTATGTCCTTATTTCTATTATATTTTCATTCGCACTAACCTCACATAAAAAATTGTCAAAATTACAGCTGATTTTATCAACAAACTCTAAATGATACTATTTAGGCAACTAGTCTCCTAAATCATACCTGTGATCATTTTTTCATTTTTTTAGCTTATTTTATTGTTATCGGTGTTGGTTTTATTTTATTTTTATTTTTTACTATATTTTTAGGGATCTTTTTCGTAGATAAATTGCAAAAAATTTGTCAAAATATTTTGAAACAGATAACAAGAAAAAAGTGATACGATTTAGGAAAATCATCACCCTTATCAGTAGTAAAGATACTGCAGACTTGAGTAGGGAAATACGCCATCTTGTTTCACAAACGAAAAATAAACAAGGTTCATTCTACATAATCATCAGTGTGTTGATGAGGTAGTCGAGAGAATTTTCTTTTTTAATTATTTCTCAGATTAATTTTAAAATATTTTCAAGTTGAAATGATATTGTTGTTTTATGATAGACCAGTTATTGAAGTTATTCCAGCTTTATTTCACCTGTTTATAATGTATAGTTAAGGATATAGGTAGCATAAAAGAGATAAGTATGTTTGTATTTGATAAGGTTATGGTTTTTTTTAATGTAAAATTGCAGAAAGATATTCAACAAAGCTCCATCAATTAAAATAAACTAAAAATTTATCCAAAAAACCACAGTAAATCCTAATAGTTTTCAATGTAATATAATAGTAACAGTGAGCTATCACTTTCCATTTGTGAAACAAGATGGCGTATTTCCATACTTAAGCTAATATAGGTACTCTATTAGTAGTACAATTTAGAAAACAGTGTTCACTTCTAATAAAACTTGAATTTTCTATCTTCAGACTACAATTTTAATTAAAATTTTCTGAAAATAGAATGAAAAATGTTTTAAATTCAACTAAATTAACAACTTTGAAAGCTGAAACATTTTCTTCAAGCCTAAACGTATATAAATTATTTGTCCTTGGGTAATCTTTTTTTCTTACGCTTGTAATGAAGGGGAAAATGAGTATATTGAGAAAATTTTCGATTTCCTAGTGGTTATTTGTATTTAGTTTCATTTTTCACCATATGGATCGGTAATTCACTCTACTATTTTTTAAATATCAGCAGTGGTACGATTTAGGAAATGGTACTATTTTGGCAACCTTACCCTACGAATTGTCCAAAAGTTAAACAACGTATTCTCCAATATTATTTTTTGGTATTGAAAGAAGAAAATATTTTTCTTTTAAAAATTCTGGAATATGTTTTCTTTTTCCACTACCTGTGGCCTTTAAAGTGGGGAACAAATCAAAACTCTGCTACTACTTTCAAAAATCAACAAAAATGAACGCAATTCGGTGAAGAAGAGTATAGGTAGTTATGTATTTATGTTATTCATTTTTACCTAGCATTGAAATCCAAACCTTCATTTAGAGTGTTGAAGGAGGGGCTGGTGACACTTTTCAAAAAATCCGTATCTTTTTAACGATTAACATATTCTCAAAAAATCAGCCAAAATCGATGTGTAGGCTACTCCTATCGTCGAACTGCAAGTATTTCCATTTGATGCTGGTGCTTACCAGCGCAGAAGATATTTTCAAATATTTTGACATAGGTTCTAATAATTTTTGGAAAGGTTGATTAAAACGTATAAATTGTTCACAAGGAGGACAGAAAAAGTGGTTACAAATTTCGGATGAAGTAAAATGTTCGAGAGGAAAGGTAATGCTGTAGGTAATAAGTACGTTTTTTGGGTGGCTAATACTTGTTCCGCGGGTAAAATGTAAATAACGGTTGGATGAATATAAATTACTTCGGAGACAGAAAAACTATTTGAAGAGAGACGAGTTCTGAATAGAAACGAGGTTGAAGTTGAAACAATAACAAAGCGTGCTTCATATTATCGTTCATTTTAAACTTGGTTTCATTTCTGTGACATTTAAACTCTAGGTAGGTACCTGCGTTTATACTCATTTTCAGCAAACTTTCTACCACAAATATTACTTTTCAGATTTTATCACATTACCTCACCATCGTGAGTAAGCATTTCGCTGCCCACTTTTGTTTGAAAATTGCTCAAGAATCTGTTACAGAGGAGGTAGAATTTAGTTGAAAAATACGGCTGATACTAGAACATCCTCGTCACCCACAGCCTCAGCCTTACAACCGATAGGAGATCAAAATTTTAGCTAAAGAATTATGTGATTCCCTTCGTCTACCTTTATGTTGATAAGCTATTGTACGAAATACATAATTTTGAGAAATTTTGATTTCTAGTTTTAACTGATGGTGTGTAGCATTTAATTTCGATTCAAGTAGGTATGTCGTATGATACGATTTTTTTTTTTTTAATTTTAAGGGAGGCGAAGTTATAGAGGTATGGGGTAAGTAAGCTCCCCTGAAACCTAGTAAATTGTCCAAAAAAAAATACGACTTTATGCAGGCAACAGTTAAAACAAAAATAAAAACAATTGGACTAACTTTCATTTGAGGAAAAATTGACAGGAGCATTAGCAGCCTCCAAGGGATTAGATAGCTCTATTTTAAGTGTCTCAAATATAGCAATATATTTCCTGCTGTCTTTTCTCACCCTCTTCCCCATCCACAACACTCATCACCGCCGAAAAACACACACCACTTTTAGATGTCAAGTTTTTGTCAGCTGCGGGGGACTAGACCCACAGGAAACGCCCTCTTTATGCACTCACCCCCAGAAGTTTCATTATAGTTTCGTGACTGGAGAAACCCTCAACCCTCTTAGCTCTTCTAATTGACGCATCTTACTTATATTATTTAAGTATGAAAGTGACAAGTTGAATTTTATTTGCACGTATTATTTATTACACTTTTTATTGTTATGTTTTTGTACTTTGAATATCTAATCGATTCTGCCATCCAAATCTATAATGGTAAACATTAATTTTCTAAAGTCTCGACCGAAATATGACGACAGCATGCTGGTCCGTTGATAACTGTGAAAAAGACAAATGCATTAAGCAGTATCCCTAAGGGTAGTAATATTTGCCTAATGGATCGAAAGAATCGTTTCTACAGACCATATAGATTATGCAAATAGGTATACGATGGTATTTTTATTTATGTTATTATTAGCTCGATGATGCGTTTGTCTTTGTTTGTAAACATATTAACATACAGCCGATACAAGAGGCAGCGTTTAGCTGCCGTATGTAAATAAATAAAAGTACCCACAAGTTCAAATTAGTCAGCCTGGGAAGACCAAAATAAAGCTGGTTTTCAAGGTTAATAAACTGGCGTAGGGTACGTGTGTATGTCTGCCCATCTGTACTATAACTATAGTATAGGCTGCCATTATACACGTAGAATATCAGGAAATACCACAAAAATACATCAAACCAACGGAAGAAGAAAAACCGATTCATTTAAATACATTCAACCTGTTTCTCAACGCCGAATAACCACCGACCTTGAAAATCTCGGATATTTCCTAGAATTTTTGTTTCTTCACTTTTTTTTTTTTTTTTTTTTGCTTTTTTGTTGTTTTTTTTTCCGTATATTTTGTAGTTTAATTTGCACATCGTAACTTATACTGCAAACAAGATACTTATTATGTGGGGGTACCTATATATATGCGAATTATTTATTCGCCATCAAATCCATTGTGAAGCCAGCGAAACCGATGGTTTGACGGGGCATTCAGCTGCGGTTGATCTAAAAAAATCACGAATCGCGTTTTCGTAATTTCTCTTTTAAATTGCAAATTTTCTTCTTTTTTTCTTTTTTCTTTTCTTTTTTTTTTTTTTTTTTAAAGTGGTTTTCGGACATTTTGTTTCTTTTTATTCGTGATTTTCAATTAACAGAAATTCTGAAAACCATGTCGAAATTTGTAGTTTATTTTGGATTATTATGCGCAGTATCGTTAATTTCAGTCAACTGCTTACCGGTGCAGAACGAAAATGATGAAAATGATAGTGTCGAATCGATTGAAAGTGAGTACCTACTGCTTTAAGAATGTTTTCAATTTTTTTTTGTTTTGTTTTAAGATTGCTATAGTAGGTACCCTTTTATGTTTGAAGTTTGAAAAGAGCCTCGAAATTCGAGTAACACCCTCTACAGTAGGTACCTAGGTACTCAAAGGCGATACCGACTGACTTGATTAGAATATTTTTACTCAAAACCTTTGAGGAGTTTATATAAGAATAGAACATTCCGAAGTATCCGCATAGTTTTAGTCGCAGGATTATTTTACTGAGGTACCCAATCGCTGTGGTAATGAATCGAAATAATGCGTTTGAAAAAACTTAAGAAATATTTTCGCAATAAAAATTGCTGGTATTATTTTCAAATTAATCGTCAGCACGTTAGGATGCAATTTTTCGAGTTTTCGTCTTTCTCTAACCATAAAGTCAGTTACCTGTGCAGTGATGACTAAACCGGTTCACAATATTCATCGGTGAACCGAACAGATTTGATGTTTTCGAAGATGGTAATTATTCATTAATTTTGAACATATTTTCATTAGAGAACTCTGACGAGGTTACTATTCATTTATTTTTTGAGAAATTATAGTTTTAATTAAGAATCAGTGTATCATCAGAGGTTGAACTCTAAGAAAGGTGTACGTATACATTGTGCAATTTGGGAAAAAACTATCTTGGCCTCAGCTTAAAGTTCCAACATAAGATAAGGGCAATATTGAAAACAGGTTTCTCGATGTTGTTTTTTGAACCTGCTGAACATGCTTTGAAAATAGTGTGCGTAAAATTTATAATAATTTTATTATACTTCTTCGAAATTAAGGATATTAATTTCGATCACTTTTTTGCAGTAATAGACTATAGTATTTTCAGCGCCTTGAAATGAGAAATTTTTACATAGAATACTGAAAAAAACTCGAACATTTTTTATTTTTAGCTGTAAAGATTATCTTTTCTTTAGTTCGTCGGTGGAAATATTCCCCCGATTTTCACGATGTAAAAACGGATTTATAATTTGTTCGAGTTTCAACTTTCTCCTCAGTTTCCAAACCAAAGATGAAATCCATCGAGTTTAAAATAATTATCATTTCCGCCCCAAACTTTCAAAAAAAAAAAAAAAAAAGAAAAAATTAAAATATGGTAACAGAATCTGGATAAAGACCTTTAAAAATTTATTGGAGAGCAAAAAGTAAAGGAAAAAAAAAGAGCTCAATTCCATAAAAATTTGTTGTCACTCTCACCACTAAAATGACACTCTGAATCCGCTATTTGTCCCGAACCAATACTTATTTTATTTCAGTGTTATGTTGAGACTGCAAGAAAAATGATACTAAGAAGTTTTAAGATTCTTTCTAAAAAAAAGTACCCACCTAGTCTAATTCTATAACAGTAGGTAGACTCTCAGTAGAAGCAAAGCAGGCCGTGAAGTGACCTCTGTCAAACTAAAATTAGAAATCTAGACTTTTATCTCGTAAGTAATTGAGAAGAATTCCATTCCATTGAGTCAATTTATTTTTCAGCACCAACCTTTAATATTTTAAAACTAATTCTATTCGTTTTAAAATTACAACAATTTTTACATAACCTATCTACACGTTGTTAATGTGTAACCGACGTTTATTTAGTTCATAGCCCACAAAAATTCTGTTGCTCAAAATAAATGTGAACTACCGTTGAACTACACGTAAAATGTTTCTTGAAGGGTTGAATACCTGATTCTTTGCAGTTGCGTCAGTTTGGTACATAGTTTATATTTATGTAGTTTATACCACACTTTGTCCATGCTGTGCTGTGAATGACGTCATAATAAACTCTAGAGAATGTGGTTGGTTGGGAAGATTAGAAAAGGTAAAAATGTACATAATTATACAATGATAAGCGTCAATTAAGGTTACTTTTTGAAATAAACAAAAAACATGGTTTTGCAGGCGGGTGTAGTTATTGTTTAAATATGACATCATGCACTTGTACGTATATTGCCACAAGCTAAACATGCGCAATTAAGAACCACAGTAATTGACTTAAGCCGATAATTATCAAAAAGGTCACAGATCTTTAGAATCAAGGTACTTCGGATTTAAGAAGGGAAGGATATGAAAACTCAGTTTCCCACATACCACAGTGAAGATGAGGTCATGTTATATAGACCCTACACAACTCCTCCTAAGTTACTGTTAAAAGCCTTACAATCCGGGATGCGATCTTTTGACAATAGAATTCATTGTAACACATGATACAACTGATATTGATTAGCTTCGATCTTACTAAGATGGTGTTGATTGTCCGTCGCAAGTATTGAGGAGCTGTACCATGTGGAGATGTAGAATTTAGAATCACTTTTTTGTTTCTTAAGTCGGCGTTTTAATTAGCGATCTCGTAGAATGTTTACTTAAAAGAATGAACTATTACAGAAATGACAATCGCAAATTATGAGAACTTTTATTAAATTTCTGATTTCACTTCATCGTAGAAATGTGTATGAAAAAAGGTCTACTATCATAAGCCGGTTAAAAACAGACTGACTTCCCCCTCATACATCAGTTAGATGTAGTCCGATCATATCATTTCAGATCTAACTGGGGAAATCTGTTATTAGTTTTATAATGTTGTTGAGATCCGATAACTAAACAAATAAACTTTGTTTCTGTTTCTTATTAAATATACATTCTGATCAGCTGTTGGGAAAACGTGGTATAGGATAAGGAGTAATATTTTTTCTTTATCGGATCTCAGCTATTATTAATACGAATTTTTTATTTATTAATAATCAGAAAAATACTTCTCAATAGCCTACATGAATAAAGGCGATAAGTTGGCATGGATTTGATCTTGGTCTTCCACAGACAGCTCTTGGTCTTAGTCTTAGTCTGAATTCGATGTTTTTTACTATTTTCAATTGCTGAACTGACCAGTTTACATTCTTATTCCCTCAAAATATAGCCTAGATACGAGAATTTTAACTTACCATAAACCTCGGTAGATGATAAAATAAAAATAAAATAATAAATAATTGTTGAAAATTATGATAGTATAGCAAAGCTTCGAATATTTTGCTGATCGTTAAAGTTTGACTTTTGCCCTTCTTGGTCTTCTGCAATCGAACTTTCACATAAGTATAGCTGTTGAAGGTGGATGGTATTAGTCATTGTTTGGCAGAAACTGAAATAGGAAGATGAATACCAATTTAACTTATCACAACTTATCAGCTTGAAATTTTTCCGAAATCAATATCCATTCGGCTGTAGCATCCAGACAAATATGAGTGAATTTTCTTTTTCCAGACGTAGCTGTGGAAAATACTGACGAAACTGGTGAACTATCTAGACCCCAACGTGAAGCTAACCCACACCATAGGGGCCACCATTACCATCATGGTGGATGTGGTCACCGATGCGGCGGAGGTGGATATGATGGTGGTTATGGAGGACACGGTGGCGGTTTTGGAGGATCCTTATCTCAAGCTGGAGCAAGTAGTGGAAGTTTCGGTGGACCATTTGGAGGTGGCAACATTGCCAGCGCACAAGCAGGATCCGGCAGCTTCGGTGGTGGTGGTTTCAGACCATTCGGTGGTGGCAGCAGTGCCAATGCCCAGTCTGCATCTTTCAACATTAATTCTCCGTTTGGCAACATCGGTGCCTCACAATCATTCTCCAACTCCCAATCATTTAACAAATGATTTTCATCGTTTCTCATTTTTCGCACCAAATAATTTATTTTTACCACTTTTTTGCATTTTTCTCGTTCTTTCCTCTCAGTCTCGCCGATAAGCTGCCAAAAATGAAAGAGAACGGCTGATTTTGAAAAAAAAGTGATGTAATTTTTGTACTTAGATTATTAGTTTTTTATATGCAAATGTACATTATAACATTTTTTGTACATATACATGACCGAATACGAGAAGTAGTCGGTTAGACTGATTAAAAAATTGTCAACGATGAAAATGTTGACGTATTTTGTACCTACGTGTTGTTTTTTTTTTTTTTTTGTTGGAAAATTTTGAAATAAATAAATTGAATGTTTTTATTTTTGTTTTTTTAGGCACCGTATCTGTACTATAGGTACGTACCTATTGAGTTATGATAGATTGTATGCTACGACTGCTTTAAATCGACCAAATTTTATGTGTCACTTTTTTGTCCTCCGAAACACTTGAAGTTCAATACGTAGAAAATTATTGAGCAGGTACCTACCCATGATATACCTTACTGAAATAAAATTAATAGTTACAAAAAATTTTATGACCAAAGTACGGAGGGGATGAGATCCTAATCATCTAACCTATTTAGGCTATTTGTGATTCCACCAATGAAATTTATATCCTTATTGTCTTTCGTTTTTTTGTTTTCCTCTATACTACTATAGGCAAGCATAAAACAAAAAACTTCTGTATAAAAGTGATCTAAATAAAACTATTAAAACAAAATCATTGACCACATTGTTTTCATAACTATTTTTGAAACTGAAAAGAAGGATAATGAAGAAGAGCATTTTTACGAAAATTATAATAATCTGTTGTAGGTTTTGTTGGCTCGGGGGATCAAACTGGTATCTACATATTTACCATCTAAAAGCGATGAACTTAACCACACAGCCACTACACCTCTGGCTATAATTGGCGAAGGTATGGCAGTTCCTACACTTTCCCCCTTAGAGAAACTCAACAGGAGTTGAACGACCTTAGACGCTGTGGGAGGTTGGGTAGATCCCAAAATGTCTCTTAAACCTACACCCACAGGCTTACACTACCTACGTAGATTATATTTCCACTATATGTATAGAGCGCCATCTATTGGCAACTTGAACTAGGAAGGACAGTTGACCACTGGGGTGCATGTGTGTCCAGCACCCGTCAAGGGTCATCAGATGTAGGTTTGGTCAGTTTGGGGAATCAAACCTGTGACATATATATTTGTCAACTATAATTGGCGAATGTATTTTATATAGGACACAATATGGTAGTTCTCACATCTGTACTTTACTATTTTCATATTCAGAAGCTGAAAATAATTAGGTAGGGATGTAAAAATGGTCTAAAGAATTAGCAACATTGAGATTTTCAAACAGTATGTGCTATGCAGACAGTTTCTGATAATTCAAGATTGTAAGTAACTTCATTTATTTTGAATGAAAGAGACTATTACAGGCTCTATTTTAAAAAACATTCTTCTTTCTTTTGTTTTCCTTAGAAGGGTATAATACCTCAGGTCCTGAGTGCTCGAAATGAACCTTCAGAAAAATAATGAAACATTTATAATTTCAGTATCATTATTATGACAGGCAGTTCAGTTTTATTATTAGGGACAACATGTATGCACTGGTATGAAATATAATTCATAGACAACATATTATACTGATGTAAAATCTCAATATGTTAATCTCATGAGCCATATTGATGACGAATTCATTTAGGCACAGTTACTCAATAAAAAAATAATGCAGATTATTATGATTTTGAAGAAAAAAATGTCATTCTTCACTCCTGCATCTCCCAAATAACGGTTATGAAACAAATGAATATGCCTGTATATATATTTTGTTTCAAATTTTGTGCACCTCGTATTTTTACTGGATACCACTTTGCTATCGAGGAAAATTGAAAAAACTCAAAATTTTCACACCTTTTAATTCCCTCATCCCCCTTATCGTGGATTCACAGGGTATTGGGGCAGAACATTTTTATTACTCAATGAGAATCTCAGCCGTACTACCTCATTTCAGTCATAAAACTTTTTTTGTATGAGAACTTCATTATCATTTCGATTTTGAGCTCTTATTTTACAGAATTGTTAACGATATACTACTTATGACCAATTTTATTTTACTCTTTAGCCCTTCTTTACCTTATTATGGGTAATTATGATAACCTAGAAGCTTAAGATCATACACATGAAACTAGAAAGACCACCTTAAATTTTTCACCATTAGGAAGCTGAAATAGAATCCAACATGCCAATTAGTATAAATTAAAACTCGGTAGGTACGCCAAAAAACTCATCCATCCTCGTGATAAATCTTTAGAAATAGGCCAAATTAAAAATAATAGATCTTCTATGATCAAATCTCAGAGGTGTGAGGAATTTCTTTCAGAAACATGATGCATTTTAGCACCGATACACTTACAACTTTTTCAAAATGATACTAAAAAATTATCAAAATCCATCTAGCATTAGGGTAAGAAAAACTGATAAATTACAAAAAAAAAAAAAAGTTCAGCTTATAAAAATTGTAAAGATTATGATCTTTACTCTGTACTAATGACGTAGGTAGTTTGATAGTATCACAAAAAAAGTTTCAATCGTTCTCTAGTGCCTCATCTTCTAGAATAAATTTCTACCATTTTTCTTTTTCGAGCCAAATAATTTTATTTGTAACCTTTTATTTGCCATTTTCCTTGTTTTTTTCTGTCCCTTAATGGCTGCCAAAGATAGAAAAATCAAAGTTATTTGAAAAAGAAGTGACGTAATTTTTGCTAGGTTCTTATAAATTATACCGACGTATACTATTGAAATTCACGGTTATTTGTTTTTTTGTTTTTTTGCAGATGAATATGTATTACACTTTTTTTTTTACACAAACGTATACGAATATGTTTAATTGAAATGATTGATAAAAAAAAAACAAAAAAAAAAAACAAAACAAAAAAAAAACGTACCCGTGAAATTTTTTTCCCATTTAGTACCTTTTTTTTCGAAAAATTTTGGAATAAGTAAAACGAAATTAGTCATCCTTCTCTTAAATGCCAGTAATGCCGAATTTCGATCAAAAATAATTATTCCAATGATGCGGTTCAAAGAAATTTCTTAAAAAGTATTTTTTCGAATAATTATTAGATAGATATAATATATTTTATACTATAATTAGTAAAGGATGTGGTTATGCAAAATTCGAAAAATTGTATTGGTACTAAATTTGTAGAGAATAACCGTAAGCGTGGTGAAATAAATATAGCAAACTTTCGCAATTGGGGAAATTAATTTACAAAACGGATTTCTCGGCGCAGCTTAACAGCAATTTGGTTAAAAAAGTCCTTGAAACGGTGGATAGTGTTTAATACAATCATTTTATTAGAACTTCTGCAGCGAAAATTTGAAATAGGTATCATCTATAGGTACTGCTCCTGCACGAGTTAGTAACACTCACTTTTGTTCAACTAAATTGCACCTAGAGTAATTACGTAGGTCCTCTGTAATATAATACAGCAGCCAAAACAATAATTTCAGGTTATTCGACAAACGAAGACAAAAATGAAACAAAAATTTAGATTGTCGATTTTAATGAGAGTAATAGGATGAAGGAGACGTACCTATATCGTTTAATCTTCAACCCAAAAAAAAAATTGAAATTTTAATTCGCATCCAAAGTTCCTAAGAATGAAAACAAAACATAATAATTACATCCTTTCAGCGAAGGCGTATCAGATTAAAAACGTGGTCAGCTATAAAGAAAAAATCATCGTGAATGAGTTCGCTGATGTGCCAGGTTGTGACATGATGTCGAAACATTGATTCTACACTCATTACTCATTTGAAAGTATCGATACAACAAGTAACGAAAGGTATCATTGAGCAGCTTTGTTGAGTGGTATTCTCATGAAGTTTTGAAAAAACTCATCACAATTTATTACGTAGAAGTGACATCTCCAATATTAATATTATTATTATTATTATTATTATTATTATTATTATTAAATAATATTATATGAGAATTCCGTTCAAAGTGAGGGAATCCAAAATCTCATTCAACTTCCCCAAAAATAGATAAATGTGAATCACATTTAGTGATTTAGTGTACGAAGAATTAGGTAAGTAAGTAGTATTTGTATTATGTTCTATCTATTAGGTTTCAAAGTTTTACTCACATTTGGAGGGAAAGAGTCCCCTTTTTTTTAAAAAAAAAAAAGTATCTTTTCAACTCTTCAGCATATCGAAAAATGAGTCCCACCGTTTCATTCAAGAGGAAAAAGTACACTAGAAAAATAAAGCTCACATACCTACGAAAACTCTACAATTTTCGAGAAAACAAAGTTTGAAAAATTATAATTTTGTTTAAATTGTTCAAAAGCTTAGGTAATACTTCGCCTCTTCATTCACGAAGTGCACTCAATTTCGCACCCAACACTTATCCACTTATTAGACTTGACATTACGTAACAATATTTTTAACTTAAATTTAATTTTCAACCCTGTTTTTCTTCAAAATCATTGAATATTTTCAGAAATGTAAGTTAAATAATTATTCCTTTTGTATTCTTCCGTCCTGAATAAAACTGTTGGACTGATTTTTCGACACACCGAAAGGTTAAAAAAATATGGTTGTTTAAAGGCGAAAGAGACTCTTCTCTCTTTTCCTCCAAATGTGGGTTAAACTTTAAAAGCTCGATGAAAGTAAGTAACACATAGTACATACATTCCTACTAACTTATTTTTTCCAGTTTTTTAGGAAGTTCCATCAGATTTTTCCCACTTTGGAGGAATATAACTTGAAGAGGAAGCATTTCTCAGTATTTTGCGAGAGGAACTTTTTTAAATTAGTCATATTACAATACCAGGTTATTTTTGGCATTATTGAGCATAATTTGGAATTATTTATAATACCAAATTATACTTAATTACTTTATCCGTACCTATCATATTCAAACATCAATCAAAAAACAATAATATCTACAATTTTAAGCTGATAAAAAAAATAGAATGCACACCTCTTATGTAGGAAAAAATCCTGAGCTTTAATTCGACGTTTTTCCATCTTTAAAAAAAAAAATAATAATAAATACATAGTTATATAATTATGTATGTGTAGGTTATAAGTAAATATAAATATCTATATCTATACTAATAAAATGTTATAGTAAAAATGTGTCCAAATTTCACTGTAGAGCTATTGGACCGATTTTGATGCATCTTACATGAAATTAATCGTCGTGTTCAGAGAAAGGTCAGAGAAGAAGCTATTTTCAAATCGATTCAATAATTTTTAACCGAATTCGAAAAAAAATGGAGGAGGTTACCAATTCGTTGCAATAGGGCGTAGATAGCTCCTTCGTAAGGATGTCAACTCCACACATTCTCAGCAGTCACATCTCTAACCCCTTCCCGGCTCCCCCTCAAACAAATGATCGCCAAAACCCATAAATACACTGAATTTGCGAAGGTCGAGAATTTTTCGTTCATTGCTATGGGTGGAGTCCAGACACCCGGGAACCCTACCGATATACGCCCTTGTTCCGATGTCCATCAGAATCATCCCCAATCAGATTCTCGAAAAATGTTATCAGTGATTTGCCTCGGTTTTGGCTAAATGATGACAAGAATAAATCGCGAAAAGAAAACCTGTGGAACAAAATGTGGAAATGTCTCACCGAAATTTTTTCATTACCTCCCGTGCCCACACAAAATAATCGTCAATTATAGGCTTTTGTTTGAAAAATTTTGGTCAACTCTCCACACAAAATTGCGCTCTGAAGAGGATGAAGGAAATATTTTTAGTCAGGCACATCGAGTCGTAACAACTTGCAACAGGCACTCAGGTGCCACCTACTGTGTGAAATATACGGTGGGGAACACTCGCATGTGTATCGACGCATACCCAGTTCATGTAAATTTGTTGTCTACGTTGAATAATACGTACAACCGAGCGAATTATAATTTAGAACTTTCGTGAGCACCATCGATCAATGTGTTTTATGATGGTCTATGGCTTGTTATGAAACTTGACATTCGACATGCTTCGACAAAATTTGAACACCATACATTCACATATTTTCAAGAGTGGTAAACTATATCAACGAGTTTCACATACACGTACGTTGCATAAAATGTATCTAGAATAGATGAAACTTTGAATAATATTAGCCTACGCATCGACATTTTCCATTCAGTACAATAATCTGATTATTTGTTGCCGATGAGTTTATTTTTCAATTTTTTAATTTATTTACGTACAGGTAGGTACCTAAAATAAAAGACGATTTGGGGCTTACGTTTCAGCACCGAATCTCAACCTAACATCAATCTTAAACATTTTCGTGAACGTGAATTTATCGAGGGAAGGGCTGACTTCTTTTTCTGAAGAGCAAATTTGAATTTTTTGCTACCTATAGGTAGAAAATTGTTCGATAAAAATGTTGCATTTTCGTAGCATTTGTTGAATAATTTTACCTCCATCGATGCAACTATACAAAATTTCGTAAGTAGCAATAAAAAGTTAAAAATTTTCTGCTTGGCAGCTTGGGGTAAGTAAACATAGTGATTTTAATTGAAATATTGGCCAGAAATCAGTAATAAAATTATAATAAGTCTAAAGAGTTTGAAAACGACCACCTAATTTTGCATCTTCAAGTTTTTGAAGTTCCTGTGATAATATGTGTTCGGTGAACTATGATGGAACTGCTTTAGAAAATGTGCAACAATAATCTATTAATATATCTAATACGAAGACATTCGAAAAATGAAAATGCCACGATAGGCTTGAGCCAAGTACGATTTTTCTTGTACCAAAAAAGTGAGAAAAAAATCGAATTCTCCAACATCTCATGCGGATTTTCCTCGGATTGTTTTAATTTTGAAAAAAATTCATGCTTAAAACAGAAACGTAAAAGTAACATTTGGTTGGATGGCAGACCTAACTTTCAACCAACACTTAGCTCCAACGACTATAAAACAAAAGATGGTAAAAAAAAAACCGTTTTGAAACAAAATATCAAATTCGAAATAGCTTTACAAAACAACTGAGAAGTCGAAAAGTTTTCAAATAGAACAGTGAGTGATTGACGAACATTAAGACCTAAAAGTCCTTTTTCAGAATTTATTGAGAACAAAATGAGGAAATTGAAGATAATTATTAATTTTATATGTTTCCTCATCGTGACCTACTTGCCTAAAATTTTACCATTGGTACAGAATTAAGTCTAATATAGGTTGGTAGTAGATTCTGTGAGCATAAAGAACAAAATGTTGCAAAATAATCTGCTAATGCAGAATTCGTGAGAACATTACGAAATTTCAAATTCTTAACAGGGAATATACAATATTGATACAAATTTCATAAAGTCATATTTTTTCTAACATACCTATCGCTGTAGTAGCTATGGATACTGGAATATGATTCATGCTTTTAGGAATGGCTTAAATCGGTGTCCAAGTAAAAAATAATTTAAACTGAATTACTTCCAAAAAATATCATTCAAAATCTTCTGAGGTAAGTAAGTATATACATACTTGATCACTATCAGGAAAAAAATTTAATCAATTTGTTTTTTCCTTCTTTTGAATAGTTATCTACTATAATATTATATTACGCTTAGGTATCACTTAATTGGATTTCTACAAATTACGAGCAAATAATTGGTAAATATAAGAACCCAGCACCTTAGTCATAATTTCCTAAAGAAGGAGTTAAAAGGTGAAAGTTTTTCAAATATAAAATTGAATAAAAAAATAATTTTGAAATCAAAAATTTAATTGTCAAAACAGTCTTATTTTGTGCTATTTTTTGATGTAGTAGGGAAATTTTAAATTGAAATATCCATTACGTTTTAATTTCCTACACCCCAAACATCTGAACATGGTTTTCATATCATCGTATAATATTTTCTTTTCTAATGTGCGAACGCCGGCGGAAGTTGCTGTACAAACTAAAAATTAGTTTACTTTCACTCGAAAAAATAAATAAATTTTATTTTCTCGATAAAGATTCGGCAATAGTTCCGAAGTAGGGTTTCATTAACATATTTTATTGTTCACATCGATTATATTCTCATATTTATTCCTTTATTTCCGAATAGATAGCCTACCTAGCTGCAAAATCTGTCGATGGCAACTTCTCCGACTAACTACCTAGATTCCATAAAAAATATGGAATAATCTAAAGAAGTATATCGATTAAATAACCTATCGACATCTCACTGATAATTTTATACTGTGTTTCGTCATTTATGTCATCAACTACAGTGTTGGAATGAAGAGGTAGGTCTATAACGTTGAAAAGATTAGTCAGTTTACTAAATTTTTTCAAGTAGGTATATGTAAATTACATAAATAGTGAAAAATAATTGCGAAGAGAGGATCGAAAAATTTAATGGCCAACATCCAAACAGACTGAAAAAATTGTATTCTGAATAATTTAGGTCGACAAATTACAGTTTGTTGATAAAAAAAAAAAAGAAAAAAAGATCGAGCCATAAGAACTGCAACAGGTATTAGAACAGTTTTAACATTTTTAGTACGAAAACATTTAGAGGCATGTTACTCATTCATTGGGTAAGGTAGGTATACTAATGTCAATATTTTGATGAAGCCTTTTTTTATATCAATGTACCTACTCAACTGCTAACAAGGTATTCGATAAGTACTTTCGATTTAAAAAAAAGAAAAAAAAAAGAAAAAAAAAGTGAATTGGAGAGAAAAAAGGCTAACCTATAAAAAGTCAAAAAATCGTGAGATAATATTCATGCTCTCCTGTGTACCTGTAAGTATATCGAGTTTAAGTTTCTTGAAAACAAAAAAGAACAATTCTCCAAAAATATTTTAAGAACGTGCCTAATAACATACCTTTTTTTAGAATCTGGGAACGTTTTTGTGGTGAAACTTCCGACGTACCTATAGGTTATATTTTCTTCGTCTTCAATCGATGCTGACAGGCTGTATATATGGTTTGATGAAGCTGAGTAATACATAGAGAAATACTCGAAAATTATGGTACGTATATTTTGCTTCCTAAAACAATTTATTTTTTGAATTTTTAAGACTTCGCAGTCATAATAAAGTACGCCTTATAATTATTACTTATTATAAAAATATGGAAGAGGAAAATACTGATTTGTTGCCGATGTAGAAAATTCGTGTGGAAAACATTTTCGTTGGTAAGCTTTGAAAATTTTAAAATTTAAATACGGTCTTTTCCACGAGTTGGTTTCCTATTCAACATCCCAATTAAAATTTAATTTACCTAATTGATAAAAACTTGTTTTCTTGAAACAGAGAAAAAAATCATTATTATTTTAATTTCTTAATTTGAATGGTAAAACAATATTTTATCGTAATTAGTAGGTATCTACTTACCCTCTGAGATCCTGACGTGATTACGAATTTAAACTGAATCCACTGGTACACTCTTCTTCTCTGTCGGGTAATGTAGGCAGGGAATTTGAAAATAGACTGCTTGAAAGTTCAAATGGCTTATCGATAGTTGGAAGTGAAAGATAATTTGAAAAACGAATTTAGTGTCGAAAATCAAAACCCGTATCCTTGGTAGTTATTTATTTTGTAAGTCGATTTTAAATTAAAACGCCAACATGAGATGCTAGAAATGTCACTTGAATTGTTATTTTTTGTTGATTAAAATAATGCTGTTGTTTAGATTTGGAAAGATATTTTTGTACTAAATTCGTTAGAATTAAAATTCTGAAATTTACATATGCTTATGATTTACATCTGTGATGGAGACAAAGAAAAAATTCAAAAGCAACATACTGTCAGTTTTCCAGCATAAACCTTTCCACTCTATCTAGTGGAGTAAATATTGCGGAACATTTGGTATACCATTGATTTTTGTTTTTTATTGATTATACATTCAACATTGGTACATTTCATGGCCGTGAACTACTCGCAGGTAGAACCATCATTCCCGGCCCACCTTCAAAATATCAGTAAATCACATCGAATATCTACATTCTCTAGAACACAAAAAACAACAAAAAATGTTCTTATAATGACACCCTCCCCTCGAAGTATATTCTGCATATGGTTCTTTGAAACACTACGTTTTGACTTGAGAACCTGCTAAAAAATATTCGCAACATTTTTTTCTGCCTACCCCTTTGAAAAATCCTATCTACGCTACTGACTCTCTCATAACATCTGCTAGTCTTCAAAAAAATATTCGGACTACTAAACTCTCATACCAGCTTTGTGGTAACACCACTGATTCAGGAATCAGCATAAGCAAAATCAAACAAAAATAAACACAATATAATTTATCGATACTGGTATGTATCTACCTATTAAGAAATTTTTTTTTTTTTTTCAAAGTGAATTTTTGATTCTCTCGATAATTTTTTTTTTTCAACCCTATTTGCAGCAGGTAGTATCAGGTGACTGAACACACTAAAATTATTTTCCAATGTTTAACAAGAAGAAACAATAGGTACCTACATTTATAACGCATTTTATTTTAAAAATGACAAAAACTCAAACTCCTAATAGGAAATACTGAAATATTTATTTGTAATACAAGAGATGTACGAAGTAAATGATTTTGATCGGAGTGTGATTTTTGCAGCAAGAGCCGAAAGCGAGTGATGTAAATCACACGAGTATCGATCACCTACTAAACACACGTGTATCCCACACTATTTTTTGCAACACCCCTATCCCTAAGAATAAAAAATTTAACCAAGAAAAAATTAGAATACTGTTCTTATTTCTTAAATCATCAAATGCCATAATAGCGCTCTCCTGTAACCCATATATGAATAAATACATCTTAAAATCTGTATTCAAATCCCATCGGTGACAGTTTTTTTTTTTTGTTTAGAAATCCCCTAAGCTGTATAAAGTAGCGCATGCCCACAAGCCTATGTATAAAGAATTTACAGTCGGTATTTGAAGAAACACATGCACACCAGACGGTATATAGTAAAAAAAGATGCATAAAGAATTTACATTATGCATTATTCTAAAGTCGTTCACTTTATACTATATCGTCAATGGGCACATAATCATCTACTTTATCCACATGTATTGTAAAAAAAAAAAAAAAAGCAACAACCTTTTCCATACGAGTTTTACTAAAATTCTATTCACTAACACTCATTTGATAAGTACTGTGGCGACTACCGCCACACTAGTAGGCTGATTGCCGTTTCTCCCTCGAACACCGTCTCACCCGGCATCGTGGCTGAGTGTATACAGTGCTGGCTTTTGGTGGCGGTGAACGAGGGGGATTTTAGGTGTTTGGCCGGTACCCCGTACCACCTGAACACCTAAAGTGGTGACCCCGAAGTGATCCGGGAGATGGTAATGCACGCCATCTCTCGGACACATACAAAACCGGTAGCTGTGGTGGTACGTCACACCACTGATGCCGGTATATGACGGCGCTGTAGGGTGTGCGCCATGGTGCAGTGATGAGTCGCAAGGCGCCTCCTTACTGGGTGTTGTATTACGCTCCGCTATACTGAGGGGGAGTGGTGTGGCGACTACCGCCACACTACATAGGCTGATTGCCGTTTCTCCCTCAAACACCGTCACCCAGCATCGTGGCCGAGTGTATACGGTGCTAGCTTTTGGTGGTGGTGAACAAGGGGGATTTTAGGTGTTCGGCCAGTACGGGTTCGAATCCCCGTACTGCCTGAACACCTAAAAGTACCATTCATGCATATAGATAGGAAAATATGTCTGAAGGTCTAAGTAGGTACCTAGGGTATATAGAGTTTTATTAACATTTTCCGAACCCTCTGATAAGAAATTTGATGAAAATTATGTGTCCTAAAGTTAGCCCCTCAGAATCAATAAATGTATTTTTATTATACATGATCAGAAAGGCATTGTTTATACTGACATTTTGCAAGCCAAAAGTATCACTTTCCATTGACTAAAACATAACCTAGATGTTAAGATGCCTTCATGTAAAACTTTTTACGTAGAAGACAAAGGTTACGAGGTAACAATTTTAATTTTCTTTCTGATGCGATGTTAATCTGTGTATAAGACTGCATTCGAAACGATCAACTTCAACTTAGGCTACTGGTAATGTTTTAATTTTTATTTCAATAATAATAAAATATGTCACCTCAACTTCCCACCCTATTGAAATTAATATTTAAAAAATAGAATAAAATAAACTGTACCCTGCGTGGGATTCGATCCTGCAATATCCTGCATAACTGACTCACATGGCACGACAGTTGCTGACGCTGAAAGTAGCCACCGTATTCTATCAATTTGAAAGTACTTCACCTATTATAAAGGTTATTTATAAGGGATTTAATTAACGTTCTGTCACTTTCTGATCATTAATTATAAAAAATGCTGTCTTCAAAAAAGTTTAAAAGTGAGTTTATATGACTTGGGAATTTCTCAATCGCTGTGCTCATTTCGCAAACTTTCCATTGCATGTACACACTCATTTTTGAAACTTGGTGTGTAATATACTATTCTTCCCTTTCATAGTATAGAGGAATATCTAAGACCAAACTTATTTATGTTTCTAATAACAATAAGAAATAATATTCATTTATGAGGAAATTTCATTTCAAAAATGATTAAGAATTCAAAACTTTTATCGAAAATTTTGAAAATAGAAAACGTAAGATTAGTCAACTTTCTATTAAAGTTTTGTTAAAATTCCTTTACATATACTAATTCATCCAAATAATAAAAAAAAAAAAAAAAAATGGTTTCAACGTTTGAATAAATTGAGTTTTACCTGGAAAATAATAGAATGTAAAACTGTTCTTTGAAATTAGGTTATCTACCTGTTCATTGATCAAATATGTTATTAGAGAGTTTTGGAATACTGAAAAAATTTTACATGCACTTAAGTGGGTTTATTTCAGCCGACGGCTTTCTAACTATGGAAATATGTTAATTTTTCTTTCATTCGGAATTTTAATTTTAATTTGATTTTTCTTCGGTGTATTTTGTGTTTTTTTCTCTCAAGGAAAAACACTAATTTTTTTAAACCTATAATTATTTTTCTACCTGTATAGGTACCAAGAATATTGATTAACTCCATTTAAGGAAATTTTAATGAATTTCAATAAAACTCCCACAGAAAACTACTAGGGCTATAGTTTTTACACATTTTCAAATTGAAAATAAATTAGAAAATACATCAGTCAATTGTTTGTTACTTCTATTGGAAAATATTGTTTCAAATTAGTCGTCGGATATTCCCCACATCAAAAAGTAATTTAAAGAGAAAACCCATTTCAGATTTCTTAAAAAAGTAATTTGCCAAATACAGAAATTGTTTTTTTTTTTTCTTATTTTTTTAATAATTGACAAATAATTCCCTCAATTAAGGCGTACTTCAAATTTTTTTTTCAATTTATATCAGTGAACAGATTAATGGCATTTCCCTCGTCAGCTGAAAAATTTATATCCTTTATTCGAACGTCCTTCGTCCGAAACAAAATTTATTATTCCACCCAATTTGACGGGCACTCGTAAATTCTCTTTTAAAATTTGCCACATTCGTACAGTAAAACAGAAAATATGCCTCACTGTACCTACACAAGGTCGAAACATATCAACGCGAAGAAAACAGAATACGACTTTTTTTTTTCTCCACCTACTGAATCAAAAAAAGATTCATCCTCCATGACGTAAAATCACTTCCTGCTCTTCGATTATCTTCCTGGTATAACTGACGCAATTCGCTAACATCGCAACTGCATTCCATTTAGGTGTGCATTCGATTAGTATGCCGACGCAGTTATGGAGATTTAAGTTTTAAAAAAATTCATTCAATCGCATCGCTACATGATTCAGAAAATACATTAAATACGCAATCATCGACAAATATAAAACATTCGATTTTTATTTCATTTTTTAGAAAAAGAAAAATAAATTTATTATTACAATATTTTTTTATAAATATATTAACTTAAAACATTAAAAAAAAAAAAACAACTAGGGTAAAAAATTATTAATTATTAATATGTAGGTAATTACTTTTTTTAAGACTTAGCTGTTGTACTCGTGATTTCAGTTTTCGTCTCATTCGCTTTGGAGACTGGAAACAATTGCGTACGATGAGATCTACCGGATGGATTTTTTCCTCGAACCTGAAGAACCGATACTACGGTAATTTCGTCGAATGTTGAGCCAATGGCTGAAAAAAAAAAAAAAAAAAAAAAAAGTGAAAAAAAATTAAAGAATAAAAAAAAACTATAAAATTTAATTTTAACAAGATATTTTAGAACTAATAAAAAATTCCGGACAAGATCTTTTGGTGAATTTTTAAAATGTGTGTAAATTGTGAAACGAAGAGAAGCATCGTTAATGCGAAAGACTCGAGAAGTAAGAATTTTTTGATGCCAAACACGTAAACTGTATCGTAAATTTAAAAGACCAGACTCACGGTCATCATCTTATAGCTGTATTTGGCACCTGTTTTTTTTTTTTTTTTTTTTATTAATTCTTTTTTTTTCCTGTTGAAAACGATTAAATACGCACGTAGGAACCAAAAAATTTTAATTGCAACATGTGGCCAATGCAGCTTTTCCAGTTCCACTTTGTATGCACCGGATGAATGCATTCATAGACACGAGTACCATTTATTTACGGATTTTAAAGCACCTCAAATGAGTATTCATCATTTTATGTAGTTATACAGGTACGACGCAACAACGAAACATTAGCATGGATAAAATTTTTACTATTATTTTAACGGGATGTGCCATAATAGTTTTTCATTTCCAATGCCACGACATTGTGCATCATGGGCATATTTTTTCGAAAGAGGCGTAGTCATCCCCACCATGCAGTTTTTCTACATATCCTGCACCGATATTGCGACGGGTCGATTGAAATCGTTAGATTGAAATTGATTTTTTGGCCACAACACTGATGATTAGCAAAAGCGAAACCAGAACCAAGTTCCTAATTCGGTTCACGTTTTGTATCAATACCATCTCTTGGTCTTGGTATTGTTCCTTGTCCTAATCTTGTCAAATCAAGTACTAATCGTGGTCTTGCATCAATACTTCGACTTGATCCAAGTTTTGCATAGTCAATTCTTGGTTTTAATCGTTGAACCACTTCTCGAGATCCATTGTATAGTTTGAAAAATATCGCTTACCGTAGGTACCAATCACTGCGACTGCAAAGTAAATAAGTTGCAATCCGAAATTTTGATTCCCAAACAGAACAATTCCAAAAAAATTAATTCCAAAGATTTAAAAATTTTAATACTACGAATAGGCCTACACGGCCATACCCTCTATGTTGAATATCAAATATCCAATTAATAGTGTCGAAAATTCCGCTTAGTTGGTTAAATTTACGAAGATCTCGAATTTGTCTCCAATAGAAAAACTGAAAAAACAGTCGAGTCTCAAAATAGAGAATGGTATCCACCGGAAGAGGAACGAAAATATTAGTTAATGTCACGTATTCCCCGGTAGATCGTGATACAGAAAATTGTTAGGTAATGCTCCGCCCTCTTTTCGAATTTTCGAAAACTATAATCGAGTACTTTAAAATTAATTTTCAGCGAATCACGAGTAATCCTTCAAAATTTTGACATTGTCTGATTTTCCAAGTCCATATTAGCCTAGCCAGTTATCGTCGCCTCACGTTACCAGCAACTGCGCACAGGGTGGCGCGCAGGAAATCCGACAACGACGCACCAGGAGTGTGCACCATAAGGGTATCTGCAGATACTGCGCTAGTGCCAAGATATCGAAACAAAGAATCGATACTTTCACTCGCAAGTAATACTGGAACCCAGCATTGACACCATACTCATTACTCACTTGAAAGTATCGAAACCAACAAATATCGAAAGGTAGGTATCACTGAGCAGCTTTGTTGAGCGGTATTCTCATGAAGTTTTGAAAAAACTCGCCACAATTTACTGCGTGGAAGTGACATCGATATTAATAAATTATTTATTAAATAATATGATATGAGAATGGGTAATATCTGACAACAGTTTGTAAGATGCAAGAAAACTACAGATGATATTTTGATCAGTTTAATAAAACTGATAAAACTCTCATATCATTCGATACTTTTCAATACCGCCACATGAATACTGATACCAGTAAAGTATCGAATATACAGTATCAAGTACGATTTTCACTTAGTGTAGAAAAAAGTTTGGATACTCTACTGGAATCAGTAGTTTCTGTATGTCACTATGCTGCCTATAGTTGTCTTCTTGTTGATCTAGAGGTCGAACACTCTTTTGTTAGTCTTTTGGACTCTAAACCACTAATCTGAAGTGACAAGCACTATGCCCACTACACCGATAACTCCTTATTAGCTAATTCATAAAATATAAATAAGCTCTTGTTAAAAATAAGTAGCATATTATTTACAAAGGTATTTCGTCATAGATGCCAACTTCAATTTTCTTTTGTCTGAGAGGGGGCTTTCATAATTTCGTAAATTCAATTAGGTACCTATAAGTATGTGTACTATAATTATAATATGAACATTTTTTTATGTTAAATAATTACATTTTTGTGGTCTGAGTTGAATGTAAATTAACAGATTTTTAAATTTTGTCGTCAGTTCCCTCACCCTGATATATTTACCGAATCAGTGTCACTAAATATTGTAGAACGTAGTATTTAAGTGGTATTAATTAAAATAATTTTTTTTTTGGCGAATTTAAGCATCCAAGATCTAAAAACCATTTTTTCAAGATTAATAAATTTCTGATTCGCACTAAACGCCAGTCTTAGCTGCCCAGTATAAACACAAATTTCAATTAAAATATAAACCCAAGTGGACAAATAGCCACGTAAAGATAGGTAGGTAATTATAAATTTTTAAATACCTATTATTAATCTTAGATAATGCTAATATTTTGATAGTTATGTCATTGATGGAATCGTTAGTATTACCTAGATATTTACTGAATATGTAAGTGACTCACTTATTTTTCACGATTTTTCGAAAATTAATTTTTAGGGCTGTTTCCCTATTCCAGTATCAGAAAGTTCAAAAATCGGGTCCAATACGTTCTAACAATTCTCAATGGTCTACTATGAAATGAGAAGATATCATTTTCTCATATCTTCATTCTCTTTCTTGTAATTTTTCATTCGCTGTCTATTTTAAGCCTCTTCTGTTTTCTCACTTTTTCTACCGGAATAGTTTAGATTAGGTACGTAAGTCGGGAGGAACGTGAACAATTTCTCAATGAGTAAAATGTTTTGAAGCATAAGCCATAGTTAAGTATGATTACATGAGTTGATAAATTTTTCACGCCTACTGATTTCCATACAATATTTTTTTCAACGTTTGCATGAAATGCTCAACGTTTGAACCATGTTTGACGTGTGTAGAGAGACCCATTCCAAGGCAGTGTGGCAATCTATTTTTCCACACACCTCTTGGACAGTTTAACCCTTGGTCCCTGAGATGATGAGCCTGCACCATATTAACAAAGCTACAACAGCTGATTGGAAGTATAATATTAATTTGTATGGTATTTTCGTTCGAATTACTGAATAGTTTTGAGATTTGGTGCTGCAACATGAATTTTCTTATTGGAAAAAGAGGAGAGATCTCACGTTTTAGTTCCTGTGGCGACACATATTGGTGAAGTACTCTTATCACCATCACCCGGCGCAGTGGCCGAGTGTATACGGTTGCCATATTTTGGTGATGGTGACGATCGAGGTAGGTATTCCTGTCGGTTGATGATTCAAATCCCCGAGCTGGCAGGAAACCTACAGTTCCTACAGATACTTATTGCCAATTATCATTCAAATTTCTTTCTTCCACTCATTGCTATGATAATATGAGTCTAGAAATGTAATTTATTGCTCAGCCCTCAAGAGGTAACTTTTTGAAAGTAGGTAATCCTGAAGTTAAGAGTTACCTGTTGAAACAGAAATGTTTCATACTTCACACAACCAGATCATACAAAGAAACATGAACGTAATTCCCTTCCTAGATAAACCATTTTACAACTTGGACTCATGGAATAATTGATTAGGTATTACATTACGACTGAACGCTATTTTATTAATATTGTTCAATACTGATATAACAATAGTAATATGTAGGTATAATTTTAGGTATGCTGCCAATATGGTGAATAGAAACGCCAACTGACAGGAACCTAATCATGCTACTCGTCATCTACTACAAAATATAGCACCATATTCACTCAGCCACGGCGCTAATGGAAGACAATGAGAGCAGAGGCGATATGTAGGTATTGCCACACAACTCCCCTCTGGTACATGCAGAACAAAGTACGATTTAATGGTGGTGAAGCGGGTGGAATGGTGGAATGTGTGAAAGGCCTGAGGTGATGATTGCCCTCACTCATCCCCACATCACCTGTACACACCACATGGACCACTTCTCAATGCCACCACATTGTAGATAAGATAGCAGATGAACTACTGCTGCGAGTGAATGGTTGATAGATAGCACCAGAAGGTTGCATTCATATCACATTGGGGTCACCGATTTAGGTATCCTGCTAGTATGGGGGATAGAACCACTGACCAACAAGAACCTAATTATGCGCTCATCATCTACCACCAAAATGCAGCACCATATTCACCCAACGACAGCACAGGTGGTAGACAACAAGAGCGGAGCCAATGTGTAGGCATCACCACCATAATCATAGTAGACAAGAAGGTACATCCACAAAAACATGTGACGGAAAAGACCAGACTAAAAACATGAAGGTGTGCCCACATTGATGCGTATTAAAAACGTCGTATTTGCTACAGGTTAAAATAGGGGACTATAAAATATAGGCATACCAGAAAACCAGGCATTTCATTCCTAAATCAGTTTGAAGAGAAATTGGTCCTACATGTGTAAATTTGGCACAAAACATCTATGTCTACCTCAGTGGTCCCACTGGTCTCCATAAATATTAAAAAAGGCAACCCGATGTTTCACGTAGAATGACAAATTTTCATTTAAAATACTTTGAAAACTGAAAATATTTGCTTTTTTTTTTTTACAAGACTGGTAATTATTAGTTAAACTAACTCTTTTTCAATCAGAAATTATATTCTTGAAATAAAGAGGACCCATAAACCATAAAAACAGAAAAGGAACAAAATGGTGGGTTTGGTACGCCCGTATTTTATATTTGTCTTAGTTATAATCATCGTAGACGAATGAACAAGATGTGCACTTGGCGTTCAACCGTGTAAAAAATTTTAATTTATTAAAATCACCAATTCTTACCTGGAGTCGACGGACCAGTTCCAAAATCGAATTTGTTAGTTGCTGTGCCGTTTGCAGGTAGGGCGTATCCATTCATGCGCTGCACACACAAAACTATGGCTACAGTAGCACCGATTACGAGTGTGCACTTCATTTTCACCAGATTTCTGTAACACAAATATTCAATTTTTCAAAATATTTGAATATTTTAACATCGAATGGTACCTACGTCTGGGTAGGTAGCCTAAATGAAAAAATAAGGTTACAGCGATCACCTCACGTCTGATTGTTCACTTTTAATACCACCAACAAACCAATTTTAGATGTGATTTCGTTTAGAAAACCATCGTTTAAACGTTCTCATTCTAATTAATTTTTGTTCAAAGAAACTCGCACACACCCATACATATATATATAATATATTCACTTGGAGGTGAAAAAGAAGACGAAGGAGAAAAAACATAAATTTCTAACGAATGAGAATGAGGTTAATAGTTAGAATTTATAATTTTTTCTCTCTCGCACGTTTACCTAATCGTCGCCGATCTACAAATTGGTCGTCTGAATTTTACTACGTCTTGTAGTCGCACATATCGACTGCGGAGTGGTACAGCAAAATATTTAAATGTGAACTAACGGAGATACTGGCGCACATATTGGTTGGTTTTTCATATCGCGTACTATAATGCCGGCTGCCATTTTTGCAAAATGATTTCTCATTCCATACCCACACCGAACCTGTATGTACCTAGGTGTGTAATATCGAGGAAATTTTTCAGGTGCAGCACATACGACCAGTTGGTCGGTTAGAGAGCTCCTTTGAAAATAACGTCGCAGCTTGGAAAAAATGTATTACACGACTATCGCATAAGTATGGCCGAGACAAGTAACGTCTATAACAAACCATCGATGAATAAATAATCAAATTTCCAACCACTTTGGCACAGACTCGCGAAAATAGATAGCTGATTTTCTGTACCAAAAACATGCTTTAAAATGTACGTATTTTACGTTATGAATCCGGTTGCAATTCTACGCGAACGAATTCAGTCGGCGATATTATAGAGTGTCGCAGTTTCTAAATATTTTAAACTGACTAATCGATTGGGTATCCGATAATTTTTAAGTGCGAAATTCAGAGACGTAAACAGTAAAAAAAAAGAAGTATTTTATGGGTCAGCTAGGTGCGTAAGAATAGGAAAAGAATATATCATTTCGAAAAGCAGCAGAAATTTTCCACGAGGATAGGTAACCTATAGAGATGACAAATTAAGCAACTTCTATACATTTTGTATAACTGTGGAAGTCATGGAATAAAATTGTGATCAATTTACAAATTAACGATTTTAAATGAAAGTTTACCGTATTGTTGTTGGCATACTCACTCATAATAGTTTCTAGAAATGAGGAAAAATAACAACAATTAAAAGTTAATAATAAGTACTCAACAGCAATTTGTAAAATGATGGATGAAGTGAGCCAATAAAGTGTACAGGAGAGGGGAAGTTAAAATGTCAACTATGTACTTGGAAATTATTGTTATCCTAATAAATGGAAAAAAGAAGAAGCAAAAATAGACAAAACAACTTTTGAAAATGGGGTACGCGACGTTTTTAGTAAGAAACCAAGAAAAAGTGAAAAAATTAAGAAAAATTTTTTGAAAAAAAGTTTGAGATTGTCACAAGTCAATAATGCGAAAACCTCGAAATTCAACGATCCAATTAAATTTTTTTCAATTTATTATTTTCATGAAAATCGCATTTTCTGTTTAAATACGAAATCCAACGGAAAAATTCACAAAGGTTTACAAACTTTCCACTTTATTTCAGATATATAAAAGTTACAGAATAACAAAATAACTCCATTATGCTTAAGAGGCAGTGTTCTATTAAAGCGAGTGGGATGGGAGTATCACATACAAATTAGAAAAATTGCGTGACAGGAATCCTGTAAGTTAGCTCAAAATAAAATTCAAAATTGCATTACATTATAGTGAGCTTGAAGTCGACCCATTTCTTACGAATTTGTTCGATTTGGCACCATAAAAATAAACAGATCAGACTGATCGGTAGAACAGAATTCACTCCAATTGAGTTAAGTAGGTATCCTTTATTATAAATGAATAGAGCCGTTTTTTGTGGCCATTTCAAGTCATAATTAGCCGATCAATTTCTTCCACATTTTGGATGATGGTGTGTTCTAAGCCTTAGATGGTTTAAAAAAAAAAAATTAAAGTTTTCTTTTCGAGGTAAAATTTGACTTTAAAGTTTTGCTGACGTCACTCAACTTGATGGACGTTTGCGGTGGATTGCATGGTTGCGCGCGGCAAAGGGGTACAGTACATGTTTGCACAGTGGGACAACCTTCAGTTGTATTTAGTCGTCCATGTCCATCCCAGTAGAGACGAATAAGCTGTAACATTATCATGTCAACATAAATATAAAGGTCGTACTTGAAATTAAAAAGCTAGTACCCATTATAAATCTTTCATACATTCGAAAGAATTGAAGTTTCATTTCGAAATCTATATTCTGAGAGCTGTAATTCAGTTCAAAAGTTACAGTTTGGAACCTGCTCTTTTAAAAGAAATTCTCAGTTCAACTTTATGATTTTAGCTAGTGTCAATTCTAAGATGGGAAAACATGAAAAACTAGAAGCCTTAATAGGTTACAAATTTTTCAACAAAAGTTTCAGTTCTGAACCTGTTCTGTTTGAAAGTTAGTTTTCCGTTATATTTAAGAGATTTACTTCAGTGCCAATTCATCAATAGGAAAGCTTTAACAACTGAGAATTTTAATTAGTTAAAAATTTATCGACAAAGGTTTCAGTTCTGAACCTGTTCTGTTAAAAGTTAGTTTTTAATTCTGTCTAAGGGAATTATTTCAGTGTCAATTGTTCAACGGGAAAGCTTCAACAACTGAGAGCTTTAATGAGTTTAATATTTTTCAAAAAAGTTTCAGTTCTTGACCGGTTCTGTTTGAAATGTAGTTCTCAGTTCAGTTTAAGGGATTTATTTCAGTGTCAATTCTTCAACGGGAAAACTTGAAAAACTAAGAGCTTTAATAAGTTACAAAGTTTTCAACAAAAGTTTCAGTTCTGGACCTATTTTATTTAAAAGTTAGTCCTCGATTCTGTCGAAGGGATTTATTTCAGTGTCAATTCATCAATTGGAATGCTTCAACAACTAAGAACTTTAATAAACCTCTATTCTGAGAGTTGGAACTGAGTTCAAAAGTTGCAGTTTATTAGCCCTGTTCGTTTAAAAGTTAATTCTCAGTTGTTCTTTAGCCTTTTTTTGTCAGTTTCGAGAAATGAAAACTTGAAAAATTTGGTTCTGTAAACAAATTAGTAACTTAGCCCTGAAAGTTTCAAAAGTGAGAGGTTCTGATAAAAGTGGGCTTTCAGTTTTTCTTTGGAGTTTTGGCTAAAAATTTCAGTTATTGGTCTATACCGGTGAAAATTATTTCATTTATCTAATGAATATCTAATGATTTTCGGCTCGGACCCGTCCAAAGGACGGGTTATGTTTCCTAGGATTATATATTTGACTAAATACTGTGTCTAAATGATACCGACACTGCCAATTTTGCTCGGCCCCATTGCTAAAAGTAGCTATCCTATGTATATAAAATACCTATCAATAATACGCATCTGTCTTTCTGTCTCTCTCTTCCGCTATTTCTTGCTTTCCCTCTCACTCTTTTCACTACTTCTTTCTCTCTTTCTGTCATTTTCTCGCCCACCCAACATCTCTCTTCCCCTATTTCATCTTCTCACTCTCCATTTATCTTTGTTCTTGTAAGAAGTTCACTTACTATTCCTCAATAATTATATATCTCTCTCCATCACACAAAAAATTTAAAAAAAATTGTTACCATGCTTTAAAATGCTTTTTTTTTTTTACACAACCATTTTGATTAGAAACGAAGTAACTTCGATCAATATGCAGAGAATCTTTGAATAAAAATATTCTTTGTTTTTCATAAAACAAAAACCTTCTTCTCGACCTTTATGATGGACAAAAAATCAGGGTGGGGATGGAGCATGTTTCTAATCTTAGAATACCACCTGCATCATATTAGCAAGCAAACTGTTGTTAGATACATGCCATACTATTTTTTTTTCAACCCTTTATTTAACTTGGCTATTTTCCATAATTATATTTTAAGCAATGTACAGTAGCGGTACCTACCTATTAATTTTGAATTTTGTAATTTTTTGCAGCCCCATATTTCAATAAGAAGGTGACATAGTGCCGTGAAATTTCAAGGGCATACTTACTAATAGGCTATCATCGAGTTAAATGTATTTTTTGGAAGAAAAATATTTAAAAATTATTTGCAGCGAGGAGGATCAAAATCTAAAACTTTTCTCCTAGGAAGGCCATGGACCCAAAAAATTGTTTATCAGTTTTGAGATCACGGACAAATAATATATGTATCTACATAATACGTACGAACAAACTTTCAAGTTTATCTATTTATACGTATACTTACGTATAGAAAATACTTATTAACGTTTGTTTCAGATCTTTCAAATTAGAACTCACGAGCAGACCTTTCTAATAAAAATAAGATTTATGCCTATATTTACATCTTCTATATTTTTCTGGAAAAGTTCGGGCATCATAATCTTGAAAATATTTTCAATAGGTTCAATACTGTGATTCTATATAATTTAACATTAGATAGTAGCAATCAATATTTCTAAAATTTGAATATGTAATTTTTGAAATACTTCCCGCGGAGTAACTTGATTGACTTTTTTTTTTTTTTTGTAGGCTAAAGGTGGGATTACTCTCAAAGTCAAATTTCTATTATATTCGACATAATTATTTACATTCTTTGCATGGTTTTTCTGATACCTCATTTCCATTATTGGGCATACCACGTAAATACAGACATGAAATATCATGTACTTGTCATATAACTATGCCTACATATTGACGGAAAATCACAGTACTTACCTATCTATGCTTGTTCCGTTTGCCATCTTAATGTCCATATTAATTTTCAGCTTCCCAGTAATAAAATAATAAACATACAGACAGATTATTATGATTTTTAGAGAAACAATACTGTTCTTCACCACCCCCCTTTATCACAGCCCCTATGATGGTTAAGGAAAGAAATTGTATAGAAAATTGCTTTTTCCAAAATTTTACTTGCATTATATTCGTACACTGGGGTATTTTCATCACTGCAAATCACTTAGTTATCGAGAACAATTTATCGAAAAACTAAAAATAGTCACACGCTCGAACCACCTTAGCCCTTTGTGAAAACACGTAATATGGAATGGAAAATTTGTATCATTCATTCTATATTCATCCCCACCACATTTCTGACGTGTAACCTCTCGTTAGTATTTATTCAATTCCATTTTATTAACCGCATTTTACAGGGCTAAAATGTCGCCTAGACTAAAGTAGGTATTTGTTCGACAAATTCGAAAAATTATTGGCCACCATTTTCTATTATCGATGTTTTTTGGAATTTTTTTCTTCTTAATTATTCTCGAGTTAACGATTTTCTTAGTTCAAAATAAAACGCCCTTAATTTTTGGAATTGAACAATTACTATAGTTTTCACTTTTCTCAGTTCGAATAAGCAGTTCGTATAGGTGTGCACACAAAACAGGGGTCGGTAAAAGGATTAAAGAGAAACCAATGTAGAGGAAATCCACAGTATTTTTACTTTCGATTCATTTAGGATAGAAGAGAGACTTAGTCTTAAAGGTAGCTTCGAGATGGACTACGCAAGAAATTGTAATTTATTATAGGTGGAGGCCTACCTCAATTAAAACCTAAGTTACCCTTGTCGAGTACTAATACTTTTTTATAACCAGTTCTGAATGTTGAAAAAGTTTTTTGAGTTTCACTGAAGGCGTTATTATTAAATTGATTCTAAAGGTTGCTTACAAACTAATCAAACATTATGCAATGAGAAAAGTGACTGATTATTCGAACAACGACCTTAAACTGACAGCAAATAAGATTTGTTTAGCCACTACCGTATATTATGTAAGTAAATGGTACATTTTTAAAAAATCCGGAGTATTAAAAATATTCCCATTCTATTCGGTTTTAAGGCGCTATCTGAAGCTAACTGCTGACAGAATAAGGAATATTTAAAGGTCATTCTTTTTGAAAATCAAACATGTACCTACTTACCTACCTAAAAAAAAGTGTTCATAAACACGTCACAAAATAGATAGGTATTGTTCCTAATACGCTGAAACCGGAAACCACCTAAGCAGACAAGCCTAACCCTATTGATCAATGATCTACGGATCGATGAAAGATTAATTTTTTTTTACTCCACTATTGGTACCAAGTATAGGCCTATCTCTAAAATTAAAGGTAACCGCCGGATATGAGGGCGAATCCTACATAGACCGACAAACCGAATCATATTAATTAGGATACAAGAAACCGTGAAACACGTCCCTATAAAAAAAATTACACGCACTTTTAATCGTCGATGGTGTTCCTTCGTGGTCACCTTATAATTAGTCAACCGTCAAAACCAGCCAAAACCGCACCAATAGATTCCATAATATTCTTACCATAAATGTAGCTGTACAGATACTCAGCCGGCACCAAACACACCGCCAGCTTCAATATAATTTATTCGAACTTTTGAACGAATTTAGACAGCCTGTCTGTTTTTTGCTCACTTCAAAATATTTAAAAAATTAAAATAAAAAACTATTCAAATTTCGTGACTTTGAAAAACTCGCGGACGAATTTTTGATATCGACAAAAATACTTCAACGTATTTTCAAACCTTTAATCATTGAAAAGAGTAACACGCAATTGTCAGAGATCGAATAATATCTTAAGCAATGTTTTATTTTTGTTTTTTCGTTTATGTTTTTTTTTTTTTTTCTTCTTTTCACTCCTCTCTGTGTAATATATCTACGTATAGGCAATGTTGTCTTATGAAGAGTACCTACACTGTATGGTGTAGTGAAACGAACCGGTACCTATACCTAATCTCACAACAAGAGAAAGCTATTAATGATTGACCCTGATATAGGTCTACTGGACGTGTACCTTATTCATAGCTATATTTATTATGTCACATAGGTAGCTTATCGGGTTTGGTGCACAAACTTGAAGAAAGATTCTTGTAGAAGGATCAACGGTACAATGCTTAAGCTTAACAATGGATTTGTTCGGTATACGTGAAAAAACTTTCGGACTAACATCAGAAATGAGATCGTATTAATTTCATTTAAGTTCAAAATATGAAATCAAATCATATTTGAGACATAGTTTTGAAAATAATTGAAAACGGTACCACATGAAAGTTCAAAACAACTTAGTTAATTGGAGATTAAGCGATAGCGGAACGAACCAAGGACCAAATTAAAAATTTTTTCAAAACAACGAAAAACTATTTTTTCAAATTTCGGGCGATTAATTGAAAAAAAAATCGATTTTTTACTGTAATCGATTGGGTAATAATCCATTAGTCAAATTATTTATAAAATTCCTCGTGCGATGTTTTAGCGGTTTTTCACTGATAAGTGATAACATCAACATGTCTCTTGATTCATGAGTGATCGGCGATTAATTACAGTAATCGATTGTGTAATAATCGATTATTTTGAAGTAAGTCCTGATTATTTCTAAAATTCTTTGTGTGATTTTTCACTTATAACGATGAGTGATAACATTTAAATGTCTCTTGACTCTTGAGTGATGGACGATTAATTCAAAAAAATCGATTTATCGATTTTTCACTGCAATAGATTGTGTAATAAGCGATTATTTTGACAAGTGCCAACTGTTGAGACCACCAATCCTTCTCTCCTCTCACTCCTACAAACACACGATCACACAAATACATAATTTATTTATATCTATTCGCGGCTACACTGTTCTACCACTTCCGCCGCTCATTCGTTCATTTCCGTTATCATTCGTTTATTGCTCTAAAATGTACTTTCCTTAAATTATGTATCTTCTACGAAATACACTCACTTCTTGAACGGAACTTCGCTTAAATCTTTCTTTCTTGTTTCATCTCCGGTCCTCATCCTCTATACCAACTAATTAATTAATCGATTTCCACATTTTTCACAAATCGATTAATCAATTGTCTAAAACAATCGATTTTTGCCCATCACTATCGGAAATCAGTAGGCTATTCTTTTTTAAGTTCATTGAGTATTTTCAGGCTAGACCACCGCATTCATATGTAGGTCTATTGTTTTTTTTTTGGGCTTGGCTTTCGTATTACTATCCTACTGTTAAAATAACATCTCAACTTGACTTTTTGTTTTTAGATACAATCTCCAAAATGAAGAAAGAAGTAAGATACCGGAGGTAAGGAAAATCAAAAGTGGCTAAATCCTGAAAACATAGCTAAAATTCACCGAATAGTTTTAAATCTCATCTAACTTAACGCTAATATATTAAAATAGCGGACAAAAAAATTTCCTACTGTAATTAATATATTTGCACGCGTTGCATATCTCCAAAAGATGACATATGCGATATGAATGTTGTTCGCAGAACACTAAATGACCATAAAATTGACAAAAAGAGTATACATACAGGTGACGAGATAGCACAATAGTCAGATCATAGAATTTACCTACAATCGTACTTTGGTTTGTGCACACTAAATTGACCTTGAATAAAATACTCGTATTTTAACGAGAACTTCATTAAACTTTAGTTCCAGAAACGACATCTCTTCATCTTATGAACAATTAGGCAATCAGCCCATAATATTATTTCTCGTACTATCCGTGTACTCCCATCGAACGCTAACTTTGACCCTGATTTTCCAACTAAAAGAGATACTCTGCTTAGATGGGCTCTCGGCCATGTATTGGCAAGATTGTGAAATGGATAGGCATTTTGACGAAAGAAAAAAAGTCAATTTTAAAGGGGGAAAATGACATTCAGCCTATCTCGTCATCCTAGAATGAAACTAGTTCGAGTCCAAAAATGCCATTTTTGCGTTTTACATATCGAAATTTTCTTTGTGCTGTCCTCATAGGCGGAATTAGCCAAGGCTGGAGGGCATTTAGCCCCCCAGAAATTTTTCCAAAAATAAAAAATTTAGTATATCTATTGAAATTCTGAAAGGTTTTTAGTGTTAGATAGTAGAGGAGGGAGGTGTTGGGGGACAGATAAAACTTGACCAGAGCTTTAGCCTCCCCGAACATTATAACCAAAATTCGCCTATGGCTGTCTTCTATCATTTAATAAAGCTATCTCAAGTCCATATTTCTTAGAGATTCAAATACACACTAAATGCACACCATGTTATGTCAGTGTGTGAAAGAATTATTTCATGTACAAGTAACTAAACTCCACTTTTTTAAATTAATTTATTATGATAGTGTAAAACTATCTCATGAAAGCTACTTTTGTACTAACATTTTTCTTCGATGCTCAGTGCAAAAGTAAGTTAATTATGTGGGACTTGAGATATGATAATTTTGTTCAATACTATATCTTAAGTCCCCTAATTTGGAGGAAAATAATAGAATTTCAATTATTTGTGAAGAATGTGTTTTCTTGGTTCCTCTTATTAATATACCATAATTAGTTCTACATCCCATTGCAAAGACTGAAAAGCATCAACATTCTGAACTTGTTTTTCTTTCTTCTGAAAAACAGCATTTTTAGACTTAGGCTAGTTTCATTCTAGGGAGACGACTAATTATTCTATTTTACAATAAGTGGCAGATCTAAGGAAAAAATCCTAAATACAAAATGTTTAACAAGGCCCATTCTAATTATAGGACACAAAGAGTTGATAATTTTTTACAAGTCTACAATGTGCTAAACCTTCTTAGTCAAAGGCCCGGTTGTGAAGATTATGACAAGTACAGACATAAATGTGCGAATGAGAGAAATATATTAGCTGATGCAATAACATTCCAATATAGTGTCTACATTCTGTTTACTACATTTTATCGTCATATAGTCATAAGAGTGAATAACAATTGACTGATGTGGCAATATATGAATATTAGTTTTAATGAGTAGAAATATATCGTTGCAGTATTTCATATAAGACAAGGTATGGCAGTTGCCATGTACTCTCCCATAGAAAGACTCAACATGGGTTGAACAATATGCCTCAATAGATGCTGTGGGAGGATGAGCAGAGCTACAAACACTTCTTACATCTATTCACACAAACTTGCTCTACCTATATGGGTTATAGGTATTTCCACAATACTGGGTGCCATCTATCGGCAACTTAAGTTAAGAAGAAGAGTTACAAGTTCCACCATGCATTATTAGTGTGCGTGCATGTCCAGAACACATTAATGGTCACCAGATGTAGGTATTATCAGTTTGAGGAATCAAACCTGGTACCTACATATTTACCAGCTAAAAGAATTGAACCTGACCGCGTGGCGATTCCACTGCCGACTATAACTAACATATGTATTTCATTTAGGACAGGGTATGGCGGTTCGCACAATTACTTTTCTTTATGAAAATTTCAGCATCAGAACAGACTATAATAAAGTATAATCTACCATAGGTTGCCACAACTTTGTCACAATAGACAAACGATGGAAATCTTAGTCCAATAAGAATTTTTAACACCGGAGTTGACAGCGCCCACACAAAAATGAAGAGTAAGGAAAAAACTTGATTAAATTAATAAATTAATACCTATTCCATAACTTACATCTAGAGTTAATCTAGGCTGACTTTTGGAGTAAAGATTGACCCACTATATTGTATAACTAGGCCTAATTTATATGATAGCCTAACCCTGTGATAACATTTCTTATTTTATTTTAAATAATGCAGAAAAGATAAGATAATTTTCTTAAAATGTTTGAATTTCAAGCAATATTTTTGAAAGTAGCCCTTATTTCTCCGAAGTTAGTTGAAATATTCTTCAGCTAATTTCTTATCTTCTGCAGGTTACATCTTATTGTCGTTAGCACGTAGTTAGTTTATAATTAGGTATATTTTTCTTTGCGACAAACAGAGAAAGGTGAAGTTAATCCGAAATAAATCATTGGTCTAAATAAACAAATAGGTTTTATATTAGGCAAAAATCAAACCAAATTTTAAAGACGTAGGTACGTCTTTATCCTACTCCACGTATAGCGTGCACTTGAGTGGAGAATTTTTCAAGCATTAGGATGACTTTCAATCGATCAAAATCGTTAACACTGATAATAAAGTTAGACATTTCGAACGCAACACATTCCACCTGCAGGTTAACACTCCGTTATAATTACCTACCTTGCCAACAGCAGTCATTAAAATTGAATAGCCTCGGTCGATATTATTTTATATCATTCAACTTTTTGTTTTTCTTCATCCACATTATAGCCTATACCTCACTGATCAATCATCACATCATTTCAATTGTGCTTTTGAACAAAAGCAACATTTTCTTAGCCTGTGTCGTACAGAAATTAATCGCTTTACCGAGTCTAGATTTGTTTTTTTCTTGGCGAACTTTTTTTTTGTTTTTTTGTTTTTTTATTTTTTTACATTATGTAGGTACCTACCTACCTACCTACCTACCTGCCTACCTACCTACCTACAGCCCAATCCACATTCCATTCAACAAAGTACGATTGCGATCACGTTTTTAAATTACGTCATGTAATTACGAACGACGTTGGACAGAGAAGAATCAAAGCTAATTATTAATATAATGTAGCTCGACCGTCGTATCGATATATTTTTGGAATAATTTGTGAAACAGTGGGTTCTTCGTGGAGTGGTGGTTCGACGCTCAACCTCATATCCTTTTAAGGTCTCGGATTCGTGAGCCACTCCATCCAAAAAGGTGGTGTATTTAATTCGATCTACAATGGCGTTATCACTAGTGATTGAAACATTCACGAGTGCAGATCGTTGACCACCAGATGCTGAAAAACTCATCGTCGAATGGTCTGAAGACGCTGAGTAATTTGACATCGATGCCAAAACCCGAAGAAATACAAATAATTGTTTCGAGAAAAAAAGATAATTATTCGAAAGAATTAAAAATTCTATAATAATACTTTTAGGAAAATATTTTCCTAAACGAATCGGAGATAGTTTTCTGGGCTCTAAATACACCAAAAGCATTTTCCTCTTTTCTGTCAAACATGAACAGAGAAGAATTTTGGTACCTAGGTCTGTGTAACTTGTTACTTGCTGTAAGTATAACTCATCTCCATAGTCGGTATTTTTTATAATCATAACATGTTGTATGTATACTTATAATTTTTCATACACACCCTGGGGTTTATCCAACTAGGGAATTGAGAAGACTTATCCCAAGTGCCAAAAAAAAAAAATTTTGGTGCAGCAAGCAACGCTAAAAAATGTAGATTTTTCTAGCCAAAAAAAAACTGAATAATTGAATATTTGATGAAATTGAATTATTTTAAACTTAATAAATGATTGCGTGTCGAATAAAATAACAGCTAGATTTCGTTAAAGACAATTTTTTTTTTTTTTACCTTCTAGTATATAATTATCTTTTCTTGTTAGCAATAATTTAATATTTCTCAAATCACTTTTACACGAGAATTTTCAAGTGGGTTAAAAGTATACTTCGAAATTTGTTGGAATGCAATAAAATTTGGTGAAATTAACAAATAATAAAAATGTGAATATACAAAAATTAATTAGAAAGATGATGGGTAAATATTAGGTTTAAAATGAAGTGTCGAATGATAGCAGATTGCGCAACAGGAGCAGAAAGTATGCGATTACTGAGGGCGAAGTTTGCGGAGCGAAGTGAAGTTGAGTGAAGTAATTCCCCAAAGTAACTCATATTGTCCAGTCCTGTCGCGTATACTACTTTGATTTTAAAGTTAAGCAGTTGGTGGCTAAGTAGTAACCACTACCAACAATAAAAAATGAAATTAAAAACAAATTCAACAGCCATCGGTACCTAATTATTTGATTGTAGGGAAAATTTGTTTTCTGCATAGGTTTATTATAGATGATTATTGGACCGCAGCTGACTGTTTTCTAAATGAAAATATCATCTGTATGATGTATTTTTCAATCATCTGAAATTAAAATAATCAAATGAACAAATAAAGTGTAGGTATTACAAAGTTATAAAACACCTACGCAAATTATTAAATTATTGCTTAGTAAATTAAATAAAAGTAAACCTGCTTTCGACCAGCTTTTTTCTTCATCCGGACTTCATAATATTATTTTCTTAGTGATAGTTTAGATATTTTCAAATCACCTCTACGTTGGAACTGTAAAGCTGACTGAAACAAAAATTTTCAGAATGATGAAATATAATATATTCAATGTCTCACACTATAGACCTGTTTAAGCTACAAAAATGAAACCTAATAGGATATAATAGACGAACAATAAGGCCTATCTGGACTAACAACAATAGAGTTTGTCCTTGTGTCGATTCAAATAAGTGTACCGAATTTCAAGATTATTGAATAAAAATAGTAACCTGTACCAAGGTCAACAAAAATGTGTTTATGTATATGTATATATATGAATTTCAGCTAACAATGTTCAAATTCTCTTGTGATCATGAAACGAAAAACGAACATACCCTCACCCCTGGGTTGCAATAGAAGATTAATTATAATATGTAGGTTTTCAAAAAAATAAGAAAATCACGGACGTACCTGGGTATTCAATAAAATTATGCACATTCTACTCATACTTAACAACGGTCCATTGCACTTCACTCACACATATCTTCATTTTCACTCACACTTTATTGATTTCACATTCATCTATAGATATCCTTGCATCCTATATTCTTATTGGAACTTTTGCCTATGTTGCATTCATCTCAGCCTGTCTGACTAACATTCCTATGTACATTTCCTTCATTTTTTGCACTATCTACAACCCCTCTTTCTCCACTTCTTCTTTTTAAATCTTTCTGTTTCTTCAATTTGTTTGAAAGTTTACAATCACAACCCTCTTTTTCTATTCCTTCTAGTTCATTTCTCTTCTCTCTATGAGTTTTGTTTCACCATTAATGCTGTTTCTGAATGAACACATTTTCAGATGTACATTATACATTCTATTGAAATATTTCATTCTGATATCGATTCTCATAGTGTAATTTAGAAGCCTTAAAATGCTGTAATTTTTTTATTTTTTTTTTAGTTTATATTCATGCAATACATAATTGCGCTAAAGTGTGCTAAAAAATCCTATTAGTGATTTGTAACTGTTAGGTAGGTACCCAAAGTTAGTTAGAGAACCTATGTTTTGTTAAAATATTCGTGTAAAAGTTAAAATAGATTTGAAATTCCCCAACTAAAATCATCAAAAAAAAACAACATTCTAACCAAATGCTGAAAACCAAGAAAACAGACACTCAACAATTATTTATGGTACAAGTGTACAAAGTAGGTGATTTTGACATGAGTATCAACCACCTACTATATACACATTTGTTACACACTATTTTTTGCAACAACTCCTTTCCTCAAAACAAATGAAAAAACTTTGATAACGACGAAGTGTGAAATGTGTATAAAGATAAATTTATAAAGTGGCATAGGCTCACAAGCCGGTGCATAAAGTAAAAACAGATGCATAAATAATTTACAGATTGTGCATAAATAAAGGAACGCATGTGCACAAGACGGAGCATAAAGTGAAAAAAAAAAGTAAAGAATTTACATTATGCATTGTTTTCAAATTGTCAACTTTATATATACCATCAAGTTGCACATAATCATCTACTTTATCAACAGGTCCGGCAAAATAGTTATTTTTGATACAAATGTATAAAATAGGTGATTTTGATCTGAGTGTGATTTTTACAGCATGAGCCGAAGGCAAGTAATGAAAATCACCCGAGTATCAATCACCTACTATACATATACATGTGTGTCACACACTATTTTTTGCAACAACCCCTCACCCTACACAAACGAGCAAGGTTAAGATAAATAAATACTTCTGCAGTTGGGAAACATATAAGCACAAACTATCCCCCAATTTTCAACAACATCTCTTGGCGTAGTAGTTATTGTGCTGACTCATGAACGTAGATGTTAGATCTCCAAATTTCCGCAGTGGAGAAAATTTACATAAAAAAATTAATAATAATAATAATAATAATAATAATAATAATAATAGCCTAATAAAAATTCAACGAAATGACAATGAAGGCTATGTGCTGTAAGTAGAACCAGTATACAAAATGACACATGAGCCTAAGACAATGTATAAAGCAAAGACTTTATACATCGGTCCTAAATAGTTCTAAAATCGCCTGTTTTATACATCGTCAAGGCGAGTATAAAAATGTTGTTTATTAGCAGGTGTTGCAAAAAGTCATTTTATGGAGTGAAGCACCAAAAATAAAATTTTAAATGGTTATATGTATTTTCAGATTCATAACTTACCTATGATGTCTTTAGAAAAGATCAACTATCAAAAGGTTAGTGCACAGTTAATCACATTTAAGATTGAGAGACCAAGCTTCAAAGTAAACGAACAAAGAATATGACTTTCTTCAGGACTAATATCAAGATTTCGAATCCTTTAATTCGTGCATAATTGGAATATTTCTGTCATTTATGGAGAAATATAGGAATTTTGAAACAATTAGTAAATGTAGATAGTTTTTCAATAGTTAGAGGAGGAAAGACATATTTTTCATTCATGTTTTAAAAATCCAGAATACCAGAAGTACCAAAGTCGATTCAAAGTTAGCTATTAAAATGGACTAAAAACCTTATAAATTAGGCAGATCACTAAATCAAAAATTTCCATATTATTTGTGGATTAAAAAGTTTTGTAAGTACACATTTCGTTCTACTAATTCCCAAATAAATCCTTCTTTGGGGTAGAGACGTGGGAGTAAATGAAACGATGAATTAATTGCTATAATCGTAAATTTAAACGTAAACCACGGCCAAAATGATATTTTAGAAGAATTTCATGAAACTGCTGCAATTTTGAATGCATTATTTACCACCTCACATAAGTGATATGTTCGTAATTGAAATAAAATATTATGCTATCCAATATTTCGTAAATTTTCTTTCGTTCGTCATAAACCGGGTGAAGAACGATTGCCCCATCCGAAAGGAAGACTGTCACAGATCGAAAAATTACAGTTAATCATTCTCACAAGTGTTGGGAGTTTTAGTTTACCAGTCATAACTAAAAAATCGTTAGTGCTGATAAGTTTAAAAGAATGTGTTCCCAGTGTCATTCTTCCATCATTTGAAACGCACAGACGTACATTAGGAAGTCTGTTTGAAACAAACTATCGCATTATCTGGAATTTGCAGCTAACTTTAAGACGTCCAGGTATGAATTTTTCTGCTGCACTCCCACAATTTGATAACATGCAGCTTTTTTATACACTTACGTAGAAAGAGTGACATTCTTCCAACTGTAACAGATCTCATTATGTAAGAAAAAAGCTAAAAAAAATAAATAAAATATTTAATTTGTTGATTATAAAAATCATCTTCTGATGAATAAAAAAGTTTATTTTTTCTGTGTAATATAGTTATATGGTAATTGTTTTTTTTTTTTTTGTTTTTTTTTTTAGTGAACTAGGTCAGTTAGTTACATAATTGGAAACTTAACAAATTTTTGTATTGTGATAACAAAAGTAAAAAATATCAAAATTTGATTCTTCAGAAAATTGAGAAAAAAAAAACCTAATCCTTAGAGCCACATTTCAAACTTGAATTTGAAACAGACAATAATTTTTGAATTTCTAATGATATTTCATTTATACGGTATTACTTAATAGGTACTTAGACCTATACTTACTAAATTATAATCGAAAATAAATTCTGAAAATTATTATGATCTGTTTTTTCGAAGAAGCAAGTGGTATTTGTAAGAAATATATTATGTACTTGGAATAAATGAAAATACTACCATCACAGACACTGTCGGGATGTCAGGGTTTAATACCTCATTACTCATTAGAGGTAAATTTAGTTTTTATTCGATATAGTAGTTCCTTATACATCACTAGAACTAATATCATCGCTTTAATTTCAAAATAATTACGGAAATGATTTCAATTCTGAACTCATAAAAAACCAAAACCTGACTACAGATTTCAAATCGCTACGTTAATAAAATAAATATCTACCAGGAAAAAAGAAAACTAGGTATTTCTTTTACAGCATTTAATTATTGACGTTTCTAATGCGAAACCCGAATAATCATTTTTTTAAATGCCAAAATGAATTTGGAAAATAATTCCAACGTTTGTAAGCCATAGCGACATCACCAAAAACTATAATTTTGAAATAAAATAAAAAATAAATTTATCTGGGTGTTTAAAGGTCGTTGGTAAATTGGCATAGGTTTTCAATTATTCACTAAAAGAAATTTATGAATTTTTCTAATGTGTCTGTCTCTGCATTTAAAATAATTGTAGAAAATACATTCAATGTTATAATTATATTTTCATTAATTATTCAGTTTTTTAAATTAACCATAAATATTTATTTCAGGTAAGTAGGTACTTACTTTTTAATTTGCATAAAAAAATTTAATAACGGGATGCATTAAGAAGTTGGTTCTAATCTCAAAATCACAAACCAAATTGGTAAATGGTTTACATAATATTTTATTTGCGTTCTGATGCTTATTAAGATTGGGAAAATTTCCCTAATAAATATAAATAAATAAGCAAATAAGTAAATAGATAAGTAAAAATAATAGTCCGGTCAAATTAGAATTTAAAAGGGAAATAACTGGAAGGAAGCTGAAATTCTGTATTCATCCTTAACAACCACCTAAATATCCCAATGCGAAGGACTTTGGTTTTTCCCAGGAGGATTAAAATGGTGGCACAAAGCCATTTCTCACGTTTATATCACTTAATTTTCATTTGAGCGAAAAGTTATTCAAACAAAATTGAAAGAAGACTGAAGGGTCTACTAAAACATATTTAACTTTTTTTTTTGTAAGGCACGTAATTTTTGCGTAAATCACCATTACAAATATCAATTTTTATAAACTTTTATTCTACTCACTATTACGATTTTAAAATATACTAACGCTGCAGCTAACCTTCCGCAACAAAATAATGTTTATTTTGTATGAAGAGAAAGCCCCCAACAAAAAAATAAAAGCGTGACGAAATGTGATGTAGTTCTTGTACTAACATGTAGGGACGCTGATTGTTGTTATAATTTATCTATTATCAAGATGCTTTTCATTCAACTGAAGTTATTTACCATTTTTCCAACCATTTTTATGGCATTGTGGTAGTAAGGTGACTTTTTAATGGAGGCTTATCGATTCTCCGCAGCGTCAGTCTTTTTTCATTTCTAATAAAAGTGAAGTTTTTGTTCGGAGTTTTACTCATCTCATAAAGCGTACTTAAAAAAAATTATTTTTACATAACTTACTTTGTTAATGCGTTTTTAACACAGTAAACACATGCTTTGTAATGCTTTTTTTTTTAATAAATACCGATAATATCTGAGTTCAGTTCGCCAATAATTTTATTCACAATGTATAGACGAACATATTGTGAAATGAAATTCTTTCCCTTACCACATTTCAGCCCCACCTCCCCAACTAATATACAGTACGAATACATAGTCTGTATCTTATACAAAATCAAATGAAAAATTAGTTGAGAAGGTGATGCTGAAATGCGTTAAGGGGCAGAATTTCACTTCAGATGTGCACTTATACGCTGTAAATAAATTTTTTGGTTCTCTGAACTTATATAGCCTATTGCATTTAGTAAAAATGCACTACACTGCATGTGTTTACTGTGTTAAACAGACATTAACAGAAAAATACGTATTTTTAATAGAGATTTATACAAAAACTATGTGCCCAACAAAAAAAGTAGATCAATATTTTTTTGTAGATTCTTTAGTCTTCTTTCAATTTCAGTTGAACAATTTTTGGCTCAAATAAAAATTAAGTGATATAAACGTGAAAAATGGTTTTTTAACCCTCCTGGGGGAAGCCCAAGTCCTTCGAATTGGTATTTTCAGAGGATTGTGAACTATGGTGAAGTCAACATATACATATCATATCAAAATTCAGCTTCTACAGATTATTTCCTTTCTAAATCATTTTTTAAGCTAATTTGCCTAAACTCTATTGAGTGAAATAAAATTGTTGAAAAAAAATTAACGTACTATTTTGGAATTTGGGTAGACTGGCTATTAAAAAATCGTTATGTTAAAGTTAGTCCGGCTCCTCTTTTTGTATTTTTGTGTAACCAATACAAAAACAAAAAGTAATTTGTTACCTATTGGTCGATTATTTGAACGACTGATGTTTGACAGAGAAGATTTTTTCTTCACAAGCTGATTTTACAGTTTTTCTAAATTTTTGAAAGAAAGAAACAGTCTCACTTATTCATGCCAAAAAGGCTTTCTTTTCAAAGGTCGTTTTACAGAAAGGAATAAATTACCCGCCTCCTCGTGAGTAAACGCAAAGGGTTAACAAATGTTGAAGAAGAAAGAAAATTTGTATTAATCTCTCTGTAATAAAATGATCGAAAAACAAATTGGTTTATTCCATTTAGGGGTTGTGTAGTCTGTATGAAAATATAGTGATTTCATGCGAAAACATAAGAAAAATATAACAAACACACCTTCCTCCAATTTTATATTCTTAAATGTCGATGCTGATCTTTTTTACATTCAATTCAGAAGTACGGCCCAAAGGTGGCTCCAGAGAAGCCTTAAAATCGTAAGAAGATGCCTTTAATAAGAATCTCTTTTACGTGGATATAGACTGGCTGCTAATTTTTTTTCTTCTGATAACCTCCCTCATATTCTTTTTTACCACACCCTCTCTCAAAATGAAATCTCAAAGTCACCCCTAGTGTGGCAAGAATTTGTAGACAGTCTGTTAATATGATGGTAAGATTGTTTTTAAGAATTTTTAAATACAAAATGAACTATGTTGGTGAGTAGGGGACAAGATAAACGAGAGTCATTTCAAAAGTGGCTCAACAAAACTCTTATCAGCATCCAGAATATTTTTCGTTGAAAAAGATAGTTGAGTTCAATTAGGCCGACTAAAAAATATAATATTTCGGAATTCAGGGTGTGTCAGACATGTTGCCAATCGTGAATCGCAGGCGTTCGCAGTCTACAACCAGCACACGATGTTATAATAATTTTTTTGAATAGGTACGACCATTCCATAAATAGCCTATGCGAAATGAAAAAATATCCAGGCCTACGCCGAATATCGTTCCAGTACCTAATATTATATTCGCATCCACTCCATGAAAATATCTCATCATCATCAAATTCAATGCACGAAGAGTTCCATTCGTATTTTTAGCTTACGCAGAGAAGACAAAGTCCTTTCACACAATCTGCACCCAACCCCGTTTCCCCTCCCCCCAGATACCTACCCCCTGATGCATCTTCATCAGTCCTGCACTGCAATAAATGACAGCAAAAAACAAAAAATTCAAAACGTGTTCTTTTCCGTCTCGAAATTTCATTTTACCAAGAATTTTTCCAGCTCTTTCGCCATCTAAAGATGGATATAGAATAGCGAATGAGTCAAGTCGTGAGAAACAAATTGAAAAAAAAAAAAAAGATTTAAAAAAATTGTCATCAATGATCGATAATTTTTTAATAATTAAAATCACGTGCTGCTGTTGCACGAAACTTGGCCGCTAGATCCTTTTTTCTTCCTTTTCTTTCTTTTTTTTTTTTTTTTTTTTTTTTCCAACAATTACTACCTTCTCTTCCTCTTCTTCATCCTCTTTTATGCCATTTTCATTGGCGTGTAACCGTTGTCGTGTTAATTTGATTTCCTATAAATATTGTACATTGTTCGATAAATTCAATTACTTCCATTGGATCGACGAAAGTGTAGATTTACCTTTTCTTTTTTTGAGTTATTGGTCAGTCAGTTATTCGAGAAATTCATCGTCATGGCGTTTTCAGTTTTGTCCGCGATTAAATTGTATTCATTACTCGCAATCGGGTGTTCGTGTGTTTTAGCTGAAACACAATTATATCAGAGTAAGTACCATTTTTCTAAAGATTGACGAACACCTAGAGGTACAGGTAGTTCCAATAGGAAGAAGAATAGCAGTTTTGATTTCATTGGTTTTTTGGGTCTTTTTCAATTCGAAATACATTTCAAGAAAGGTATATCAATGTGGGAGGTCCTTGCGAATAGGAGAACCATCTTTTAAAACGACCAGAATATTTTAAAATCATCGATTAGTTATTAATGCTTTTTGTTTTTTTAAACTCTAAAGGGTTGGAGGATTCCTCATTCAAGTCCAATGTTATATCTGCTTCAATGTTTGGCTTTTTCAAATCATATAAAATGCTTGTTTCAAAATGAACTAAGTATAATATTCTTTTCTCCCTTATTTCCATTTGAAATCCTTTCTCGTAATAACTCGTTTACTATAGATACATTTTATCGTAATAGGCTCTTAAATGTGAAGCTTTTATGCTTTAGATGCATAAGAAATTGAAATATCACTTGACCGGGGACCCAGTCGCATTGGTTTTACTTCTATAGAAATCAATTATAAATATCCTCGAAAAGAAAGCAGTAACTTCTGGGAAAGTCTTCAAGATTTTCTTTGCTGCTGAGTTTGTCCCTTTTTCCAAAAAATTAATCCCAAATATTGAGACGACATTTTTGGCCCTTTAACATAAAATGTGAAACTTTTAGCCTAAATAGGCCTATCACTTATGGCTATACACAATCCAACCACTCAGAATTGTCTTAATGCCTTTAACTTACTGAAAACTTTACTTACCAGTAGATATAAAAAACAACCTGCAAAACTACAATTTAATACCTTAAATTCGTTGAAATTTAGTATTATTAGTCGAATTCTTCACTATATTCTTTATAAAACAGAATATTTCAAAAAATCTCATCTTCTACAGAAAATTTTGTAAAATTTACAAGCAATTTTTTAAATTTTCCTATCGAGGTTCAATTATTAATAACGACTACGATTGTGAAATGTTCAAGAATTTCGATAAATTTTGGTGGTCCAACTAATTAATATTTTGCCCCGGAAACATCTCAGCTTCATTGCTAAAGATTTTGAAAATTTCAAGTCAAATAACTAATTACCACGATGCTTGCTCACATTCATTGGTCAGAATACGAGGAAAATTGTTGAAATTGAAAACCTTTAAAGGTGGTAAAACACTGATATTAGGATTTTATACTTTTCTTATTTTGGAAGTATATTGAAGCATAATGTGAACTCATTATCTTCGAAGAAAAGACCAAATAGTTAAATATTCAATTTTATAATATACTTTGTAGCACACAAATTAAAAGAACTTTCTCACACAATAAAATGACTATCATTGTTTTTGTTTGGTTTATTTAAAGGTTATTAATGAAACTAAAGCCCAAAAGAATTAGGGGCAGGAAAAAGTAGGGTAAAAAGAAATTAATGTCTATGAAAAGTTTTATTGGTGGAATATGTTGGGGGATGCTCCCCTAAGTAAGCCAACTCCGCTCGTTTCCCCACGGGGGAAATTTGTGTCTATAATTAGTTGTTTTTTTTTTCATTTTGCATAAAAATGGGTGAGTTAGGAGGAAAATAGTAAAGTAAAAAATATTTTTTGCAAAATTTTCTACCAAAAAAGTTGCAAGCAAATATTACCTCAGTGTCGTATTTAAAATGCTATAGACCCGAAAAAGTTGAGTAGTATGTTCTATTAGTGATTTTAACTAAACTATGAAATTTGAGAATACTGAGCATTTTGTAACAGAACACACCTTACTTTCGAGGTGCCTTGTAGCACCTTTATTATAACAGTAAGATTAATTCCAGTAAGCACAAAATTAGTGGAATATTTTGTGTAAATTGTTTTTGTACTGAGCTATTTTCCACGCAAATGTACTCTGTTTAGAGCCAAATGAAAAAAAATTAAAGGTGTCATGCATTTTGTCCCCATATGGGCGAATCAAATGGGATTCAATTAGCAAAATTTTGCCACCTACTTAAGGGAACACTAACAATGCATTCCAACAATGAAACCTTTCATAGACATTAATTATTTTTTAGATGGATAATTCTTCGGCGATAAATCTCATAATTTTGATTATTATGTTGTGTCGTATGATTAGACAGTGGAAAACTTTTGAAAATGTTTGATTTAATTTTTTGTTTTTAAATTCTTTTCTTATTACGTATGTTAAATTTGCGAAGCAATAACTAAAATTTTCGTCAAATGATGAAAGTTTTTCGTGTTTAAAAGTAATTCGGATTAACATTTTTTAAATTTAAAATGTCTTAGTGTAGGTAGGAATCAGATAAGAAACAAACTACTTGCTGATGTTTTTTTAAACATTTTCACGCATTTCTATGATCAGTTCTTAGAATTTTGTTACATAACAGTTTTTAATCGAAAATCTTCATATTTTTCGAAAATAGACATTTTTGTTGGCATTGTTATTTTTAGCACACTTATCAAAAAATATTTTTGGCTATCTACAATTTTTAAAAAAAATCTTTGCCAATATTGAATCAACAACTGCAATCAATCTGAAGGAAATAATTTTCAATTTACCTGATAGTAAGCACCTAGTTAAAACGTGCTCGTATTTGCTAAAAATTTCGGTTTAGTAAGAATCAATAGTTCTTTTGTAAGAAAATTTATCATAATAAAGGTGAAAATATAGCCAATGCGACTTATGTCCTCAGTTGTATAGCCTACAGAATTTTCATGGAAACAACGAGTTAGGTACCCATTTCTTCTAATTGATTCTGCTCTGGAGAGAAGTACTCGGTTTGTATTAGTCCTAAAAGATAGGAACCTAAGTACATTTTCGGTAGACTAGGCCTTTTGTGGATGGCCAACTTCTACCAAACCTTCAAACTTATTTCCATGTCGATGAACCAGGCACCATTCGAAATACATTGAAATAAATTTTTGAAAATATTTCCCAATCCCCACAAAAAAAATTTACTCGATACGGTGCGACAATATGGACGATACCTGAGTATCTTTATACGAGTCTACGCAAGCCTCTGCTTTATGGTACTCGAAAAACTAAACTTCTTCTCTTTTCCCGATTTCTCTTACCTACACTTCCTCTTTCAAAAATGATTCCGACGTGAAAAGTCGAACTCGAAAAACCCAGCCATCCGTCCATTAATTCATCACTTGTTGAAGTTTTTCCACCACATAACGCACCAGTTTCACGATAAAAGAATCGAGAGCGTGAATGAAGTTTATCATTATTCTGGTAACGTTGGAAATATTTGTGCCAGAACGTTTCACAAAATGTGACTTTTAATTAGTGCACAAAAAAATTTTAAACTGATAAAACAAAGTACAACTGTTGATTTCTGCTTTAAATCTGTTGGTGAAGTAGAAAATAAAAAGAAAAAAAGACTTTCTCGCTTCAGGTACGACACGTTAAATATAATTCTATTGTATTGCTCCGCTTGGCAAGACATTAGGAACTGGAATGCAACCTTAATTACACGTACGAAAAACGTGGTATTTCGTCTAGATTTTCAGTCTCTCAAAGTGTGTTGAAAAAAATTTCTCCAGTAAAACGATACCTCTTTTCGAATTTAGTGAATTCGATGATATTCAAGTAGTGCCCAACAGTTGAGTAAAGAAATTTGAAATTATGTTCCTCCTCGCCGGCTGCGGATAAACTGTTGGTCTGACTTCAGAACAGCCTTAAAATATGCGTAAGGACGTTTACGTTAAATTTTAATAACTCGTCACTGTAATTTCAATTTTACTTCGGTAAAAATTGGCGAAATTCTACATAAATTCGTTTCATACATTCTGTGCTCGCTATCTGATGAAGCGGTTGTCATTCGCAGTTGGAAAAAATCAAATAGGTAACCAGAAAAATAAATTCAAAAAAAGATTAATTATTCAGTATTCTGGATGTAAAATTTTCAAAGTGAAGCGAATTTTAAATTATTTTAGTACGGGTGAAAATCGAATCTCTGGGTACGACCCCCACAACGAGGAAAAGCAAAAAACTGGAATAAGACAGCTGGAAGTCATCCTTCAATTTTTCCATGCTTTTTTTTTTTTCAACTCGGTTATCAATACCTACCTATCAAATTTCCTATAATTTTTTCTCAAATTGCAAAAAACCACCATTTCTGCATATTTAATGAAACCGAAAAAGAAATTATGAAAAATATTTTCTGATTTTTTTATGGTTTAGAGATTTTGGGAGCTACAATTCAGCTCAGGAAGTTCTTGTCTCTTTTTGTCGGCTGCGAATTTAAAAACCTCGAGGCCGAATTATGACACTAATCAAAAAAACATTTATTCATTTTTTTTTCGCTAAATGTGACGTTCTCAAAATGAAAAGACTTCCGACTTTGTCTAAATTTTCAAGAAAAAACATGAACTCTTGTATTAGAATTTAGAAAAATAATGCAAATAGAAGTGAAAAATTAAATTGAATACCGATACAAAAATGATTGATAAATGGTCCTCAGATGAATTCTTGTTACCTACTCCCAAACTGAAATGAGTGGGGTTTCAGCATGGCCAATCAATGGTGTACCCGAGGGGGTTACTGGATGTTTGAACCCTTTATTGTAATCTTCAAAAGTCCTCTCCAAAAGCAAAGGGATAACATAATGTGCGGGGAAAAGGATCTCAAGGTCCTGTCTTTTTCTTCTTAACAATAGGTACATATTTTTGAAATTTTCTGGTCGGGTTTCAGCGATTTTTGAAGGCTTAACCCTAAATTCCCCACCTTGGCTTCACCTATGACCCTCCTGCCGAACATTTGTGCCCGATCAACCTATCGAATACTGACACCCACTATCCATACAAAATAATAAATCGCTCAGTGTTGTCCACAGGGTGTTCCTCATACAGTCTTAGTAGCTGGACGGGGCACGTCAATGCACAAAACAAAAACAAAAATCGGAAAAACTGTGTAACTACCTTAACAGGGTCAATCAAACTGATTTCTACAATCGCCTTCTCTTCAACCGAAAAGCGGACTTCAAAAGTCTTCGCATACTCTGCCCACTTTCCTCAAATTGTTACCCTCTTTTTCGTCATACCCCATTGTGATTCATCTATTCCAGGTCCACTAATAGGACTCGTCAGACTGAAGCGCAGTGCCAGTCCCCAGAGAACGTACACGTTCAGTGGATTCGACCCAAACAATGGATTTGCAGCTTTCGCCACCAGTTCCAATTTCATGCCCTACTACCAGTACCCAGCAGTTTTCCCCCAGGTAACCTACCAGTCGATAGAATCGAGAGGCGATACGTTTTCACCCCTCAACTCAGCGAGTACTGACTACCAGGCACCGGATGCACCGTCAAGCTTCGAATTTCAGCCACCGAGCTCCGACTTCCAAGGGCCAACGAGTGCTGACAATGTACCACCCAGCTCCGGCGAATTCCAGCCAACTACCAACATTTTGGGAGACGATCGAAAAGTGCCGACCCAGAATCTGTCGCCACCCAGTGAATTCGCACCAAATGGCTCGTACGACAACAGCCCAGCCCCAATAACCAAGAAACCAAAGAAGAAACCAGCTCCAGTCGCTGCCGGCGAGGACGATGATGAAGACGATGGTAAGGATTTCTGAACAACACTCTGGTCGAATTTTGAAATTATTTTTTTAATATACGTATATTATTAATCAAGCTATGCGCCCTAACGAGGTCAGCGAGAGAGCAGAAAAAGCTCATACAATCTGTGGAAATAATAAGTTTGTCCTTCAATCTGCATATAGATTTTCATCCAACAATAATCATAATTTTATTTTTATTTTTAATGTGGTTGGTACACATGTTTATTTTTACTACAGGAGTAAAAACTGAGAGGTGAATAGATTTTTGGAGGTAAACTTCTCCATTAAGTTTGTCAGTCTTATGTGTATTCAGACCACGTTGTCTCCTCTGAAACAACGAATTCTACAGTATTACCAGAAAAATCCAGAGATGGCAGAAGCCAAAGCGTCCCGGAGCGACGCTTCAGGGCTTACAATTATATATACCTACATATATACATACCAAAAGAGGTGAAAATTTGCAAATGGTCCCAGTCATTTTCTTTTCTCATGAAACCGATAATTTTCATCATCGCCACCCCAACTCTTTTGGGAGGTTAATTTTAATGCCCGTTAGCAAGACAACTGGGTAATAAGTTTAAGATAAAAACGATTTTTTAAAAGATAAGCCTTTATTTATTTTTTGGCTTTAGCTTCAAGCGAAATAAACATTATTTCGTTACGGTAGGTTGGCTGCAGATTTGTTAATTTTAAAATCGCAAACAATGAGTAGAATAAATTCTTATAAAAATATAAGAACTACTCAAGTTTATCTTTCTCGCATTAGGCCGTAAGGAGCTTACTACTAGTTGATTCATCAAATTTTTTTTGTGTACAAGAAACCATACGGTATCGTATTTTCGAGAAAATATGCATCTACTTTCGACATTTAAATGTCCCAATAAACAAATATTTGAAATTGATTATTTGAAAATAATGGGCACCAGCATAAAACATGTGTTATTTAGTTACATTTCGTCACTGTGCAATCAATGCCAGATGGATGTTGAAAGTTTATATACTTAGATACCAGCAAAAATTATGGGGTTCGAACATTATTGTAACATGTATTTTAATAGTGAAATCTTCTAGGAAACATTTGAAAAGTCAAACCTTTCTTAAATATCATTTCCTTTTTCAAACCCTTTTTTTAACTGAACTATGTAGTATACACCCTACTGTAGGTATTAACTATAAATTTCAGAATACTTTCAAACCATACGAGTGAATAAGGGGATGTCATAGAAATACTAAACTTAGGAGACTTACAAATATCATGGACGGAAATTAATTTCGAAATAAGGAATAACAATACATAATTAGAGGGAACGCGATCTATATCGACAAATTTTCCTCCAAAAAGGCTACAGGCTTCCACGATAACCTAAAACCTTCCTCAAGCCCCAACGAGTAAAACCTGAAAATTTTTGTTCGATTTGTTTGAGCTGTTCTGATGCGATAGCGTTACCAACAAACAAACGTAAAGCACACTTTCCCATTTGTACGCACGTACTGAGCAGATATTCATATTTCTCTTCACCGAATAAACATTTTCCCCTTAAAACGCTTGCAACATTTATCACCTCTCGTCCCCCTCATACGGCAACGGCGCAAAAATTACCCTAGCCTATGGTGTCTCATCCACCATAACCTTTGGTACACTTTCGGCTTCACGTCGCACCAACAACGCAGCTATTAAAAAGCACAACTAAGTCAGTCCGTCGCCTAATGACATTTGTTTTAAGAAGACCTACATTTATTGGGTACGTTCCACGCGTATTTCGAAGGCAAACTATAGTAAAGCATGCGTAGGCTAATCACTTTTTTTTGTCCCCCCTCCTTGTTACGCATCCAGCTGGCAGCGTGAAGGCAAAGAGCACCTCGAATGCCTCGTTCAACGCCTGGTTCCCCATCGTTTTGGGTACGTTCCCATCCACGGGGCAGCTGCAGCGCGGCCCAAATTACGCCGGATCCGAGTCGTCGAGGGATGCGGTCAGCGCCGCACTGAACGAGCCGCAGGGTCCGGCCGGTGGCTTGGGTACGACCGTCATCGCCAATAGCATCAGCCACGGCAAAGGCAGCGTTGCCAGCAGCCACGCCATCGTCTACGGCGGAGAAGCACGCAGAATCGGGTCGTAAAGGCTGGAGAGGAAAAAAGAGGAAAACAAAAGAGCAGAGAAAACAGAACACGACGACTCCCCCTCCCCCCCCCCCGCAACAACGACGACGACGTACGTATCTCAAGAATCAACCAACAAACGAGAAAATATGGAGCAGAGGTGACAAAATTTGTCTAGTCGATTAACAGTCCCCCCCCAAAAAAAAAAAAAAAAAAAATACATACGTGTCTCTTTTACGTGTGGATGAAGATCCACCACTTTGGTGTGGTGGTGCTGCGAAAAATCATTAGACTACATGCAGCAATACGAAAGAAAAACATTTTCATCGAACTTTTTTTAATGTGATAACATTTTTCTTTTCACTCTGGGAGTTTTGAAACGAAATCGATGGCCTTTTTTTCAAATAAAAATGTTTCACAAGGTATCGATATTCGACGATTGCTTCATCGGTATCGATGTTGCATTAAAGAAATAAAAAACATCGTATTTGGTAAAACCATTGAAAAATACATTAACATTTTCAAAATTTCCTTCACTTATAGTTATCGATATGAAACGAAAATGTGTTAGTATCGATTGTTGCTGAGATGATGAGATTTTCATTTATTTGAAAACTAAAAATAGTTGAAATTAAGGATGCCACGAGCTCGTGAATTTAGTATTTCGGTTCATTAGTATTATTTAAATAATAAAATTATTGACTCGAAATGATTGTGTGTTATAATTTTCATTCAAAATAAGCTATGTGATTTTATGTGATTGGTTGAAATCGTGACTCCAGAAAATGTAAGTCAGTTTGATCATTCAGCGAAGTTTACATTACAAACCGATGACGAATTCCTGCGAATTTAATGTCGTTAAATCGTCGACGAATCGAAGAAAATTTGAGGCAATAATTCGTCGACGAATTAATGCCGTCGAATTAGCAAATTCTCGTCGATTCGTGTTAATTTAACATTTTAAAAAAGCATTAATTTGTGGACGAATCGAAGAGAATTTGCAGCGATGATTCGTCGACGAATTAATGCCATTAAATTAACACGAATTCTCTTTGATTCGTGTTAAATTAACATTTTAAATGCATTAATTCTTCGACGAATCGAAGAGAAGAGAATTCGTAGACAAAATTCTCTTCGATTTCTCAACAAATTTCTATGCATTTAACATCGTAAAATCGTCGTCGAATCAATGAGAATTTGCTGCAATAATTCGTCCGCAAACTAATTCCTTTAAATTAACACGAATTACCTTCGAGTCGTGTGAAATTTCTTCTTTCGTAAAACGAATACTATGTGTCAAAATTTACAATTAAAACAAAAATTGTTAAAAGCGAACCAGGAACAGATTTCACTCCGGTTGATCGAATTAATACCCACTGTCATGCGGAAAATAAAAATGTTATCACATTAAATGTTCCAGTACTCAGCCTACTAAAACTGTTTTTTTCTTTCTTTTTTTTTTTTTTTTTTTTTTTTGGCTCAGTTACCCCCTTGATCCTTCTGCAATCCCTAAATATAATACAATATTTTTTACGTTACCCCATTTTTTACCTAGTACCTAATAATTAACGCAAACCTTTTTTTAGACTTTGAGTGATTTTTTTTTTTTTTATTTCTATGTGTGTGTGCGTGTATGTGTAAATAAATACGTATAAATAAAACTGCATTTCGAACATAATATCTGAACGTTGCAAGTTCTGTTCATTATTTTTGTGTAGCGATTTACGAAATGCACGCCGCAGGTGTTTTTATTTATAAATTTTTTCCGCTATCAACAGATCCCAAAATAAGAGAGAAAAGAAAACGCTGATTAATGGATTTGGTCTAAAACAAAAAAAAAAATAATGATTTTTTTCTTGCTTTTAAATTACGTCAAGTCTCGCAGTGCCGCGTATAATTATGCACTCGTTGGTCGATCAGCTTCGATCCGACTGCTTATAAACAACCATTTTTACTGCACCTCTTTACGTTATCCAAAATTATGGATATTAGGCGTATAATATCGTGAAAAAAGTGTAAGGGGGAGAACAGGAAAAAAAAAAAAAAAAAGATGGAGAGAAAGAAAATAAAAAGAAATAGGAGTTTATTTATCGCCGATTGTCGGACTCTTCGACGACCAGTTGGGTTTCGATTTACGATGGCACTGACAAGTCAGCTTTAGGCGAGGAAAAAAAAAAAAAAAAACACCAACAAAACCATAAAGTTTACGAAGAAGGCAACAACGTTTGAAAGAAAAAAAAAATTAAAACATTCAAATGGATGTTTTCGTTAGGCCTACACTCGTGGGACTTCATGTCAAGTATTTCACAACTGATCCCGTATCGGGGGAGGGGAAGAAGGAAAGAAAAATCCAACGTACAAAAACGACTTTCGAAAAGCAAATTTTCTAAATTTATCAAACTTTTTGGAATCTTTCATACCGTGAATTAGAAATGACCAGCTGGAAACAAAATTCGAAATATCGATATTTTGTTTTTAAACACCTGTTCGTAACCCTCTTTTGCAATGAGCGATATAAAATCAGGTGAGTCAAATTAAATAATTTACTAGTAACGATAAGAATCCTTACAGTAGCCTAATAATGTATTTTCATTTTAAACATGACAAAAAACTCGAACCCTCGATAGGAAATATTAAAAATAATCAGTTACCTGTAGCATATTTATAATCCCTTTCGATCTAATCTTATGTTTCTAAAATTAGGCTTTTCCCTGTGGAAATCTCATTGGAACACTCGAATTCAAAACAAACTTTGATGCAACAAAACAGGTGTCCTAGTTTCCAATTACCATACCGCGAATTTGTCAAACAATAAATTGAAGAATTCTATTTAAATGGAAAGATAAATCAGAAATCCAATGGCAACGAAATATTGGTAGAATTTTAAAGTAGAACAAAACCAACGTGCATCCCCAAGTTTATGAGTAAATTTACCCACACCCACCTCGAAGTTGTTCTTTGAGATCAATTTTAATATGTAGATTTTCATAGAAAACCTACGTATCTACTAGAAAAATTGTCATCAAAAATCTTTCTGCTTAACCTATACCCATTTTGGAGCCTATCCCTATCTCGGTTTGGAATTTTATAATTATGGTAAGTCTAATCCTAACCCAAGTTTATGTTTGTGAGTGGTGGTCTCGATATTGTGTTGATATTCTTGTGTGTATCTTCCAGTACATAATTATATATCTGATGTAGAAAGAGTAGTGGTAGTACCTTCATAGCACTCTTTTAAAATAGTTACATCTCTATGATGAATCTTAATAATCAAAGTGATCACAAATAATTCTCGGAATAATTTTAAATAAATAATTTACTATCCACTAGCTACTGTGGACCTTAACTTCTTGATAGACTTCATAAAATATTTCAAACACAAAGATTAATTTGAACACTTTTAATAAAACAATAATTTGTACAACACAAGTACATAAAATAATGTTTCAAACACTGATAGTCAGGTTGAATGTTGGGATAAACCCCTTACGATTTATACTTCAAGTAAGAACTGTGAAGAACTGCAATAAGACTGTACTGTACTGCTATTCTATTGGTACACAGAGTTTATATACCCGCTCAGGGTACCTAAATGTACATGGTGAATAGACTAAGTGAAGTAGAGACTTGTTATTATAGGGATATGCTAACTCGCAATATAATAATCGAGGGACCAGCGTATTTCAACTATTGAATATTCAAGGCGGATATTTTAGATTGTTTTGGGGAAATAGTAACGGTATTTTATTTACAGGGCCAAATTCCTGAAATACCATTACTATTATGATGTCAACAAATATGTTTGTCATATTTAAAAATAGACGAAAATATACGTTATAAGGGTGTCCTTAACATCTTCATCTAGAACTTGTACAATGATGTATAAAATACCTCACACCAACTAATCAACCAATCAGATTCTTCAGAGCGAAGTACGTTATACACCATTGTTTACAAATAAATACACATTGATTTTTTTCCACCAATAGGATTTTTAGAAAGTCGTACCTACACAAGGTTGTTGTAGCGCTATCTATTGTCAAGACACAAAACTACCCGTTGTTTGTCTTCTTCAAGATCATATACATATATATACCTTTGAAGTTGTGAATCAATAATTTCATCCCTGAAATAATCATAGACTATATAATACACTATCGTAACCAAAGTGACAAACCAATGTCAAATTTTTTCTACCAAACTTGGATCTGAGAAATGGATCTCACTACCTAACAGGTTTTGCTGCTGTTGTGGGACCCGAATTTGAAAAATAACAAAAAGATACATGCGACCATTTATGTTTTCTTTTGTGTGCAGTAAACAACCCTTTTTTGAAGGGTTATGATTTCTATTGTCTGCAGCAGTCAACACTTCAGTGTATAAGTTTTGTATTATACCTAATAATAATGAAACTAGTGGTCAGTATCAGTGGCTGAAGCTGATTACAATTAATGTGATAACATTTTCATATTATTTGACTTTAATCCATCGATAGATTCTACTCGATTTACCAACCAATTTTTGTTGAGACCACCAATCCTTCTCCCCTCTCACTCCTGCAAACACACGATCACACAAATACATAATTTATTTATATCTATTCGCGGCTACACTGTTCTACCACTTCCGCCGCTCATTCGTTCATTTCCATTATCATTCGTTTATTACTCTAAAATGTACTTTGCTTAAATTATGTATCTTCTATGAAATACACTCGCTTCTTGGATGGAACTTTGCTTAAATCTTTCTTTCTTGTTACATCTCCGGTCCTCATCCTCTATAATTTTCTTCCAGTAAATATTTCAACTACTTAATATATTGATAAAAATTCGATTTCGATGTTAAATGGGAAATACATGTAAATAAATATCGATCTGGTTTATAAAAATTTGATATATAAAAAAATTTATATTTTTCGATGTTAAATGGAAAATGCGTATAAACCAATATCGATATTTTATCGATGTGTGAGAAAAAATAGGAAAATAAAGAAACATCAAATTCGAAAACAGATCCCATATAGAAAATAATAATGTTATCACATTAAAAAAAGGACTAGTTAAAGAACAATTTGAAGAAATATTTGTAAAAAAGAGAAGATCTGTACTACTAATGCACCATTGTATTTTAAAAAAGAACTACATTTTTTGTGGAAAATTTCTCCATTAGGTTTGTCAATGTTATATAAATTCAGTCAACGGATTCAATGTATGGCCAGTATAGGAAAGTCTTCAAATTTTTGGTTGTAATTATTTTCAAAGATAAGCTAAATTCTTGTTCGATACATCAACAAATTAGAAAGAAAATTTTGAATAAAATGTGACCAAGGACAAGAAGTTTGAGCTGTTAAAAATCGAGAAATTGAAAAAAAAGAAGAAATTATCTGTGATACCTACTTATTTTTCTACTTATTTTCACAATTGGCTGTTTTTAAACCTTATCTTAGTCATCTTTATCGTCAAATTTGCAATTAGATAAAAAAAATTACCTTCTTATTGAGTTTTCTCGGCTCCTAAGAGCTTAAATTTTTTGTTTTTGGTCTCATTTTATTTCTTAGATTCTCCTCTTTAATTTGGCATGTCTAAAAATTCTGTCTTATCACTGAAGAGAATCAAAACCAAAATTTGGAAACTGTCCTATACAGGCAATGCTTTTTTATTTATTGGCTAAATGTGCGACATCTTCCAACATCTAAACAAGAGTTGCCCCTTGTGAGTAAACACATCTCTTGATCTTAACAACTGGATTACATGACACTTATCTGGGCCTTGTTTTCAATTTATCAACTTTTTTTGTTTTAGTTGTGACTCACCAAAACTCGAGTAAAATACATAATTTCAAATTAACTTCACACTTGTAAGATAACTTCCTACTTTCCGCCCTGATTCGACAACATTATACTGTTTCCATCAAAAAATTAAGTAAAATATTAAAATGAGAGCGACAAAAAGGCTAAATCTGACACCGATTGTAACCATAATAGTTATTTGTGATACAAGTGCTAAAAGTTGGTAATTCTAATACGAGTGTAAATTTTGCAGCACAAGCAGAAGGCGAGTGCTGCAAATCACAAGGATATCAATCACCTACTTCGCATGAGGGTCACACACTATTTTTTGCAACATCCCCCTACTGTTCCTAAAAAATGGCGATAATTTTTTTTTCTTCAAATCCAAATAATAATTAATAAAAATTACTTTACACTTTCCACACCTCTCCACTGAAAAAAAATTTTTAATTTTTTCAAGAACTATAATTTTTTACTTTTTGTAACCAAATTTTAAAATATTTATGAAATTACTTTTATTTGATAATTTTTGTCAAATTGTTATTGAAAATTTGCAACATATTAAAAGTTATTGAAAAAAAGTCACCTTTTTTCCATTTATTTTTGGGTGAAAGTCAATGGCTTCTTATTTTCCTCCTATATTCGATGAAAATAAAAGTCGAGAAAGAAGCCAACCCATGCGAAAAATTCATCGAGATGGCCGAAAAATTTAAATTGCAAGTGCGCATGTGCAGAAGATAAATTTTTGACTTGGTATCGAAACTTGTTACTGTTTATTCCATCCAGGCATGTAAAAAAACATACGTTTATGTTTGTGAAGAGTCGTATTGCAACATCTCAGCTGGCATCGTCTTTTGGTTAAAAATTCGTAATACCAATTAAATTGCTAGGCTATCTACTTACTACGAAAAAGGGTGTGGCGTAGAATAAGGATAAAAAAAAAAAATTCTTTCTTAATTTCGTTCGTATACTCGTCACCAGGCTTATTAAATAAATAAAAAACTAACTACTTGGGATGCAATGTCAACGGGTACCTACCATGCTTTGTCTGGCCAAACTTTCATTCCAGCCTATAATTATTAAATTTTGTCCATCACAAACCATTGATAACTTGTTTTACCACAATTCGAATTGACTAAGACGTGTGTTCGTGTGCGTGCGTGCGTGCGTGCGTGCGTGCGTGCGTGCGTGCGTGCGTGCGTGCGTGTGTGTGTGTGTGTGTGTTTATCAGCGTATTATCTCTCTCTGCCACCGAACAAAATGTGTAAAAAATTCGATTCTCGGTCAGATCATCCCATTGAACGCACCATCTCTTATGCCTACGTACACATAATTACGAGTATAGGCGACGACGTTCTTTCCACGGTGAAACATCGACATCGCATTCTCCCAAAATCTTTGAACGAAAATAATACTCGTTCAAAGAATCGACCTTGATCGTAACTGAAATGTTGGTCGGTTAAATGGCTGCATCGATGATGATACATTCTTGGACGTATTCACGATCCGTGTAGGTAAGTACACCACGCCCGAGGCTACATTGTCTTCCATTCTTAAATTTTTCTTTATTTTTCTGCTTTGGGTAAACAACAAACGATGAAAAATGCTTCCTGAATCGAGATTCCTTTCTCCGTCTCACTCGCTCTTCTCGCGTATAATACCTACGTACATGTGTATAACCAGCAGCGTATTATACGTATAGCCGCAATACGAATTTTGACAGGATCAGGTATACGTGTGTTTGTGCAACGAGTACTTTTAGGTGTTCTCTCGTTGGCTGGAAAAACCGAAATAATATCATATATAAAGGTGCGAAGATAAACGACGTGTCTTCGAGTAAACGTGCCTCGCGATCGTTTCTGCCGCTGCGAGTAAATTACTAATCAAAGTATAATCTTTCGATTCGACGCATCATGAAACATATCGTCGAAAACAATATAAATTTTTCGTTAATATTGTAATACGAGAAAGAAAACATCCTGTTTAATAAATTTGCTGCACGTGAAAACTTTGTTTCGGAGTGCAGCAACGGGTGAACGTTCGTAGCCTTCTTCTTTTCTCTCTGACTTTCTGTTCTTTTCAACGGGTGCGCGTGTGAAATTACATTATTTACGGCGAACTGATTATGCAATTTCAACACACGAGCGCCAACGTTATATTTAATCAAGTCTGCTTTTTAACGATAAAAAATTGTTCCACCCCAAAAAAAGAATTAACTTCAAAGAAACGGAATAAAAATTGCCGAAAAAATGAGAAAACAGAACTTTTAAAATTTCTCCAGCATGATCCACTGGAATAATAATTTAAGTCTGTAATCATTTCCTGTACCATGTGACTACTTAAGCTTACCTATAGGTACACATCTCCATCTCATTTTATCGCAAAACTTTTTAGTTTAGCACCGACTACAATGGTTCCAGTAGATTCTGCTAGAAACATTTCAAAATGGTTATTTTTCAATTTTCAGCACATTTTTATTCTTTCTTCTCGTTTTTGAAAGTTGGTTTAATTTTTTTCGAAAAAATTCATGTTCAATGATTTTTTGTTTAATTTAGCCTAATTACATTCGTTAGCATTATTTTCGATTCGGAGCGAATAATTTCTTGAAGATAGTAACTCAAAAATTATGGCATCTATTCTTTGAAAAATAAAACGGACTACTAAGGGGTAACAGGTACTTCATCAAGTTTTGTAGGTTTGATGTCCTATTGGGAATGAACGTTCAGAGTCGCTCAGTTGTGAAAACCTAAACAGTGTCCACTAATCTCTCAAAAAATTTGTAAAAATTCATATCACGTCAACTACCTATTCAATTAGCTGAAGAAATTCACGTAAGTAGTCCCGACAGTACTGAAACCACGATTTTTTCAAGAAATAATTTTCCAAGTAGGTACCTATTGAAATTTTGAAAAACCAAAGTTCAACGCAGTGTAAATAAATTTCTGAAAATAAACATGAATAAATTCCTCTCATTTTTTCTAATTTTTTAAAAAGTTCATTGAACTCTTCACTTATCTGGCTATAGTTCTAGGACCCCCATTTTACGTATACAATAACCTTTCACAAATAGAAATTATGAAAGAGGTGACAATTTGTTATTTTTGTTTTTTTAAATCTGGGTATAATATTGAAAATCATTCTCAAAAAGGGATACTCCTCTTTTTTTTGAAATATTGAATTTTTTGTGCATACAAACCAGTGGAATGATTTCATCCAAGTTTATTGCGATAAAAATATGAACCCGATTTTCCAAAGTTATGTGCGATTTTAATAGGAGTAGGTATATATTCAAAACAGAAGCAATTAACACCTATTACGTTGTGCAACTGTCTCGAACAAACAACCACCCAAGGTGTTTCATTGCAGTAATAAACAAATGACGAAGCGTTGAAGCGTTAATTAGGTAATCGACGACACAATATTACTTATTCGGTAGGTATCTGCATGAAATATTATTATTTGTTCGGTACTAACAATACGTGCCCTAGCAAGCATAGTAATAATTTTCATTTTTGATTGAGTTCGCAGAAAATAAGAGAACTGCTTCTTCGAGTTCTGTATCTAAAATTTATTTAAGAATCAGAATCAATGGTCCTTGATGTTATTGTTTGTTACATTCAAAATTTTATGGAACGAATCTTTGATTTTACATGAATTTTTTACCTCATAACTCAGAATAATGACTCCCAAAAGTTTTCCAAAATTGAGGTACCCATCATTCCTAATATGGAATACATAATTATATTCTAATAATGTACTCCATATGGGGTACCTGGAAAATATATAAAAAACATTAAAACGAAAGTTATAAAAATGAATTATTCTTTCTTACGAAGATTACAAATGCCACTTACAACATTATGATCTCATTATTGCATGGTTGTTTTAAACATAAATAATTGGTACACCACATTAGGTTCATCCTTTCGATTGTGATGTGATGAAAATAAAAAATAAAAAATTCCTAAAATTGAATGAATAAACTTATAGAATTGAAAAATACTTGAAAATAGAAGTCAGTTCAAATTTGCTGTTGATATTGATCATATTTCAAAAGATCAATTAGTGTTTTGTCCAAAAATTATGAAAAATTGCAAAACATTTTAAGAGAACAGCGAAGAAAATCAAACACAGATGAAAACTCATTTTTAGGCGTGTTCTTTCAACTTTTTTTTGTGGATTATTGCAATAGAACAGTCTTACAAACCATCCTATATTGTTTTTAGCTGACTGGGCTAATAGTATGAGAGAAAAAATAGTAAATACCTACCCTATGTTTGGTACATACCCCATAATCGGTACATTTACCCTGTACGATTTTTTAGAAGAAAAATACAAAATTTTCTAATTGGTGTTCAATTAATTTCAGTGATTCATCTAGGTCATTTGCTAAAAATATAAAAATTGGGAAAATTACAGATTTTCTACTGAATAATTCGGTAGGTAGAGTAAAATAAATTCTTACCAGTCGAAAACTGAACGAATATAGAATCTTTCCTCGGACTTTCCTTTTTTTTTTTCTCAACTGACAGAAAGTTTGGGAAAATGGTCGCTGCATAAAAGTGAAGATGAATTTATTTGGCTTACTTTAGACAGCACACACAAATCGAGCCGCTCTTATTTTAAATTGTTATTTAAAAAAAAATGTGTAAAATTAAAAAATTAAAAAAAGCATCGAAATATAATAGTTGTACAGAGCGCAAGTACGCTTCACTTGAAATAATATCTATACACATATTTTTCAGGTCGATGTTCCTAATAATTTACCTGCAAAGTGAAAGTTTATCTTCATTTCTTGGAAAGATATCGTTTTTATGGATACCACAGAGTGCGTAAGATTGGGGAATTTCAATATATAACCATTTAACCAACGAATATTATTATATTTTAAAATGGGGACATCCTAATTATGGAGGCATTGAGAAGAAAACTGAAATTTCATAATATGTGTAACAATATTCACTCTATATTCTGATAGTATAATGCTTCGTTTACACCTTATATCGGTACTCTATTTACACTATGAAGTGCGTGACGTCATAAACCACATCCACGCTTATCTGCTTGAAACACCATATTTGTTTACACTACAAAATGATGCTTATTATTGTACAACAACGTGCATCTCAACCTTTTCCTCTCATCCCAACCAACTACCACGTCTAAAAGTGATTCTGACGTCACGCCCCTCTTTTAGCGTGAATAAAGTGTAGTCTACTCTTTCGCCAATATTATTAGAACATATAATTCTTTTCGATAATTGTGGTCTATTGGTTATTTCTGTTAAGTATAAGATCTGCGGGCTTGGATTACCTGCTGTTACCTACTAGGTACGTGTTAGCTAAGTAAATAATGATGACAATTCCTTTTCAATTTTTTTCAGTATTTTTATATTTCATTATCTCATCTTACATAAAAATTACGTCCGTCAATAAGCAGAAAGCGAGTAAATTACTTTTTTTTTATTAGCGTCCAATTTTCACCATGCAATTACAGATTTACAGGCAATAAATTAAAAATTCTTACAATTTAAAGCTCACAACGCGACGTTATTTGGTTAACAGATTATAAAAAATTTTTGATTCGCTGAAATGACATTAAATTTAAGGTATAAATCTACATACCAAAGTTGGATTATATTCGAGAACTTATCGACTACCTACGTGATCGGGTTTCATTCGAGCATAAATTTTACGATTATCCAAAAAAATTCAATTTTACATCAAACCGTTGATTAATTACGTTTTCTCCCGGAGCATAGATCCGGTTCACAATTGGTGTAACTCGAAAAAATTCCCACGTTCCTGAAAATTCCATATTTGCAAATTCATTAATCTGTTGTCATGCAATACTTAAAGGAGACCAGGGCAAAAAAGAAATACCTTTTAGGAAAACTCAGATATATCAACTCCAGAAATACGTAGAAGGCCTGAAAGTGGTTTTGAATGAAAACTACGACCTTGGGCTGCAAATTTTCAGCATAATTCATTTTTATTTCGATTGTCTGAGTGGATAAAATTGAGGTTAAACACAAATAGTCGAATGTTCCTATTTACCCCCCTATCTAGGGAAAATAAAAACTCATCTTCGGGGGCTTATGAGAATAATTAAAAGAAAAATTCTACGTGAATATTTAATTTCCCAAAACCTGTTCGTATAAATCCTGGTCTCCCCTAATTTCAAACAATTACTGTGGGTAATGAAACAAAATTTATAGTAAAAGTCACATTAGTTTCTGACCAATCCTCTTTACCCCAGAAAGCACCTTATGACTTCAACAGTTGTCATTAATTAAATTTTCAACTTATTTTTAAAAACTTTATCTCGCTTGGTTTTCGATGCAGTTCTTCTTCTTTTTAAACAAAAATATTCAACGCAACCACGTAAGTTGACAGAAAGTAAAAAAAGGTATCAATGATCACAAAAACAAATATTTTTGCACTGAACCGGATACAGGCATTGAGCATATAAGTTGAGGTGTTGTAGTTTGCGCTTGGGTAATCAGTGTAGCAAAGTATAAAAATCAAAAATGCCCACCAATCAGCCAACCAGGCCTAATTAGTTATAATATAATTCTTTTTTGACCTGATCTCTCCTACTATTGCTTACACGGCCCCAATATCTAAAACTACTAATATTTTATTGTGACATATGTGTTTGTTTCCTTCTTCTTCTTTTTGTAGTTTAATTTATTTTTAACTGGCCTCAAAAAATAGGAGGTTTACAGATTTTGACCTGTATGTATGAATGCACGTGTATATATGTGTTCGTTCACGAATTTATGAAGAATTTCAGAAGCTATTTTCATGAACATATTTTCAATGATGGTCCTTTATTATTATTTTTTGGAATCGATGAGATAGTTTTCGAATCATCTTCAATAAACTGTTTGTTTTAAAGCGAACATTAAACGAATGCTAATTTAGATGGAGGAGGAGAAAAAGCATTTGTAAAATATTTCTATCAAAGCATTGAATCAACTTCAAACAAAAAATAATGAAAGTGTGCTAAAAAGAGAGAAATAACCATTTTAAAATTTCTTCAACATTTAAAGAAAAGCATTAGATAAGAAAAATTACAATTTTTTTTTTCTCAAAAAATTAAACCAACTTAATAAAAAAAAGAATAAAAATTCGTTATAAAAACAAAAGAATATCATCTTACGATTTTTCCAGCAAGATCAGTAGAGATTAAAATTATTAAAGTCGGCATTGATTCGAAAGTTTTATCTTAAAATTAGAAAAAATTTTAGGGCATCAGCTGAACGTTACAAAATTTGATATTTGTTCCCATAGTACAAGAAATGAAACTATTTAGCCTACGTTCATCCAAATGTGGTGTCATAATGTCATATAATTATAAGGGTATCAGCTTTAATGACGGTCAAAATAAACTAGTGTCTTCGTAGAAAGTGCCAGATCAAAGTTATTTACCAATAATTTTACTTAAGCTGTGAAACAATGACGCTATAAATAATTACCTAGTCTCGGTCAGTTTCGGTATTTCGACTTTGAAGGTTTATTAATTGTCGTAAAATAAAGCTCTTTACAAACGGCATCGTCATTTCGACTATAGAGCCGACAATTTAGAAAACACCAAAAGTTTGTTTCATAATACCCATATCTCGATAATTTTAAGCTTATTACAATGAGCCAAAATAGGTTTAGGCTGTTCAAAAAATGTAAAATCTTTTGTTCAATTTTACTAATGCTAACTACGATCATAATAATTGGCCTAAAGTGAATCAGGCAAATTAAACAATGCTTGCGATAATTTAAGCCTAAAAATAGTACCCACACATGCAGTCACATACACACTTAAAATTATGGCTACCTTTAAACATTTTCCCCCATTTTCTAAATTTCCAACTCTAGTCCAAATAAGGGCGCTGTTTGTAAAATGCCAGATTTTATAATTCGCCTTTGAAATATCCACAGCTCAGGCATATTCGCGAAAATTTAATGTTTCCTTATTAGAACAAGTGTCTCCTCTCAGCTAAAAAGCTCCAAAGCCTTTGCTTTGTCCTCAATTTTTAAGTGGTCCATACCTACGAAATGACAGTGAAATCTGAAATTATAAATACAACAAATCATAAAATAACATGAATGGAAAAACAAATCATACGTAAAGGGGCAAAAATCAACAGTAAAGCTAAATAAAACAAAACAAAAAAGTGAAAATTCAAAAATGCGAGAAAAATAATTATTAGATATTATAATATGGAAATAAAAATATTGTTAAAAAAATAATACTAGTAATTAAAGCAAGCTTATAATTTTGATAACAGGTTGGTAGGGGATTTTATTAAATGAGTACATTATATCACAAGTATTTCAACTTACTATCGACCACAATTGTAAAAAACATATATTAACACAAAAAACAAAATACTCTATGTCTGAACATAGACCATTCTCGTTTAATCTCCTGCCTTCAAAAGAACATGAGAGGAAGATAATATATTTTTCTATGAAAGCGGAAAGTAAACGATTCTCAGTTGGCGCTGTAAGCACACAAGTCAACCTGTGCTCGAGTTGCAAATGCTATTTTTTGCAGCACACGCGCATGCGTAATGATTGAATGCATATTGTGATTAGTTTCCAAAACAAAGATATATACCTATTTTTACATTTTGTGGTACGTGTTGCGAGATAGTATGTTGCTAAAAAAGAGTGAATAAGTGAGCAACTACTTAAAGGTTTTAAATTACAGCACAAACCATAGGCGAGTTCTGTAACTGCATGAGTTGATAATTCACTCAATGACTGAGTTGCTAACATAAATAAATACTATTCTTTTCACCACATATTTGCAAAACGGAATTTTCACAAAAAAAAGAAAGCATTTAGAAACTATTATTTTTTAGTTGACTCGCTTCTTACAGCTTTATATAAAGTTATCACTAATACCCTAGGGCGCACCCAGTTTGAAACGTTGTAGGTACTTTGAACATGAAAAATGATATGGAAATAATTAACTTTCCAAGAATGTAGCGAAAAAAAAACAGGTGTTTAATCGATAGTCATAAATTTGGTTGAGCCAGAATAAGCTCTCTTTATTTCATCACATGACTTAAATTTCAAAATTTCCAGTATACTTACCTTAAGAAAAGACCGAGACACCAACCAAGACCTGTCAATGCAAGACCAAAGCTTTGATCTCGATTTTAGTCGTCACTGGTCACAGAGCTGAATATAAAAATTGATATAGCATGCAAGTCCGTGCAAATACGAACTTCGTTTAAGGAGAATAATAATTCTTTTTATTCTCAAAAAAAAAAAAAAAAACAAAAAAAACAAAAAAAACAAAAAAACACAAAAAAAACGTGACATTTAAGTCTTTTTCTGTTCCTACCACCCTCAAAGAAAAGCCGTTTACCATTCTGCAGATTTATACACAATTCCAGCCATCTATTTATAGCATCTGAATTATGGTCGAAGATCAGCATTCTCACGTGTCTTTCCTCACCTAAGACATACAAATCCGTATCAGGTACCTATCCGTTATTCACCAACTTCATCTTCTGCATTTCTGAGGGAAGTAAAATGGGAAATTTATAATATACTTTTCTAGACACGACGACCGTGTACTTCTTCTATTACTAGTTTTTTTGTGCCCTCCCCCCTCCCTCCCCCCCACACGACAACAAAATGTGATCGTCGTCCTCGTTCAGATTTTCCAACAGATTTACCCACCGACACTGATTAGGACATATTGCGAAAATAAATTAATTTTTAGCGAAACCCCCCCTTCCCACCATCGACCATAATTTCATTGCAGTACAAATGGGCGACTTCAAACGGTGTATTTGACGTACGAATGCGTGTTTAAATTTCTTTATTTTTTTATTTCACTTTTTCGTTTAATTTTCTCTAAAATATACACACGCTTAACCGCCGAGCCCGGCTCATTTTCGGAATTTCCTATCAAACATCCTGGTTTTCGTCGAATATTACTTATAAGAAGATTGAGATGAGTAGTTTGAAGAAGAAGAAGAAGAAAAAGAAAAAGAAAAAGGAAAAGAAAAAGAAAAAAGAATATGTATTATGTAATATTCGATGTAATAGACGGAGCAAAGGAGAATGAGAGGAAGAGAGAGCGAGGAACATAAGAAGAAGAAAAAAGTATTTCGCCGGTGTAAGAAACTGCCCTTGACCTTACAAGCACCACAATTACCAATAAACTGCTAATATCTCATCTTTCTATATATACTATATGTTTGAAAATGGAAACCGGTTTTTAGATTTTACTTTTGCGGTGAAAAAAAAAAAAAAAAAAAAAAAAACAACCAAAAAAAAACACGCGCTAATATTTCATTTCTAAGGTACTTTTACTTTATATAAACGTTGATTTTAATTTTGGTGTAAGTTAATCAAACATCTAATGGTGACAACACATCGTCATCGATATTGGTCAAGTTCCTCTTTTTTTTACGTTTTCTTTCGGTTTGTATCTTTCACTTTTTAACTGGTTTTGTTTTACATTCGACTGAATGACAGTAAACAACGTGTGTTGTTTTTATTAATTTCAATTTAGCTTTATTTTATTTTATTTTTTTTCCAGTGTAGTTCGGTGTCCAGCGCTTATCCTTATCAAACTGACAATAAAAAGCCTATAAAATGAAATTCGTAATATTGTCGATATTGTTGTTGATCCCTTATTGTTTGGCCTTGCCAACGATCGATGAGGCTAAAAATGTAGCAAGTAAACCAGCAGCTCTTCCAGCGGCTGAAAAACCAGGTGAGTGATTCGATTTTAATCGATAAAATATGAAATTATACGGAAAAAAAAAAACATAATTATCTATTAATTTATACATCATAATAATTTAGAATAGGTATTACCACATTTTTTCCCAAAATATAATGCTTCAAAAGTTTAAGAATTTTATATGTTGGGTTTCTATTCACCTGTATAGGTATTACGTACCTATTTTGAGGCAATGCACAGACCTAAAATTTTTGACAATACATACATTAAGAGCTTACTTATATTTTGTGAATGAATATTTTGGCCTTCTTTAACCAGCGAGCCAAGACTTCTTTATTGGGAGGGGTATCAGTTTAAAAAATTGTTTACTGTTTGTAATTTTTTCTCACTCCTTTAGTGAGTAAGAATGACAATTAGGTGGTATCGAATTTGTCGACTGTCGAACTTTTTGCCATATTTTGCTAATTTTCCGACTGACCAAAGTGTTTTGGGGGTGGACACGACTTACGCTTCCCCCGTTCTGAACGCCCCTCACTGTAATATCGAGTACCTACGTTACACCAAAAAGGTTCAAACTACCTAACACCTTTTCGTCGTTCGTTTATCGATCTTGTCCGAATATTTGCGGTCGTTTTTTTTTTGTTTTTTTTTTTCTATTAATAAACTTACACCATACTTTATTTAAAAAGTTATAATAGTCCAAACGATATGCACATCACATTTTTACCTTGAAAACAATACAGACGTTTTAAAATTGGCACTTTCGTGTGTTTGAACGTCCTGAACAACATATTAAACTTACGATCGTAGGGAATTACCACTCATCTCCCACCACAAACCGAGATCTACGAAATATGGTGTCCAAAATTAGTATTTTGATAATACCTATCTCATTTTCAGTACATGACAGAGTAAAAATATCACATTAAAATTGTAAGAAATTAATATTTACATTTATTTTATTGGAAATATTTTCACATATTAACAGTTTTCGAGTCAGGTATCGCATGAGATTGAGGATATTTCGTAGAATAATTGGCAAGAATACTCCGCTCTCACCCAAAAGTGTGCTCGTAGGTAATATTATTTATTAATTAATTACGATTTCCTAATTGTTTCACGTCGGTAGTTTAGAGTCCATATGAATCATTTTGATGCAGTTTATTCTTCAAAGATGACCATTTTTTGGCATAATATCGGCGAACTGCTTTGGAGACGCCCAAGAATTTTGATTTCCAATACGGTCACCTGACTGTGTGAACTTCTTCAGATTAGCACCACCCTATTACCCTAATAATAATTCATTCAATAATAATCAACACCTTGGCTAGTAGCGCCCTCGGTGACCAAAAAAAGGTTCCAGCATTGACAGGCTGATAATAGAAATGGGATTATAATGGCATCGAATTAAATTCCACCCCATGGTAGCCAAAAATTGGCTTATCGCAAAAATAAATTTGTACAACTGGAACTCACCGTTTCAAAAAATACTAAACTGACACAAGACGAGAAAGTCAAAAGTTGAAAATTGAAAATCACCTTTCATGCAGAAACTCGGAAGTCAGAAAATATTTCAGTAAAGAATTTCTGATCTCCAGGAGAGGTAACAAGGGAGTTATTCGTAATATCTGCAGTGTTATAGTATCCGGTGCCAAACTGGAAAAAGCCATACCGTCAGTTAATCGTATTGAAAACTAATGTTTTAGGGATCTTCAGAATATTTTTCCGATATTATGCCAAAATATGCTAATTTTTGAGGACCAAAATGTATCAAAATGATACAAGTAAACTCTAAATTAAGTGGAACGAGTTCAAATTATGATCTTTTATTAAATAATCGATATGGAGTACAATTGTTGGATAATTGTGGAACATTTATGAATTTTGAGTAATTCCCTCAACTTCATGTAGCACTTAATTTTAAAACGATAAATTTGAGAAAAAAATTTGTGCAACAAAACTTGTAGGTCATGAATTTAGTTTTAAACAACTCGGACGGAATTTACTGTCCGAAACTTCCAATTTTATATTTTACTCTACTTTAAAAAAACTGAATCGTTTGAACTGTGAGTATTATTTTGCTTATATATTTATTATTTATTTTGGGGGAGAAGGGGCAATACAACCGTTTCTTATCATTAGTATAATGCGTTTCATCCTTTAATCTTACCTTAAGATGTGACGTAAAACCTTATCAAAACCCAAAATAATACTCGTAGCAGGAAGTAACTATGTATTAGATGTCATTTATGTCCCAATAGTTGTGTCCGATAGTCATAAATAGAATCGGAAATATTTTCCTTGTATTCGTTGTTCATCACCTTAATTTATTTTAAAAACTTAACTTCAGCCTCCTTAAAAAAACTACGATGAATCGTATTTTAATCTGTAGTTATTTTTCAGTGAATATGAAACTGAAATAATGAAATTCTTCTTCTTCATAAGGTGTTGAAAGTTCTGGTCTCTATAGCCCTCCACTCCATAGACTGGATGTGCTTATGGACGAGTTTATAAAATTAATACAAGAAAGCCTAAAACCGATGACTTAGTCGGTGGCTCAGAAAACCCGAAGAATTTTCGAAAACCCTCTTTGAAAGCGAAGCAAGAATCAAACTTCCGGTGATGAGAGGGGGAGAGCTGCTCGTGAAAACGACCAAAGTCAAAAACATCAATTTTTCAGAAACACAAAAAAACGTTGCTGCCCTTCGCCACCGAAGAGAACCGTACGCTTTTTCAGCGACGTAATCAGAGGGATGTGCGGAGAAATGTAATCTTTCATTTGGTATTTAAAAAAAAACCCTCTTCAGAAGCGAGACTACAATAAAACTTTAGTGTGGGGCACTCAAAATTCACACCATTTTCTCCTCGAATTAAAATAATTAAAATATATCCGATACCTCGGTATAGGTATTTAATTGTTTCACTTCGATTTTGTGTGATGGAACTTCACCAGAATCTGCGGGCATGGCTTCCCACCTTCGCCTTTGATTAGTCTACAACTTGTCCGAAGATTTCTGAAACATTGCAGAAGATAAAAATATCGAATTTTTGTGTCGCAAATGTTTTCCTCCCCCCGCCATTGCTAATCTTTGCCCAACTAATAAATTTTTTTTTTTGTATATGAAAAATTTGAACCATTATCACGTTAAAGTTGCTTCCAATAGGCCTACTAAGAGAATACTGCATAACCATACAGACAGTTCAAAATTTGATTTTTCTGACTTAGATGTCGTTTTCACGAGCAGGTCTTCAATTTATTCCAAAATCACACCCACCACCCATTTCAAAAAGAAAATACATTTCCACGGATAACGAATCCATCTATAGGCCACCATTACGCAAGTGGTAAATAAGAAATCTGAAAAAGTGACTCGATTAGTGACCGAAGGAGATTTTGCGAATTAAGTCGAAAAACTCCCCTACACCACCCCTCCCCACCGGTCTCTGTATAATAAAATTATATCCGAAAAATATATCTTTCTGTTTGAACGCACTTGTGCCGTAAGTGTTATGTGGAGATGAAAGTGCATCTTTGTGTTCACATTTAACCGCACTCATCTGCACCATCAGCACACGCCAATCAGTTAAACGTCGTAACTCAGTCCGTTGTCCGAATTACCCACTCATTGTCGGCAATTATCTGATTGATATTAATTTATTCGTTTGTTTTGTCAGTTCGACAACCCAGCCAGCTTGTTGCACACCCGACAAACACCTAACCAATTAAGCAATTACTAACGTTAGTAATTTTGGCGCAGACAAAAATAAAAATAAAAATAAAAAAACATACCCGGTACCTACGTTGAAAATTAGCGACAACGTTCAAAATTTTCGGCTATTAAATTTCATGGCGGTAAATTATTTGTGGCATTAATCGTATCCGCCCGCACTACCGACGTCAAACCGCATAATATCACTCTCCTTTAGGTGGCCAACGTCATTTTGTCATTTCAACCGTAGGTATACTCGATCAGCAATGGACAGCACACACACGCACACACGCACACACGCACACACCCACACACGCACACACGCACACACACACACACACACATTATTAATGTCGATTATTTTGTTTTTCTTATGGTTCGGAATTTCACAGCCGACGATGATCGATCGAAACGTCACCTTGGCCTGTTTAAGCTGAAGACGTTCGGTCTGATCGGTGGCCTGGGAGCCGCCAAATTTATTGGCCACAAACTGCACCATGGCTACGGTGGATACGGCGACGACGAAGGTTTCGGAGGTTATGGAAGTTACGGTGGTAGCTACGGAGGCGGCTACGGAGGCGGCTACGGCGGTGGCTACGGCGGTGACTACGGCGGATCCGGATATGGCGGATATGGTGGCTACACGGGCGGATGCGGCGGCGGCTATAGCGGTGGTTTCGGCGGCGGATGCGGCGGTGGTTACGGCGGACACGGCGGCGGCGGCGGCGGCGGCGGCTACTACGAGCACTCGTTCAGCTTGCCGGTGGTCAAGAAGACGTTCGTCTTCCATCATCCCCACGAGATCTCGTACTCGGCTCCATCCTTCTCGCACTCCTTCACACCCTCCTTCTCGCACTCGTACTCTCCTTCGTACTCTTCGGATTCTTGTTCGACGTGCGGCGGCGGTGGCCACTCTGGAGGTTACGCTCCTTCGTTCAGCTCGTCTTCGTCATTCGCTACGAGCTCTGCTGGCAGCAGCAGTGGCTACGGGTAAGTGCATCGTGCGGCCATTTTTGAAATCCATTTTACTACCCACCGAGCTGATTCGAGAGTGTCGTCGAGGTGATGATTTTTTTCCGACTACATCGAGCTGATAGGAGAAACAATAATTCAGAAGGGTCTACCTTCGGACAAAGAGTGTATTTTTATTTGCGTTATCCTCTGACTGTTTACAATACCGGACCAGTAAAGCTCCATTAGACCAACGTACTTTTTAACGTCAAGACGTGCCGGCGAAAAAGTAGGCAACCCGAGCCTACCTTCTGCGTATTTTTGACGTTTTACTCGAATTCACCAATTTAAAATACATCTGATAAGGACATCCCTTAAATTCACGGAGTATAGGGTACATAAACACAAAGCAGAGTACGTCGAAAGATAGGCTGTGGTTGCCTATTTAGCGCCGGAATGTCTAACCAGAAATCATCGTTCTTTACTGGCCCAGTACTATATAGTCAAAGGTGTTATCGTAGGTTATCATAGGTTATTATAGGTTATTATAGGTTATTATAGGTGTTTTACGAATGTGTTATAATATGTAGCGTAGTTTAAAGAAGGGGTTTTGGAAATTCTACCTGACTCCTTGCTGTAAGGCAGGTACTGCCACTCTGGAGACCCGTATTCGTATCCATACTGAAGCAGAATTTTTTTTTTATAATTTTGTTTTTACAGTATTGCCAAATTCTATATTGCATTTAAAAAAAATTCTAAAAAAGGCGGAAGTCTTATCACTTTTTTTAATATCCTCTTTGTCTGTTCCCAGAGCCTGTCAAAAATTTTAGTTTATCCTTCATTTCTTTCTTTAGGTTTGTTTGATTTGTTGATTTGTCATTGCATCTTGCAACCATTAGATGTGAGATGTAAAAAGGATGTGAAGAAATTTCACTGGTTATAAATCTTGCAGCTGATTGTGCATTGAATTTCGATGTCTAATCATTTTGCATCGCTTAAATAAATTTTTTGATGACAATGACAAATGATGTTTCAAATATCCAAACAAAACGTTACATTCATCTTGCAGCCATTTACAACTGCTCGAATCTGGATGCAAAGATGTATACAGGTTTTTTCACAACCAGCTGTAACAAAACGCAAATCAAACAGCTCCATGTTTATAACCTGGTTGCAAGATTGTAAATATAACTCACAAATATCCACATCCTTACATCTTGTCTGTGAGATTAAAGAAGATGTGGCAAATTAAACAAACATAATGTTTTCCATTTATTATAAATTTTTCTGATTCATTTTCAACTATTCATATCAATTCAAAGACAAATTTACTTTGGTAGGTAAGCTGTGAAGTGAAAATCGCGACGTCGAAAAAATTGATAACAGAAGGATGGGTTTTTAAAACGTTTTTTAAAATGAGAGTTTTAGGGTTAATTTATAAGTTTCTTATTCCCTAAAATGTAATTCATCGTAAAGTTTCCATCATTTGCGTCATTTTGTCTCCAGTTGCGATTGAATTGGAGCAGAAATCAGCGACATACCACTAAAGAGATATCAATACCCAATTAAAAATATGTTAAAGATAGAATGTTCCAGTTAGAGGTATGAGTTACTGCGCACGTGTCGTAGGCTAGCTTTTTGAAGTTCGTATTTATATGAAGATTTTTATCTTCACAATATCAGAGATGGAAGTGACTTGTTATCACAATGATATTTTTATGAAATATACGGAGCTTTGAATGTGTGAACTGTACAACTCCAATAGCTTCACATTCATTTTCCACATAAGGTAGCCTAAAGAAGACGAAGATGCAGCATCTTTTGAATACTTAAAATAGATTTTAATAGGAGAGCTGAAAAGAGACCATATTTGGCGCATATATATTTCAAGGCATCATTTGTTACCATTCAATCAAATTTTTATTCAAAAATAATCAAGTAATAAAAAAATAAAAAACTCTAATTTTAGCCATCTTACCCGATTGGGTGGGTAAGATCCTGCATAGTGGCAGCTAAAATGGCCAGCCGAAATTTGCATGTATTTCAAATAAAAAAAAAAAGTAAAGTCCAAAATTGTTAAAATTTTTGGAAAAAATCAATTAAAATTAAAGAACTACTGCATAAAATCATTTTTCTTAATTTTCCAAAATGTAAAAATATCAATTTTAATTGTTTTCTAAGAATATTATTCGGTCATTGAAACCGCAATATGTTTTTCCAATGTATTTCCCTAAAATTTAGCTAGAAATAAAAAGGAAATTATCTAAAATGGTACTTATTTTAATTATTCATTAAATTTTATCAATTAAATATCATTCTGCAATGAGTAATTTCAATATTAGTGTAGCATGTTAACCTGTAGGTATGCCAATTTGAATTTTTTATTGTTTCACATTTTTTAAATTAAATAATGACATTCAAATCAGTGGACTTGAATAATACTGCAATCTAAACAAAATTTGCTAATTATTTAATTAATTATTGGAGGAAATATGACAATTCATTCCCACAATAAATAGCATCAAAATTCAAGTTAATTATTTTTAAGCTTTTCATCAAACACATAATTCACTTTGAAATAAAATGCAAAAAAGGAACGAGATTTCATGTCACAAAAACTTGAACAGACGGTCTGTTCACTACCTTGTACGTAACAGTGATGTCATTTTTTCCTCAACAGTGCTACCAAAATGACTGTGAATGTGTGGCATTTTTGTTCCTTATTATTGCATCAGAGTGCATATAGTGTGTTTGACACCTCTTTGGCTGTATGTCTCTGGTTGAAATAGTGAAGATAGGAACTGCGATGAGAATTTAATTATTAAAATTGTATTCTACTTCATAGCTTTATAAGTAAAGATGACTTTGATCAGTTTTAACAATTTTTCATAGTAATTCTCAGTTTAATCTTGAAAAATAAATTTAAATACTTTCTCATTCATCAATTCTACCTTTAAATCCAGCAAAAAGTCAGCAAAAAAAAAAGGCTATCAATAGTTTAATGAAAACTATTGATAGGTAGTATGGATAGTTCAATGAAAACTGTCGATAGTATCGACAGCTATCAGATAGCAAAATTATCTGTAGCCTTCCAATAGTTGAAAGAATTATTGATAGGTTCTATTGATATTCAACTGCGTTGGTACTTATTTAATGTGTTGATTGTTTTTTCTGCAGATATTAAATCAGTGCGATAGGAGAGAAGAACCACATCAAACCAATACTAAGAGACTGTGTGGTTGGACCATTGATGAAATAGTCTTGTGTGCATGGTGGAGTGCATGTGAGAATGATGTTGGGCAATTTACATTAAATTATTATTATTTTTTCTTCTTTTATTTTTTTTTTTTTTACAATAAAAATAATTTCTTGTCCTACAACCTCTGTAACACTTTGAAATTAAGTAGGTAGGTACCTACTATTCTTATAATTCACAATGTTTGAATTAAAGTAAGGGTAAACCAGACTTTCTAAGGTGATAGCTAGGGCAAAAACTGTGTTGAAAAAAAAAAAGTTGAAAAAAGTTTTCAAAAATATTGCTGAAGGTGGTGCAACAAAGTAATGAGCAGTGCTCTGATCTGACACTTTGTTATGTAATAGACATGCGTCACCTCGGTAACATTTGCATATCTCTGGACTGCCATGAAATAGAATGTTCCACGAGGTATCATTAGTTTTGTCTATAGGAGATCTACTGATATCTGCGACAATTTGATTGTGAGAACAAATAAAACTTTACAAGATTTGTTAAAAATTGTGACATACAGTAAAACCCCATTATAACATTCTCGCATAATATGCTATTTTATTACGGTCTCTTCATTTTCCATTCTAAATTTATGTAGAGACAAGGCTGCTTCAGACATTTTTCTGCATATTAGGTTTTAGATGTGTAAACATCTTAGCACTTATCTATAGTAGGGGCTAAACAAGAATTACAATTGTCAGATTCGCATAACTGCAACTCTTATAATTGTAACTCTCATCTTTGTGTGTTGTATGACATATGGGTATGTGGTTGTGTGCATGTGCAACGCATTGTGCACGCACATATCCCCACTATTTTTGCGTTTACCCATCAATTCTTCATGAGTATAACTTCTACCCATGCCTTTTTTTTTAAAGATGGTCTGATCTGGTATATTATTTAAAATTATGAAATTTTTGAGGAAAAAATTTGTAAGCACACTCTCTACACATATCGCCACAATTACTAATCGTGAATTTGGTGCATTTAACATATTTTATCATTTTGAATGTACTTTACTCAACATTAAGATTATTTATAAGGCATTTAATTAATTAATTCGTTGCTTTCTGATCAATAATTATGAAAAATATCTTTCTCAACAAAGTTCACAAGTGAATTTACATGATTCGGTGATTGCTCACTTGCTGCGCTCATTTTGCAAACTTTCCCTTGGGTGTAAACTCTAATTTTTGAACCTTGGTGTGTAGTATACCATTTTTCTTCATCAGTCATTTATTTCTCTTTTCAGTTAACAAGGTTCAGCAAAGAACCATTCCCTTTTGGTGAGTTTTAGCATCAATAAAAAAAAAAATTTTGAAAGAAACTGACATCCGATAGCCAGGAAACGTATTTTACATCAACGATTTTTTTTTCTCCAAAGTATGTATTTATCTGGTTATGAGAAGGTGGAAAATTGTAGCACGGAATTCCGGATTATAGTTTGACAGGAAAGCAAAGCTAAAAGCCAACTTTGTTTCTCTTTATACCTGATGTAGTCAAAAGGCTACCTACCTATGGGTGAAGTTATCTATCATTTGTTATCAGGCTTGTCTAGAAGGGAGTGGAAAAGGGGATTATCCCTGGGCCTGGGATTTTCAGGCACTTGGTATTCTTAGAAAAAAGGAGAAAAATAAGTAGATTTTCATGGAAAAACTACTGAAAAACTTTTAAAAATTTTTTCAATATTGGAATGAGTGAAATAGACTTTCGCAATATAATAAAATATTTTTCTAAAAGAAATTCTTCATACTACACCTGCACAGAGATACAATTTTCAATTTTTAGGGGGTCCATAATTTTTTTTTCATCTTACCCTGATTTCCTTTTTATAGCCTGTTCGTTATAATATTGTATTCACTACAAACACTGCCAGCTCATATGCTGCCATTTTGTTTTTGAAGTAAATGTAAGAATTTGTTTAGTTAAATGACTGTACCAATTATCAATACAGATTACAAAATTCGAAAAGTCATCATATGTAAGTTTTGTCAAACTAATATGTATAATGCTACTTTCACTTTGTCTGCCTCCAAATAAAAGCAGATACTTTGAAGAATAAATTGAGACAGAGAATAGATAATTTAAGTATGTTAGAAATCATCGTTGACTGGAATATGTAAGTATAAGACAGACAAACTTAATGGAGAAGCTTTCCACCAAAAATTTAGTTCTATTTTAAAACACAATGGTGCCTTAATAGTGTAGATCACCTGTTTTTCACAAAAATTTTTCCAAATTGTTCTTCAACTAGTCTTTTTTTTTATTAGGTATCATAAAAAATATATACATTGAAGAGTTTGCTGCTGCAGACTAATAGAAATCAAAACTTTAAAAAAAAAAAATGGTTGTTTATTGCACACAAAAGAAAACATGAATGGTTGCATGTACCTTTTTGTTCTTTTTCAAACTCGAATCCCACGACAACAACGAAACCTGTACGTGGGATCCATTTTTCAGATCCAAGTTTGGTGTAAAAAATTTAACATTGGTTTGTCAGTCTGGTTATGATAGTATCTATAATCAATGCTAGAGATGAAGAAAATCGAATGAATAGACGAAAATTATTCTAAAACAGTGGCGGCTCATCACAACTTTTTGGTGAGTACCTACATCTTGGAAAGAAGTGAAGTAAATCTCATAATATTATGAAATATAGTATAGTAAAAGTTGTAAAAACTACGTTCTTTCAAAGAGGTTCGGTACTTTCTGTCTGTGTCTCCGTTAGTTTTCACGTTATTGGAATTGAAAGGGAGCTATATTCACTCTAATCTTCTGTGTTTCTAACCAAAAATGAAAATTTCGTCAGATTTTTCTTAATAAAACACACGAATTGATAATTCCTCGTTATCTAATAATGAAGAAAGAAGAGGAATGAAAATATAGGAAATTTCAATCAATAATGAAGAATGAATTACAGAAAATGAGAGGTTCGAGAAGAGGAAACCTGTTTTGGAATATTTTTACTCAGTTCGGTTTTAAAAATTTTACATAGTAGGTACCTATAAGCTAAGAACAGGGAAATATACATTTTAAAAGGGAATCTCAACTTCAAAATCCAAAAAGGTACATCAAACTGAGCCTAAAATATGTTTTATAATTTTTAAAAAGAATATGGGGAGTAATAATTATTTAAAAAATTAAAAATTAAAATAAAAAAGGTAGAAATTTAATCCGAATATGGTTGAGGAAAATAAGAAAAGTGAAGAAAATTTGTAACAAAAATTAGTATTTTCTGTCCTCCTACTACCAAAATCACGCTAATTAATGGAGATAAAGGCAAAAAGTAGGGAATGTTTTTGAACGAACACATTTTATCTAATATTTATCCTAGTACACAATATTATAGTCTAGCCTATACTTGACTCTTTTCCCACAAATATGATAATTATCAAAATGGAACCACGAGCCGCCAGTTTTTTGTAACCATTTTTAGCTTCTTACTAAATTTTTTTCTGCTGCTATCAGCCGTGGATTGTCTGTTCTTTATTTTAATTCACTCGTCAAAGTCTCTTCCTTCTGTTGACTACAGATTCAGTGAGCAATTTTTTCATTTGAGAAATTAATGCGCGAAAATTTGTCGAATTTTACAATGCAAATTGGCGCGTTTGAATAATGACTTTTTTTTCTTTGCCAAATTCAAAAGCAAAAGTGTGTAGTTTATGCTTAGCTTACTGAACGACCACCAGAAAAGGTAAAAATGGCCCAGATCTGGATCACTATCACTCATTTCGCCGTTTGGTAAATGAATACGAAGACTGTACAGACTATTACGACACCACATCAGACTATTATTTTTATATACCTATTGGTGTTTACACCGAAATTCTGCGTACTATGTTACTGAAATAGGAAAAATTTGGACGTAATAATTACTTTAAGTCAGCAGCCTACCAACCTTGGTAAGTGTTTAACAATTTCAACTCTCCCAATTGTTTGTACGTGCTAATTCATCATTTTCAGTTATCTCAAGAATTTGGACTTTACTAACAGGCACCCAAAAACGAAGTTTCTCGTAGATAGTTCAGTGAAAAAAGTGAGAAAAGTGAAACGATGATCGTGGAATGAAAATCATTTAACTCCTCGAAGATCGAATCAGTGTTGTAAAAGTACATCGACGTATTGTAAGTTGCCTAATCGCAACTGCGCAAACGTTTGTGCTCGTGAGTCGTAACGATTTTTAATTAAATTGCAATATTATTCGGAGCCACACGAAAACTCCTACGCTGTTTGGGTAAAGTCAGTCAGGTGTCAGTGCTGTGAATGTCAGTCGAAATTTAATACAGCTGTAACCCTTTCAAGGATAAATAAATTTCTTAAAATCATTGAAAGGTTATAAGAAAATAAAATAGAAAAATAAATGACAACGAAATTTTAAAAAATTTTTGTTTATGATTATCATCTTAAGGTTCAAATTTTTAAGCGGGTATCCACTGTTTATCTGAGTCAGCGGTTTCAAGATATAAATATTCACATTCGAATAGGTAGGTACCTAGGTAGTTAAAACAAATGAATGACATTTATGTTCAAAGCTATAAAATTCTTTCAAATCGAACCGAGATTTAAAGGTCAAGGCATTTTTGATATTTGTTCATTTTCATTTTCACACAGAGTACAAAGTTTTAGCCTGTGTTCCCGCGAAATACATTTCTCGCTTTGAATATATTGAAATAATTGCAAAAATCGACTGAAAAATTCAGACTTGATTAGATAGTAATTATTGACTTCTATGGAGAAATCAGTGGATCTTAAAAAAAGGTATTATAGAAACGGAGGAATTCGAACGAGGTGGGAGAAACCAAGGAGGTATGTGATTACCTATTTAAGTACGTTTTATTCGGTTTTTGTAATTTAAAACTTCAAAGCGGGTAAAAAATATGATATAAGTAAATAAGTGAATAACATGTACCTATCTATACGTACCTAGGTATAATACGTTACGAAATTGTACCGACTATTCTAGCAAGGTATAACCAATTTTGTACAATTCTAAGATGATACAAGGCAGTTTATACAAACTCGAAAATTTTGAATTTAGTACAAGTTTTCTTGCATCATCCAAAGATAGCACAGACATCTTGCACAAAGTTTATTCAAAAATTATCATTTTTCATAACATTTCCTCCAGAAGATAGTTTCATATTTTTAGCTCTTTCTAGATAGTTAATAAATAGGACAGTTAGGTAATGAAAAAAAGTTTTTGTGTTTGCTTTTGACTCTTTACGTAGGTATCCTTATTTTGTTTTAACTGTTTACGAATTCGATTTGGTACAGTTCGGCACTTGAACTTTGAAATTTGGAGTTTTCACTTCTCAGAACTGACGGCAAAACTGTAAAGTAGAACTGACAATGAGAGCTAACTTTTAAACAGAGTTGATCCAGAAATAAAACTCTTGAGGAAAATTTTTAAACCTAATTAAGCCTTTCAGTTATTTGATAAGAAGTGTTTTCTTAGCAATAAATAAATAAAATAAAAATTCATATTAATAACTGTTAAGATCCGATAGGTAAAATACACTACTCCTTGTCCCATACCATGTTTTCCAACAGCTTATCAAAATGTATGTTAGTAAGTAAAATAAATACAATTTATTTGGTTAAGTATTGGATCTCTACAAATTATAAAATCAATAACAGATTTTCCCAGTTGTATCTTAAATAATAAGATCAGATCACATCTAACTAAGATGTGAATGGGAAAGTCAGTCCCTTTTTAACAGGTGTTTTTTTGTTCACGTTTTACAATGAAATAAAATCATCAATTCAATAAAGGTTCTTATAATTTGGGATTGTTGTTTCAATAAAAGTTCGTTCTTTAAAATAAAACATTCTACGAAGTTGCTGATAAAAACGCCAATAGAAGAAATAACTGAGTGATTCTAAATTTTCCATCTCCACGTGGTACGACTCTTCAATACGGACAATCAACATCATTCTCAGTAAGATCTAAGCCAATTAATATTAGTTTCACCATGTGTTTACATAAACTACATTGTCAAAGGATCATTCACCAGATTATAGGGCTTTTAATAATAACTTAGGAGTTGCTTAGGGTCTATATGATGTGACATCATGTTCACTGTGGTATATGGGAAACTAGGTTTTCATGTCCTTCCCTTCTTAAATTCGAGGTACCGTGATTCTAAGCATCTGTGATCTTGGGTTGTCTTATTTTTTCTACAGGCAACTTTGATATTTCAGATGTAAATTATTTTACTTAAACTAATATGATGACCACCTCTGGGGCGTCACATTGAGACATTATCTACTTCTAAGAACTGATACTAAGTTTGAAACGTATACTCACTTTATATAATTTGATTTTTAGCAGCTGACTTGCTCACTTCTACTTTTGAAAAATAGGCCTTATGAAATTTCATCCTTTACAGACTGTATTAACTATATAAGAATAAGATA
>WOFM01000160.1:697525-925740 GCA_011428145.1 Ericerus pela | reverse complement strand
ATGCCCACCTCCGAAAAGTGACATATTCTACGACAACAAATAAAAATTTTCCGAAAAGGTCAACATTTTTATTACTTGTTTTTTGAGTTGTCATTCGAGTTTAAGAAGACTCAAAAAAAAAAAAGGCAAGGTACGCGAGCAAGCAATATTATAAATGGTCAGCCATGAAAAAAACTAAAAAAGAAGTAACATTATTTTATTCTAATGAATCAACGTCCGTAGTTTTCAACCGCTTTTAATTCGAGCTTCAGTTTTTTGTTTTGTTTGTTTTGTTTTTTTGTTTGTTTTTTTTTCAGTTTTTCCATTTGAGAAGAAATCGCGAGCTTCTACTAAAATTCGCAATGTATTTTCATTATCTAGATAATTTTCATGATTACTTGGGCCTCATACATTTAGTGTGTAATAATATTCGTAGTCAGTAGGTCAACGTGAAATTGTAAAGTTTATGAATTTCTAGTTCGTGAGTTGTTCTACCTGGGGTTCAAAATTTTTGGTAGTTCCTAATTGATTTTGAAGTCACGGTGACCGGTAATTTATAAAATATGCACCTACGACTAACATTCTTCAAATTACCCCATGTATCTCCACATGAGGTTCAAGGGTTAGAGGCTGATATGTAGTAAAATCAATAAGAAAAAATTAAAGAAATAAAAAAGTTCAAAAATTATTAAAACTTGGTTCATCGGCCGATTTTAGTTTGTGGTGATTTGAAAAATTGTTAATTATTAGCGGACACACCATAATATTTTCTAAATCATAGGTAGGTAGCCCACTTAAGAGTCATTCAACTGTAGGTACGAGTCTGCATCCAGTTGGAACGACCAAAAACATGTGACTTAGGTACTCACACAGAAATCAAATAAATGGCCACGTTTAATTTTTAGTGCTATCAAAACAACTCTTTTCCGTGATCGGAGTCAGTTCTTCTTCTTGAGCCGCTGGAACCGGTTCTTCGTTGCCGAAATTAATCTTATCAGCCTTATACCACACTATCAAATCGACGAAAAAGGCGCATATCATTAAAGCACCAGTCGTCCCTGTAAATAGAATATCATACACAAACAATAAAATACGTTAAAACAAATTAAAACAATCGGTTGAACAAAGAAAGGTTAAAAAATAAAATATAATCGTGCCACATTAGGCCCGTTCGATATGACAAAAAGTGCGACATTAGAACTTTGAAGAAACTATTCGATTTGGAAAAGTCTGCGCACAAAAACTTCGAAGAGACTCGATTTAGCTACAACGGTCAAATTGGAAAATAAAAGTATTTTTTCAAAAAGTACAAAGTTGGTATCCCGATCCGACTCGATGAATATATGTTCCGAGAATTTTTTTCTTTCCAAAGATACGAACGCGTATGTATCACATGCTTTTCTTATATAAAAAAAAAAAGTAATCTTTTGTTCTATTTGAGATGTACTTAACAGTTTTTTGTTTTTACACTTTACAGAACTAAAACTGCACTGAAAACAATAATTTTTAACGGAACAGGCATCGAATTAAAACTCTCAGTGTAAGTAGAACTTTTTGCCTCATTGGACTCAGCTAACGAACAATTTATAGGTACCTATACGGTACCTACCGAGTTCTCTAACAATAGATAAAAGTAAACGAAGGAAAAACTGCAGAGGTAATAACTCACCGCTTTTAGATTTTGAAATTTTGAATGAGATGAAAAACAATAAGGTTTTGCAGAGGAATAAGTACCATAATGAATGTATTCAGCCTATAAAGGATGTTGCGCGAGAGGTCGGCCCTATCATAAATCTAGTAAGCAGAGACACGTCGAAATGAGAAAAAATGTTCTTCATAAACATGGGGCCACATATCGTTTGTTTCGAATTACTAGCTCTTAAATTTTCCGCAACAAAATCAAATGAGTTGATTCAAAAAATCCTATAAATTCACTTAATGATGTGTAGTGTATACTCATTCATAATTAACTTTATATGCACTAAAAAAAAAAAAAAGATAAGTATAAAAACGTATATTACGAGAAGAATAATCAAAACTACTCCGATTATCGGATATGAGTTCCAATGAAACTGTTACAATAACAAAAATACGATGTTCAAAAGAAATATCCGATACCAATCGATATTGTGTGTACCTATCGATATTAAGGCATAAGATATCGTTGTGATGGAATCACGTTGAAATCATCGACTTACAAAAAAGAAGATTCTCTTAACCAACTTTCTATCTTCGATACTCGAGGAATTAAATACATTTAATTTGTCGCCTTACCAGAGTTGGAATAGGCAACTTATCATGCAGTCGTGTATTTTTGGTGCAACTTCGCGAGTACTGAAGATAGGCAGTTGGTCGGGAGAACCTTATTTAAAGCACTCGGCGACTACAAGATTCTAAGGTCAAAAATTAAACTTTACGAACTTTTTGAATTTCTTCGTTTGATTTTACTACGAAAAATTTAAAACTAAATGCCTCTGTAACTCGAAACAAATGATTTGTGAACTCATGTTTATATGGAACTTATTTCTTATTTCAACGTGTACGATACTAATTAAATGTTAAATACAGCTGACCTCTCTTGGAACACACTGTATCCACGAAATTCTTTTTTCCCAAAAAATAAAAATATACATTATAAACTGCCACAGAAATAATAGAACACGTATGATCCAATAACTTTTGATTCGAATCAGTTTTTTAATTTAAAGATTTTTTGAAGAAAATTAACAATAATTTTAGTTGGGTTCCTTGCCATTTTCGTTTCTCATCAGCCACACGTACGATATATTTTTCCAGTATTTAATACAAAAAATTATAAAAAATATAAAAAATAAAATAATCCTCCAAAAGATGAAAACTGAATTCTTCAGAATAACAGCTGGAATATTAAATTTGTCAAACGTAGAAGCTCAGCAAGTAGCTAGCCTACTAATTTGAAAGAAGGGTAATTAAGCCCATACTTCAAGTGGATAAATGAATGATATAAATCAGCGTTTCAATGTTTTTCAAAAACCATTAGGCAGGTACCTACCTAAACTTATATACTTTTTGAAATTGGTTTTTTCAACTTAATTTCCGTCTTTCGTCTAACATGATTCAGATATTTTTTAAGTGTGGTTACAGTAGTCAAAAGCATCGTAAAAATACTATTTTATGACAATGTTAGTTTTAGTTGTTTACCGTGAAAGAGATGACGAAACGAAGTGGAATCGTACAAGCTACATGCACCAAATGTTCCACCACATGTCTTGTCCCAAAGTAGACAAGCAGAATCGACTAATGCTCCATAGATTCCGGAGCATGGCACATTACCTGAAAAAAGAAAATTACTTAATAGGGAAGAGAAATCGATGAGATGGCAAACAGCGACAATATTAATTAAAACTGAATTTTTAAGGCGTTTAAATGAGAGAAACATTTAATGTAAGTGGGTCATTCTATGAAAATTATGAAAATTACCGAACCAGCAAATATCTCCATAACTAAGAATACTAGAAACTTGATTTTTTTTTTTTTTTTTGATAAATAATAATCTCCCCTATCATCGCCAGTAAGAAGCTCTTTTCAACAAATATCTCTAAATTAAATATGCTGATAAATTATATGAAATATTCCATCGTCGTGGATGTAAACACTCGTGTTTTTCACGTTATTTTTGATTTCATAAACATTGTTTCAGCGGTGAATAACATCTTGCACAGAAAATGTAAAAAGGATAGATGGAAGGATAAGTTAATACCTAACAATACAAAAAAAAAATTAAAAGGACCAATAACAGATTGTAGGCTTCTCATAAGTTGCGATACCAGTTTTTATTCCTTAACTATAACCATTTTTCAGCCTTTGAGAAAAGTTCTTATTTCTATATATTTTAATGGGGCAAATGGTTAGACTGATTTCTTTTTATGCCAGCAACACCATCCAATCCAAAAAATGTCTTTATTTCAAGTCATTTCCTGCATTTTTAACAAATTCCATAAAAAATAATGGTTCTACATTTTTTCTTTCCATCGTAATGGATAGCCATGGAGCATACTTTAGTCAAAAAATTTCATGAACAATGTAATCTGCACAGTAAGTACTGCTACTGACATTGCCACTCTTAACTTTCTGTTCAGTTTCTGTTTATTGGTTGGTAGGTTCAGTTTTATATGAATTTTTCCTTTTTTCATAGTCATATCAAAGGTAATTTTTGGAAACACGATAAAGGGACTTGTATATGGCAAAATAATATGTGGTGTGAGAGGGTGCAATTTATTACATTTAAAAGAAGTGATATATCGACAACACTGAATTTACATTACAATAATTTCATTACTATAAAACCAAATATAATTATTACTCGTGCAATTTGAATAAATTTAATTTTTATCCCCCCCCCGGGGGGTTTGATGGACGCCTAATATTGTATTCGAATTTAGCTCAATGACTACAAACAATTTCTCCCAATACAAATTGTTGAAAAATAATATTTGAAATTTCAGAATTAAAAATTGTCAATTTTCGTCACTTTCATGGAATGACCCAGATACAAATAAATATGTTTTAAAATATGGTAATATTATTATGGTTAACCACAATTTTGAAGGGTGGAAACGTTAAGTAAAAAAAAGCACCGAGAAAATAATATTTAAAGTAGGTAACTTCGGAAATAAACGTATATGTATGTAGGTATATACCTACCCCCGAAGATTGTGTATTCTATTGGATATAATGAATACAATTAAACGCGTAAAATACAGGTAATACTAACCGAATAAACCAATAGCAAACTGGATGACGCCTAATGCCATAGCCTTATCTATAGGATCCACGCATCGTAACGTTAGCAGCATGCTGCCCACCTCTGACGTTGAATGAATGAAAACGGAAATGGAAAACACGATTATATACCAAAAGAAGTTGTTACACTCCAACTTGCAATATCCTGGAGTCGCAGTATGTCTCATAAATGGAATCGATGCGTTTCCAGCAGCATCCAAAACATTTGTTAAGCACATACAATTCAAGTACTGAAACATTAAACAAATGTTATTGGTATAGAGAATTTGTGGAAATTTTAATTCGAGGTGTCCGATGAGCAATGCATAATGTACCAACGATGGTTCCGAACATTCACACATTATGCTGGCATAAGCGAACAGAGGAGGTTAATCTGGATGGCAGCATCCAAGATGTACCCTTGTTCAGCCCTTGGTCCACCAAAACTTAGGCGAACTACGTCAATAGGGAACGACATATTACGTTAAAATTTGCACCTCGTTGATCCAGCAATAACGGGTCAGTAAGAAAGAAGTTCATTATTCAAAATTTTTTGATCATTTTCGTGCACAAAATTTGGCATTTTCTAGATTCATTTCAATGGGCAAGGGTTTCTCGCCCTTAGGATTGAGAGGTTATTGGTGTAAGGTCACTGTCACGAACACCTGGCCATCCAACACAACTTGGCTACAATGGGTTGTACAGCCTGCGAGCACCAAGCAGAAACAAATTGAGAAAAGAAAAAGGAGGGAAAAGGTATTTAAAAAGAGGACAAAATGTAGGTATGCAATTAAATAGAATCCATACATGATGCTGCTACTATACCAAGTGAGAAAATTTCAAACGATAATCGCCACTATTGTAATATCATAAGGAGCAGCTGCATGTAATCATTAAGCCACAATTCAGAAGTAGCTAGCAATTATACACGACATTTGATACGTCGAAGCACAGCGTAATAGCATACCACAGGAATTACCCAATTTGTTGGAAATTTTTAAGTATTTGTAGCAGCAACATCGCTCTGAAGAAAGATGTACTATTGTCGATGGCAACGTCTACTATAAATACAGTAGCACCATCCCAAAACTGAAAATCTATCATTTTTACGAGTAACTTTAGCACTAAGGTGCTAATTCAGCAGGGGATTTTGACAAGAAAACAAACGAACAAAAACGTACGCTACTATAATTCGTTAAAAATTATTTTTAAAAGTTCTGCGAGTTTACAATTGTAATGAGTTAACCTCCACGTAGGTAAGTACCTCGTCAGCAGATAGTGAGAAGCCAAATGTGAACAGCTTCCTGCCAGGATCACCAGTATATTATTTTTAAAACTTCCAAAGGGATGACATAAAATTGCAAGAAATAACAACAATAAGGAGCTGAACACTTACTGAAGTAGTCAGCCAAGGTACCACATCAACGATAATACGGTAATTCTTTAACTTTTTAAAGGCCGACGTAGGTACACAATATTTGACTCAAAGGGCAGGTTTCCTACTGGCAAGAATAATTCATTTTTTAATTTTTATAAAAAACTTGTCTTTTTTGATCATTACGAAACAAGCATATCAATATAAAACCAGCGTACGCAACAGACATAGGCATGCATTCAACTATAATAAATGCTTTATAGATGTTTAGACATCCTAAACCTAGCATTTATGCTATTATTCGTGTTTATTTTCTCAGACGCTCGCGTCTCTACACGCATCTTTATAGGCCGAAAAAACATGCGTATCGGGATACAAACCACCTACACAGCAGACGTAAGCCTGAATTAACTTTAATATACGCACGTCTAACTATAAATTGCTGAAAAACAACGTTCTTGCCACTAGGGTTATTGTACAATGAAAAAAATGGCACGACTGTGTTACCTCAATACTTCCGTTCACCTCAGTCACATTTTTACAACCAGCAAAACATGCTGAAATGTGCGTCAAGTTGTCTGAACCGCATACAGGACTGAACTTTTCATCGCATTTACAATCTGAGGCACATTTCGAAACTATAGAGACGTTGTTAAACCTAAAAAAATAAACAAAAAATAAATAAATATAAAAATATACATGGATATTAATATAAAATAAATAAATTATATAACTAATTACAAACACACTAGGTAAATATCTCCGTTGCGCAGCGCGCACGCCATCTACCGGATTTTTATTTAATAAATGGGATGCCTTATCATTACTAGTAAAGTTGTGATTTTATATCATTCTTGCATTCTATCGACATATTTTTCCCTAGTATTTGTTTTGTGAAAGGCAATGTCTGGAAATATTTAGAATATTCATGACTTGGACCTTAAATGATGGAAACTAAGAATATTTAGTATTCAGTGAAGATAAGTCTCTTTAATTGTAAGCGTATTCTTTCAAATATACTTGGTATCTGCACCTAAATCCGAAAAGCCTTTATTTCAGATTTATCATCCTCGTATTCTTGGCTCGATTAAATGATTTACATCTTATTAAAATACCTGAAATGAGACTTTGAAGAATTTTATGACTTCTATAATCAGTTTTTCATCACAGAAATCAACTTGAAAACAATGGTAGTAGCTGTTTTGATGAGTGTCAAAATTTGGATAACATAAGGTATTCATTTTTTTTATTCTCAATTTGAGGTAGTTTGCTGTAACCTCTACCATGTAACATCACTAACTTCTCATCTTGTTTATTTCATGTTGCAGTACTTTACTAATAGCTGCAACAGTTGGAAATTCTATAAGAAGTAAATCAGTAGCAAGATATCATCAATGCTTTGTTTCCTCAAAGCATGTTTTGTAGAATCAGGTAGCATTTTGTCCATCTAATTTTTTTCATTCTATTAAATTACAACTCAGAATTAACATATATCGTTTGTCTGCAAAAATTACAAAGTAAATGCTGGGGATCTTATACCATGCAAGAAATGGAGCAGTACTTGAAAATGTTATCATTTTATTCTTCTCTCCTCAATTTGATACTCTCCTTAAACTGGTTCATATATTAAAAATCGTTTATTATACTGCTGCAAAGGAAAGTGTTCTACCACAAACTTGGTTATTGAAAATTTGAACTCATAGCGAGGAATCAAAGAGAATTCATCTACGAATTCTTTTCGATTCGTCGCCGTTAAATTAATTAGCATTCGTCGCCGTTAAATTAATTAGGATTCAGCGACAAATTGAAGAGAATTCATCTACAAATTCTCTTCGATTTGTCGCTAACTTGTGATATTAATAAGGCAAAGACAAAGTAAAAATTGCCAACACCACCCACATGCCAGAAGCCAGAATGCCGAGTGAGATTTAAATGCTTGTGAAAAAAATTAAATTAATTCTATAGCTTCAATACCTCCTCCCCTTCCTTCAAAATATCACACAAGGATGAATGCGAAGACGTAGGTACAAACAAAACACGCATTTGTCATGTATATATCACATTTCCAACATCCCATTTTTTATAACTTTCGCCTCTAGGTGGCGCTCTCGGAGGTGCTTACCTACTGTATAGGTAAGTGAATCAAATCAAGATAGAATAGCGATATTCTGCCTAACCAGTTTTTAGTTAAATTCAAAACTATAAGTATAGAAGTCGACTAAATAACAGTCTACAACTGAAAAAGTAAAAATAAAAAACCAATAAATTCTAACAGACACAGAAAAATTGTGAAAATCAAAAACCAAAAATAACTCCAACAAATTTTCGTCTAATTAAAAACCCGATATATTGAAACTGATCAACGAACCTAAGAAAGTGAACCAAACTGAGGGAAACTGAACGGAAAAAACGTTATTCGCAATAATTGGGCAACAAAATGAGACCAAAGAATTGGATAGAAATATATGCAGATAGGTATATTCTGTTTGACCCGAGCAACAGAAATAAGACCAATTCATAAAAAAAGTATGCATTAAAAAACCATTTAACCTTAAGAAACGTACTGACTGATTTCTTCCGAGATTAAAATTCCATTATGTTGGGCTTTCATCTGACGTTTTCGGCCTTCAACTCTCAGCGGTTGAATGAAAACAAAAATTTCAGTATTTTTACAGATTCCACATTACAAATAGAATTAATCCGAGCAAGGACTTTCTGAGAGACTTTCCTCAATCTACGCATAAAAATGTTTCTAAAAGTTGAAACAAGGAAAACGTTTTTTATCATTTCTATTTGGAAGTGCGATGCAAAAAACTCTAACCTCACCCGTCGGAAATACTTATTACAATTAACGTCACCACAATAATAACACAGGTGTAAAATCACATCTAGTATCGAATTAATTTTTTCCTAATGAGTAAAACATTATCTACCTAATGAGTGCACATAATAATGCCGATCAAAAATTCGTTAATGGTTTGTCTCTTTCCGTTTCCATAATCAATATTGTGGTTAACTTCTAGCCAAGTATACCGCTGGTAATTCTTACAAGACAGTGAAGAAAATAAGTTTCTCAAGTATTGCAATTCGCAAAAATAATTTTTTTTTTTTGCTAGCAAAGAAATTTGAAGCTCGCGCATTCTTCCTTAATTGAACTACTCTACTGTCATACTTCATACCATATACTATAATGAGCTCAGTATATCTGTAAATAGGTAATCTTATTAAATAGTATTCTAAAGAAAAAGATCTTACGATAAAAAAAAAAAAATTCCATAAAATATTTATATAGCTGCCAGCAATGAGTAACTGGGTTTAACAAAACTGATACTCTATAATGGTTTCACTTCGAATAAAAATGTAAGTTTTTTACATTTTAATTTCATAGTTTCCAACTGGACTATAAACAACCATCCAAGTGTTCATTCCATCGTTTTTTTACCTAGTGTTATATATATATTAGTAGATATGGCGACGCTACATTTTTAGCTTAGGTTTTAGATTTTAGAAAAATGCAAGCCACAAATTACTAATAAGTAACAAACAAACAAACAAACAAACCAACAAAAAAAACGAAAACTCACATCGGATTGTACTGCAGATGTTCGGCAAGGTCTGTCATCGGGCAACCAATAAAGCTCAAAATTCCCATGCCTGAAAAAAGTTCATTAACAAAATAATTGAAAGCCGCTGAAAACGTGCAACAAAATGCAATTTTTAAACAAAACCACTTTCATTAGGAAGAAAAAAAAATACACCAAAAAAACAATGCGACAGTGTTGATAAGCATGTGGGAATGGCTGAAAATACGAGTTCCCAGTCTGTAAGGTAGATCTATGTTTATAGGTAGGCTACTCGGTACACAAGAAAAAAAACAAAAAAAAACAATACGTAGCAAATTTGTAATTTTGTACCGGTTTTCGCACGTCTGACAAACCCATTAAAAACATTGTCTTCACAAAAAAAAAAAAAAAAAAAAAATTATTTATTAAGACTGTCTGACAGTCTACCACAATGAAGTTGAAAAAACTAATACTTCCTCTCTTATCAGCTGAGCAATGAATGGGTCATTCAAAAAAGAAAACATACCGCGGTATGAATACATTATAGGTGAGAATTAGACTTTTTTTTTTCGAAAATTTGTCAGTCTACTAATGAAGTAAGTATTTTTTCCGCTAAATTTCAGCCAAATTTGTAGTAGCGATAAGAATATTTGGAAAAAATTGCGGTTGGCCGGCGACACTAATTTTATTTTTTTTAAATTTACCAATACCTAAGTACTGCACTGGTTAGCGATACAACGATATGCATACTTACAATTTTGAGACTTTTATATTTGAGAAAGGGAGTAACAGTGTCATGGAGGGTTTTAACATTTTATAATCGTAGGTATTACGTAGAAGACAAATACTTTAAGCCTGAGTTACAGGCTTATTAAATTGATGTATATTGGTACCAAGCAAGGGCGCAGCTAGAAAATTTTCAAGAGGGCAAAGCATGTTTCATCAAAGTACAGACCAACTAAGGCGGTTAACAGGCAGTGATATAATTAGAAATTTGGGTTAATACGCTGCCCTCAACTGCAATAGGGCTGTACTCGGGATTTACCCCTACAGAGAGTTTTATAAGGTGACAAAACATTGATTTCGCTTGTTTCGCTCACAAAAAAAAATTTTTGATGTTTTCTGGGTTCTGGAATGTTCATGTATAGACTGTTGTTTTTTGTTTTTTGGGTAAGTGGGAAAGTTTCCAATGACCCTGGTGGATATATGAGGCCTTGGTTCACGGTGTAATTAATGTATACATAATTTGAAAATTAATTTCCATTTGCAATTTTTCCACTTAAAACCTAATCACCTGGGAATGAGTACTCCCTTTCCCCTTAGCTGCGGTACAGGTAACAAGCGAACACCAAAGTCCAATCACATTCGATTTTACTGACTGAGCAAAAAGTAGTCACTGAAAATTTTGTAAAAAATTAACGTAAAGAAATTTATAATATTTTCAAGAAACAAAATATTACCTGTAGTTAGCTTCTGTTTAATAAAAATTTTAGCTGGCTTAACCAAAAATAAGTAGATTTGTTTTTGAAAACCCATTTAAAAATCATGCCGAATAGCCTAACTTTTTCTCATTATTTTTTTATTTCAACATATTATCACCGATATTAGGGATAAAGAAAAACATTCAAATTTTTTTTATTCTTTAAACGGCTTTTTTTTTCCAGGGAGGCTATTTCCCCCTACCGTCCTATGCTAGCTACGCTCTTGGCACCAAGATATTTTCACAATACAATTTCTATCTTCCTTTCTCATTCATTCTTTCGTGAGAAAAAAACTAAGTAAAAGGAAGAAAAAACGCTGATTCAAGCTTTCTGACTGTCCAACGTATTTTTTAGGGTAAATCAGCCTCACCCCTACCTTACCACTGTAAGTCTACATATAAATATTTACCGGCTCCTAAACAAACGGTAGAAAACTTTCTCGGGTGTTAAATATTATTCAAAATCATTCGATTATTTCGATCGTTGATTCTCAGCTCCACTAATTTTTCTTCCCTTTCCACCCCCATTGCCCAAAAAATATACATAAATTTTATATAATTTGTCATTCGTTCGATAGAAACCGAAAAAATCCGAACACTACGTTACAGCTAATAACGTTTTTTGTCAGAGTGAATTTCATTTCAATATACGTAGCTGTAGCCTACATAGGTAATTATAATAAATTCAGTCACAAAATCACGCACCGGCATGACATCCACATTAAACCACAATATACTTAGATCAAGAATAATGAGAATAATGAGAATAAGTAAGCGGCCAATGATTTGTTCGAATAACGCCATTTGTTTCTCATAATTCCAAAATAAAAGAAAATTCATACGAGAAAAAACGTTTGTTTTCAAAAATGACTCGAAAGACTGATGATTGGTGCATGCGTTGTGCAAGGAGGAATAGCCTGACAAAGCAGAAGTATAAGAAGAGGAGAGAATCAGTTTTATACGTATTATCACTAGCTGGTGACGAAAGAGGGTCCGGACAACGTATCTAACTCAATGACTCGCAGAAGCATTTCTCAAGTAAATAATGCACAGATATCGATAATGAGAATAGTTAAGATTGCTCACGTATCGTATCTGTATGAAGGTCTATCAGTATTTTGAGCGCCTTTCGAAACCGCAAAAATTAAATATTGGAACTATTGGGAAATCGTAGGTACCAATAGTACAATAATTATATTTCGTTGTTTTTTTTTTTTTTGAGTCAGCAAATGTGGTGAGAACCAAAGGCTACCCACCAGATAACTGACTGCACATTCGCTTGCTTCTTAGAGGATAAGCTTGAGAGCTGACAGGATATTGGAAAATTCCCCATTATTCCTTATCAAGCCGATATCGGTCAATCAAGACAGCGCACATCATTACGGTGCCAACAATGAAGAATGGATGCAGTTATCTACACGTGTGAATGAATGCAACATCATAATATCATTGAGAAAATCTTGAGAAAATACTGTTATTATTATAAGTATTATGTGCTAGTGCATTGTTCACGTATTTGCATATTATTGTTCTGTTTTGCTTAATTATCTGCAAAGATAATTAACCACCACAGGGAGCCATGACACTTCCCTTTCTCTGAAAAAATAAAACTCGGTGTTCTATACATCTACGATATTGTAGCCGATCACTTAAGATGGGCATATGGATATAAACGATTAGAGAGGAAAAAACTTGAAATAAAGACTTGACCCCTCTCTTAGAAAAATCGTTAACCCTCCACTGCTGAGCTGCATCATTAAGACCATTTGTAACGACTAGGGTCACCGCCAAATCTTCAAGTCTAACCCAACAAATTTGATTTTCTATTACTTACCCATAGCGTAAAGAACTGCTGCGCACGCAATCCAACCAGCTACAAATTTAGCGTTTGGTTTCACTCTTAATATGAAAACTCCAGAAAGTATGATTCCGAGACCCATCACCAAAATTCCGCCGACTCCTGCAAATCAATAGAAGAATTAAGGCCAAATTCAAATAAAAATAACACAGGTAAATTTCAGGTAAATTTACGATTATGATACATACAAAAACTAATTATTCATTCGCGTCAGACACTGCCATAAATATCAATCAACGAAATCTCAAACATTACTGACTATGATGACTGTAAATTACTCTTCAAGATGAAAATAGAAGTATTCTTGAAATTGAAAAATATTTTATCGTTCACGTTATTCATTCAACACCATTTAAACAAAAGAAAAAAAAGGAACTGTGAAAATTAACCAAGTATCATACGAAAAATTATGGTCTAATTTAAATTTTAAAGGTTATAAAAGTCATTTAAATAATGAAAGTAAACGATGGTAGCCAATTATGTGTTTTTTATGAAATTATTAAAAATTTGTAATGCGCAAATAATTTTAACCGAAATTTTTAAATGCGTATACCCACCCACAGCACTTTCAACGTTCATAAGTAATAAATTGCATTATTTTTGTCATAATTTTTTTTTGACTAAATAAGTTTGGGATGCATAATCAAAAATGCAGTTCACAAAATCAATAATATTGTTTAATTTACAGTCCAATTTTTAAATAAAATATATCCACAGCTAATTTTCAAATTTGATATTGGTGAGAAGACAATTTTTCCAAAATTCGATTTCATTTTTTTTTTCTTTTCAAGTAATTGTAAAATTATTTATTATAACTATTTACTCCTTAGAATTTTTTACAAAATAAATAAAACTAATTGTCGTTACGAAAGAGCATTCAAAAATCAAACAGGTAAGAAATGCTTATAACACATTCGGCAGCCATAATTTATGGTAGTGAGTGAAAATTCGAAAAATTTTCTCTCCCCTCCAATAAATTTCGTAAGTAAATCAAGACAAAACCATGCGGGTGCATTTTTAGTCCAGTTGTAAAGAATCTGAGGGATCCTTAAAGATTTTAACCAATTTTTTTATTTTCATTTACGAAATTCATCAGGCGGTTAGAATTATTGTATTTTTCTACTGATAAAATAGTTGGGTGAATTGCTCCGTGTACCATACAGCCTATTCTAAATCTGTCGTTAATTGCCACCTATTTTACTCTTTATTTCGACAGTTTCGTGTTATTTTCGTATATCCTCGTCGTCAAACACAAAAGATCAACGTTTTAGAGTGAAATATCGCGTTTTACACTGATTTTTTTTTTTGTTTTCTTCTTTTTTTCTAGTCTCCTTTCATCAACGTTTTGTCTGTTTTTTTGGAAGTGTCATTAGTATGTACCTACGTATTTTCATTGTTTATCGTTCGATGCCCTTAGATGTAATTAGTGTTCCCCTTCGCCTTCCCTCTTACGCACACTCTACCTTTCTCACTCTTCCTTCAAAAATCTTACTTTCCAATTCGTTGACATTAATACTAATTTAAATATTAATTTCGAGTTATGTAGGTATGTACACGGTCGGTTGTAATTACGACATATTTTCAGTTAGTTAAAGTTCGAATAATGTTCGCCGTCGAATTGCTTATTTATTTACCAACTTTGTTCCTTATCAGCCGACCAACGTCCGTGTACCTACAGACAACAACAAAATTGTAGGAAATCAGAAAAAAAAAAAAAAAAAAACTTTTGATAAGTTTTAAAAGGTGTCGGCTATCGAGTGCTATATCTCTTACACACATACAATGGTAACACGTTTATTAAATAACGTTTTTTATTCTGGGGTAGTACTTGGTGAAAATTAGGTTGAGTTCGACATAATATAAATGGCAAACGTCGAGACTGACAGATTATCTTCGAAAAATATTTTAATTGTACGCTTCACGTCGGTGAATGATGTTAACTTATATGTTTTATAGGTTCTTAAAGTGTTTTTTTTTTATGGGTTTATATCTTTTGGGTCAACGGTTTTATTAAGAACATTGTGCAGAACCTATTGGGTAATCAAAAACAAGTAAAGACCTAATTCATCCGAAAACTTGTGTCGAGGTACTATAGGAAAACCAAAAATATGTAAAATATTCTGTTACCTTGAAAAACCAAACTGATTCTAGACTCACTTAACCCTCTTTTATTTTATTTTTTTGCTACACCACTTGGGTTGATTACATGGCTAAAATTTCTACTTGTATCAAGTTTTTTTATCGAACAAATTCTTGCATAAATGCATCAAAAACAGCCTCAAACTTTTCACTTATTCCCCCTCCCCAATTTTTTGTTTCTACCGTGCAATATAAAATTAAACTGCATTTGAAGAAACGGAACTCTCTCGATACGAAATACACAACCATCAGTCTAAAAAAATTATAGTGCAGTGATACTTCCCTAGAAAGCCAAGTTTGCCAATTTAAAGAAAAAAATAAATAAGTAAATAAAAAACAAAAAGATGAAACAACAAGAAACAAAAACAAAGCTAAATTAATGAATTACAGAGAAGACGCTCGTACGCCCTTGCGCCGTAAATAATCAGAATGTACTTCAAGCAACACAGTTAACTTGCTTTTCTCCAACAATTTCCCATTTTTGTTTTACATTTTTCTCGCAAACTACAGAATTAACAGGCACTAAACTTCTATCGAACTTGCACCCACATAATAACAACATATCGAGAAAATTTCAGCCCGATTCCTTTCGCAGTTTTCTCAAAACCGTAGACCAAAATTCTTTTCCAGATTTCAAAGAAACTGCTACACGAATAGGCGCAAAATTTCTATCAAACTTGCACATATGTAAGGAAAATCTATCGGGAAAATTTCAACTCGATCTTTCAATTAATTTCATTAAAATCCTTGAAAAACAACTGTTCCAGTAACTTTTTCTTTTCAAATTGTCCGAAAAGCTACCGAACAAATAAACATCCAATTTCTATCAAACTTGTTCTAACATAAGGAAAATCTATCCTAAAAATTTTAACCCGATCCCTCTTGTAGTTTTTTCAAAATTTTCGAAAAACCAGTTTTGAATGAATTTGTTGTTCTCCAATTTTCTCGGAAACTAGGTATCGAACCAATAGACACCAAATTTCTTTCAAACTTAGTCCTATATAAAAACTACGTGTCGTGAAAATTTCAGCCCCGTCCCTCAGGTAGTTTTTTCGAAACCGTCAACCAAGTATTTTCTTCAGCAATTTTTTCTTTTCCAGCTTTCTCTGAAACTACTGAAATAATAGGCACTAAACTTCTATGAACCAGACTTGCACCTACATGTGAAGATTTCAGTCCGATCTCTTTTGTAATTTCTTCAAAATTTTAGAAGAACCACTTTTTCAGGAATTTTTCATTTTCCAGTTTTTTCGGAAACTACTAGACCAACAGGCATCAAACGTCTTTCAGACCTGGTCCTATGTAAGGACTACCTTTCGTGAAAATTTCAGCTTTATCCCATTTGTTATTTCTTTAAAACCACTTTTCCAGAAAAAGTTTGCGTTCACTGTTTTGAGAAAATCACAAAATTGATAAGGCTGAAATTTTCACGAAAGATATTGCTTACATGGGACTAGATCTGACAAGAGTTCCGTGTTTATTGGTTCATGGTTCAGTAGTTTCCAAGAAAACTAGAAAAGAAAAATTGGCTGGAGAAATTGTATTCATGATTTGGAGAAAACTACAAAACTGATGAGGCTGAAATTTTCACGAGAGATAGTCTTCATATAGGAGCAAGTCTGAAAGAAATTTGATGCCTATTAATTCAGTAGTTTTGGAGAAAACTGGAAAACAAAAAATTTGTAGGAAAATGGTTTTGAGGAAATGGCAAAAGGGATCAGGCCGAAAAATTCGTCCAACGTAAAAACTGATAAGCACTTTTTTTATAGAAAATTTAATGGAAATTAATTTTGTACCTAAAAATTTTTTACGTAGGTACCATATTCACGGAGAAACACGTAAAAACTGATTTTGTGAAAGGTTCCATCCCCCGACAGGGCTACGCTCACCACCTAGGGGTGAAAACTTTTAGTATGTCGTTGAGAATAGTATATCTTACATTTAAAAAACAATTCCTGCTTTTTAAGAATTATTGCCGTACCAAATGTCCAGACTGCCTGGCCTATAAATATTCGAATTTAAATCGAAGCGAAGGAGGAAACTTCAAACGCATGTATTATAATTATAATCTTGAACGATCCAGTCAATTAGAGATAAAAAACTTTTTTTTTTTTTAAGGGGGATAATAGTAGTTCCCCGCTGTCTATTGATAAGCAGTATCCTCCGTGTTTTGTTTGACACGTTTTTTGCCATTATTGGTGGCTAAATTATATGGAACATACTCACGTCCTTCTAAAATACACAAGAATCTTGACTTATTAAAAACATCAGAACATAAATTATTAAAAATGTTAACGAAGAAGAAACTTGACCCCAAATTTTGCTAACAATAAACGCAAAAATTGGTATCTAGTAATTACATAGAAAACATCAAGTGAACTCATTATTTACTGTAATCTATACAGTGTTCACTAATAATTACAGATACCCTTGAAAAAATTCTTTCTGAAAGAATTAAAAAGGTCGAAATTAATATCAATTCGCGAACCAATTTGTTCAAATTTTACCTACCAACCTACTGATAATATACCTTCTTATCAAAGATAATTACCCGACAACATTTTTAGTGAAAAGCAGGCTAACGCAAACAAAATCGAAAAGAAGCTTTCAATGAATTGTAAAATTTAATGATCATCACAAACTGAATAACTCGTAACTTTTTCAGCCAAAGTAGTTTTTTCTACGCCTATCTTTGAATTTTCTCCACGGTACAGCAAATTTTCAAAAATCTCAGGAAGTCGAACTTAAGATACATCGAACTAAAAATTACACTAAAGCTATAAATTTTCAGATAATTCGAAAAAATTTCCACCTAATTTGGTAGAGTTTTGTTCAATTCTGGCCAGTCAATGAATCCTACCTTGCACGATATTTTTCAGCAAAGTATTTCAAAAATTTTTATTCAAATATAAAAATGCCAACTCCGTCAAATGAATTTTGAATTAATTTTCGAAAAATTTCCCATATATCTGATAAGCCGAACTATCCCATCGATAACGAATTGGCATACAACGAATTATTGATACAAGTACAAACTATTTTTCAGGTCCCATGACGATTCGTTATATCAAAGCTCTATTGTATTTCGACAGGTACTTCAAAAAACTCTATTTAAGTAACACGATTGTTAAAATTACAATTTGTTCACCATTTTTCACAGGTTTTACGCGAGGTCATTTAACCTTAATTTGAATCGTGTACTTTTTTGGAAAACAAAATCAATTATGCTCATCACTAACTAAAAATCCAAGACTTCCCTAAGCAAAAACAAGAATGAAAGAAACTGTAATACATGCATATCTAGACTACTGAGTACAGCACCATTATTAAAAGTGTTAGGCGAGTAAGTCTTCATTACAATAAAGAAGTGGCCTTATAAAAACACGATAAATTTGTTACAATCGGTTTTCTTAGGACAGTACTTTTCACTACTCAAACCAACCTGCATGATTATTACGAATCAACCGAAATACACTGAGCAAACGGTGACGAACATGGAGGTTCACTATTACTGGATTAGGAAGTCTTTAGAAAAATAGAGAAACTGTTGGCAGTCCCATTGGTACTTTATTTGTGCATAAGATGAAGAAATTTAAGAATGATCAATTTTTTTTTGGCCAATCTCACACACAGGTTTAAGACCACTTCGACAACCCCTTTTTCAAGAAAACCTCACTTTATATTCCTGCAAATAATAAATAAATTATACTATCGTTGACAATCATCTAAGCCAGTGGTTTTCAAACATTTTGTCAAGCCCCCGCCTAACACAATGACAACTCTGCGCATAAACGTAGCCAGGAGATCGGTGAGCCCAAGCCCCCGAAATTTCCAATATTAAAGAAGAATAGTTTTCAAAAAAAATTCAAGACCACCCGGCCAATTATTTTTTTTGGGAGGTGTTATGGGAAATATTTATACGAACCCCCCTAACTAAAATCCTGCCTACGGCCATGGCTCTGCACCCTCTTGGTCGACAGATAATGTTGTTAAGGTGTTTTTTTTTTTAATCGATTTTTAATTATTTTGCACGCCCCACCTGAAGTACGCTCAAGTCCCCACCCCGTGCGGAAACGATTGGTCTAAACCGCATACAGCGAACACGGAGCACTAACCTGCAACCATATTCGCGGTGTAGGCCGGAAACCGGAACTGAGATTCCAAAAATTTGGGCAAAAACGCGTAAAGTCCGGCGATGGGCAGAATATGCAGAACGCTGCTGGCCGTGCGGAACATCAGAATGTCGTTCTTCAGCAGCCGTTTGATGGTTTTGGGAAAATCCTTTAACTTGGGCGCTTTTCGGCCGGCAGCCGGCGGCTTGGCCTTGATGGTGGGCGAGGTGCGATTGCTGCGCAGTCTTTCCGGAAACGAGAACATGGCCAACGAGGCCAACAGCAGAAAGCCCGAATCAAGAACGAGCCCCAGCCACCAGGCGCCGCGCCACTGCGGATCGGTGGGCAGCACCGGCGGATTCGGCGACAGGTTGATGAAGAGGCGCGTGCACACGGAGCCCATTACGAAGCCGAGAACGGGGCCCAAAATACGTATGCCGATGGTGATGGTGAAGTAGAGCGGAGACTCGCGACTGGTCACGTTGTCGTCGATGTACGAAATGCCCAGCGTGTAGACCGGTGTCTGGCCCATGCCCACGCCCAGCAGGCTCAACAAGAATATCACCAGGATAATGTTCTTGGTGCCGGAGGGCTGCTCGTGTATCGTCCGACTATCGCACTGCATCGCGTTCCCCAGCGCCGACGAGTTGGCGTCGGGCAGGCAGCGTTCGTGCAGATTCCAGTCGAAGGACATGTTCTTGTCGGCCAGCACGTTCGGATACTCGAACAGGAAGTGCGGCGTGGCGCACAGGAACGAGCAGATGGCAAACAGCACCATTCCCCACGCGATCCAGCGAGGTCGGTGACCGTGGCCGCCGTAGTACGTGAACAGCAGGGTGCAACTGATCTGACCGATTTCGGTGGCACTCAGTATCATTCCGGTCACCTTGCTCTGCAGCTGGAACAGTTTCTCAATTGTGGTGATCATGCTGACAAAGTACGTGGAGAACATGCCCTGCAGGACCCACGTCAGGCAGAATGTGACGAGAAACGCTTGCTTGGATGCGAACGACTGTAAAATACAAACAACGAAGCCGTTAGAGAAGCGAATCACCGGGAAATCCGCTGCCAGTAAAACTGAGAAGTTGGGCGAAACTGCAGAAATTCGATAGAAAACCCTTGCCAGTACCTACATTTGAATTATTTCTCCGTTCTTTCAAATCTTAAGTCAAGTCTGAGAGTGGTAAGGTCGTCGTCATGAGCAATAACGATGTTTTCAACGAGTAAAAACAGTAGGTGGGTAGGTAGGTAGTAAATTTATGACATAATGTGGTATCTGAAACCACCTGCAAGAACATTAGCTCACGTTTCCACTGATACATCGATCCAGTGTAACACCCCAGTAGCTGGTTCACCGAACCCTGCTCGCATGAGAACTTACCATAGTCGATGTCTACAGTACCTACACTTAGAAGTAAAAAACCATATTTTAGACTCAATATATGCAAATTGGAAATTATATAATAAAATTCGATCTCAGAAGCCGATGTCAAATTTTATCTAACTGTTATATGCAAGATCCAGATTTAGTACGAGACGTTTTGTATTCGCTGTGTTTAGCAATAATTACAAAATTTGATGATGTGCAGATTGCAGATCTAAAAAATCACATTCGTTCCAGGCGAATTTTTCATTGCTAGCTGTTACTACTTACTGCTGATGGATATATTTTTGTTCAATGAATTTTCTCAAACTTCAGACCTATCTATAGACCTCCTTTTTATATACAAAAACCTCCACTACTTAAATTTCAGCTATACCGTTTGTATAGTTCTTCAGAACTCGTTTAAATACGTACCTACATACATACAATTATTGCTCGTATTATAGCAAAGGACACAGGATAATAATAAATTTTTCTTCGTCACTCATCTTATTCATGAATTTCAACATAAAGAAGTCTAGCAGGTGCGAATATTTTTCAGAATCTCTTTTAACCCTTAAACCACTTACATATATCAAAGGGTGATTTCAAAAATGTTACTCATGCGCAATCATATTCAGTAGATACAAATAACAAACACCGTAGCTATAAGATCAATAAATTGGAAACAACCAAAAATTTTGAATCACGAATAGAAAAACTCGAAAATAAACAATTCTAAGAATTTACAACTTCAAGTTTACGTCTACCTACAGAAGCTGTTCGTGGGTCATGGACCACTGTAACGTTGAAAACTCTGTCTAGTTGGTGAAAATAAAATATAATAAATTTTTGAAAAACTGATCGATGTTTTTTCGATTAGAAAAACTAAAAAAATAGTTGAGGCTGAAAATAAAACGAGATTGAAAAACGCTCAGTTGTAAAATCAGTTTCGAATAAAAGTTATTTCTCTGGTAATTTTGCATAAAATAAAAGTTCCAAACATTTTTACTTCAAACCCGTCTAATGGCCGCAAAGTTCATCCAACGTAAGTATCTTTTTCACAAAAAACATTAAAACACTGTAACATCCAAAATATATTAACTTATGTAGGTATGCAATTATACATACAGAATATTATAACTTGTACACCTCAAAACAAAATATTGGGTATCTATGCCTTGTTTTTTATTATTTTGTGCTGTAGTACTCACCATAAATTCGTTACAACCAAAATAAACTGATCGCACTTACATACAAAAACCTTATTATAGGGGCTTAGGGAGCTTAATCTTCCAGCGAGTTTCAAAAAAATAGCCAATAAATGCAGTCAGCTGCTTCGCACTAAAAATAAAAAACAGATACCTTGCTAAAATGATAAAAAGTATGAATGAAGGTGTTTTTTCCATTAGGTGTAATGAGAGGGGTTGAAGGATTTTCTCCGAGTCTGGGCTTTAAAGGGTCCCAGAATTTTCAAAAAATAAAATAAGTAGACTTTCTCTGAAAAACATCGAAAAATATTTTTTGGGTTCCTGGATATTGTAAAACTTCTCTCACAGATAAATCCTGGGTACAGCACTGAACACTAACGCAATTTTTGATTTTTTGATAGGGCTGTAAATTGTTTCTCTTCGAGTCCAAATTTCTTCTCTACAGCGCTTCTTCCTAAGTCAGAATTTTTTTTTTCGGGCGTTGTATTTATTTCTAATATATAATTTGAATTTGTAAATTTATGGTCAGTGTTGTTTCTCTCCCTTTCTATTACAAATTGTTGCAAGTCTCAAAATGGAGGGGGATGTTCAACTGGCAATATTATTCATTAATAATAATCTAAGTAGAAAAAGTCCATATTGAAAAATAAACTTTCCTAAGCCACTATTATTCGGAGTGGGGACCCCTTTAAAGAAAAAGAAAGAAAAAACAAGGGGTAAGACTGCTTTTGAGTAGCCAACAAACGCATTTTTCTCAACTTTGCTACGTAGATCCCAAACAGAGTTTCGTCCTAATGGTTTTCCAGCAGAGTATACATTCAAACACTTAGAAGCGCATCTTTTTAGAGAGACTTACCGTAATTTTATGAAGTTTTTTTTTTTTTTTTTACCATCTACCGTTTCGCAATTTATTATTACATAAGTATACCGAGTACAGAAGGGGAAGTTTTGGATGGGTCAAGGATGGGAATAGACGAGATGAGATTATAATATAAAAAATTTTGAAAAATGTCTGAGCTACGCCTATGATTGTACCGAATCAAATCCAAGATGTTTTTGAAACAAGTTACTAGTTACCTAGAAATAAAAGAAAAAAAAATCCATTTTTAAGCCCCCATCACATTAAGACAGTAAGCCCAACAAAAAGTGAAAACAAAGTTCACAAAAAAAATCATGATTACGAAATATTTTCAAGCGGGGATAATGTTTATTTAACAAAATGAAAACTAAATACAAAAATCATTTCCAATATATCCCCGACTATGCAAGAAATGCAAATCGTGTAAATGTTTTCTCTCCCCTCTATTACCCATGATGTCAGCAAACTTGGTGGATTGCGGGTCTTAAATTTAGAACAGACTATAACTTATTTGTGAATATGCAACCTGCGCATCAGTCATTCACTTTGTTTTTGTTTACCTTTACTGCGAAATGGAACAATACTTCAATTATTATAATGTTTACGACGGAATTGATAAAAAAACAAAAAAAAAAACAAGTTTTAAAAATTTGAAAAATTAATTTTTTTAATTTTTTTTGAAATTAAAACAGGCAATGAATTTTTTAAGATAAACTACAAGGTTTCAGATATATATCTAAATACTTTTTTTTTAATTTTGTGTTTTTTTGAACATTTGACAGACGCTTTCAACGGTTTTTTCCGTGTTTACTTTTTTCAACAATGGACGAAATTTGCGTTTTATTTTCGCCAAATCACAGACCAGAGCAATGAAAATAAAAATGTCTCTCTAAAATATAAACCACAATAACGGAATGAACGCAGTTCATGGTTTTCATACACACGGTAGTGATTTTGAAAAAGCGTTTAAAGTCTGCAAGATTACGTTTTACATAATGAGCCAGAATAAAATACTGATTATCTTTCAACAGATGATCGCAACCATATAATGGAGATAAAGTTAAAGCAATGGAGGATTACACGTATGCTAATGAATACCGATGATGAGATTGGCCTAATTAAGTTTAATTTTTTATTTTATACATTTGAAGGATGGTATCGCAAGCCGACCATGCGGAATATAATTTTCTCGTTATTTTTAAATTCTACTGAAAAACTACACATGTTTTTTTTTGACTGAGATAACCTGCGATCAATGAACATATAATTATACTAATTACTCTAATAAACTAAATAATTGGATTTGATTTACGGTTTGTTGCCGAGTGAATTATTCGCCACGAATTGGCGTACAGTTTTGATGATAGCCTTCGGAAAAATTTGATTTGAAATGAATACACTGAACCGAGAGATCTGAAAAGTGATTAGTTATTCAAAAAAAAAAAAAAACAATAAAGGGACTGGAATTATCGAAGTCGGCGCTAATTAAGAAGTTTTGTCATAAAATTGGAAGGTGTAAAGCCTACATCGTAAAAAAAAAAAAAAATGAACGCCGACTTCAATAATTCCAGTCCCTAGACATAGATTTTGCTGGAGAAATTTTAAAAGAATTATTTTTAATTTTTAGCGCATTTTTTATCGTTATTTTTTGAAGTTGGTTCAATTTTTTTTTAAATTTCTTTCAACGACTTTGTTTCCAACGTCAGCGGCAATATTACTTTAAAACTAGCAGTTTATTTATTTAAAGATAACTCTAAAATTACCTCATTAATTGTAAAAAAAAATTTAATGAGACCACCGATAGATCATCCTCTATCATTTACAAAAAAAACTCATCGAAATCGATGCTTAAGTTGAGAAATTATGCCGGAACAAACATTAAAAAATAAATAAAATAAAAATAAAGAACATAATATGTACCTACGGATCGAATTGATGACCTACGCCTTTTTTTTTTCGAAGTCGGTTAAAAATAGGAAGAGAGGATGACGTGTGATGGATTATCGAGAGTTTGATAATTTTTTCATCGTTGTGTGACATCCCCACCAGTAGCAGTGGTAGTTTCGATACAAACCAATTTAAACAAACATTTCAGGCAGTCAGGCACTGAGTTAGACGGCACTAATTGCGTAGGTATTTCGAATACTACAACTCCTTCGTATAAAATCCTTAAACAGGCGCGAGCTACATACAAGTTTCAGACGACAACGAATCTAAATCATTATTCAATTTTTGCTCTACAACCGACTCGGGTCTCATAAAGGTAAACTTTTTTTTGACTTGGCTATTTTTGCTGACTATACTAGAATGGGTAGATAAAGGATAGACAGCCTTTCGCAGGGCTCAGGGGTTAGGGCACATGGTGGGCCTATATGAACTTCATCCACGAACTTTGACAAATACTTCGTTCAGCTTCGATACCAAAGAAAAATTTAAATATCTGGTGGTTTTTAGATCTAATTTTAATAGGAAATGAAGGAGACCAGAGTTAAGAAGTTATAATTTTCTCTTCAACTATGACTGTCTAATTCTGATGTTGGATCTTCCTCATCCAATTTTCCGGAAAATGGAGTATTAAAAATTGACCTTGTAAAAAGGTTAGAGGTGAGAATGATGAAAACTATTCACTTCATTGGAAAAGAAAAACATTGGTATTATTTCCCAATTTTTACAAAATTTTTTTTCATGTACCTACATATGTATTTATGTATTGACATACGTATGTATCACACAAAATTTGTATTCATGGTTTTGAGCAAACTGCAAAAGGATAGGGGCGAAATTGCCCCGAAAGATATTCATTATATAAAACCAGGTCTAACAAGAGTTTGTTGCCAATTAATTCCGTAGTTTCGGTGAAAAATGAAGAACACAAATGTTTAAAAAAATGACAGTTCTGTTTGGACTGACATCTCCCGGCTCTAGACTAAACAAAATTTCTGACCCACAAAGGTAAAATAAGAATAAATTCAGAAAAAAATGTGGGGCATTGAGAAATGAATTCTAAAATTTGAAAAAATGAAAAGAAAATAAACGCCAAGAAAGAAACTTAAAAAAAAAGGCCTGAGAAGAAATTCAAAACTCTCACAAATTTGAAATGACAAATGCTCAGTCTTCCTTCTAAAGTCGATGAAATTATATTCCAATACGGAGCACCAGCTAATACTCAAATTTTTCCAAGGTAATTTCATCTTGGACTTATTGAAAATTTATCCGAAATTAATTCGATTTGTTTATCAACAAAGTGTGGGAATTAATTTGTATGTATGAAAAAGGAAGACCGACGCAATTCGTTACCACCCTTTTCAAGAACAATAAATCAACAGACTGCAATGCTAATCTTCAAAGGAGATAAGATTAACGATTTTTTTTTATTTTTTTTATTTTGACACGATTGACAGTGATGGCAACTTATAATGTAGCCGGTGAGCCTCTGTTACGCGGGAAATGAAAATTTGCCAACATTTGGAATAATGACGAAAATTAATTTTTTTTTCGAAATCACAACAAATTTTTTTAATCAGAAAGTCTTTTTCGTTTCTTTTTCTTTTTATCTTGCTACACCTAGCGTAAATCCAAGTTGCCACAGACAGTTGAAAAAAACAGTTTTTTTTCGTAAAACTTTTTTTTAAGCCCAGGCAAGGACTAATAAAATAAATTACCTGTAACCATTTCGGAGAACATGGGCCAAGACCGCAGCTGATTTTATCCTCGGTGCAATCGACAATCTCTCCATTGAGGGCTTTTTCCTTCTCCGCACAGTTACTTCCATTCGTGTTGGTCAGCGGCGTCAGATACGAGTTTCCATTCTTGGGTAACTTTTTGTTGCCTTTGAAAAGCCCCTTCCACTTGCCGTTATGATTCTCTTTGATCGAATCATCCATTGCCATTTAAAAGACGAATTACGAATACAGAATGAAGAAAGCAAACAGAAAAATGCTTAAGTAGGAATCGTCATCAAACGTCAACACATAGGTACTATCCGAATAACCTGCAGAAAAAAAAAATGAATAAAAAACAATAGAAAACGAAACAGGGTATATGTTTTATTGATGACATGGAAATAATCGAATGAACTTGACTACATCGTCGTTTTATTAAAATAGTCTTCACAAATTAGTTGAAAGCTGTCTAGACAGATAGAAAAATACTTATATACCTATATAATGTAAAGTAGAATATCTACCAAATGATGGTTCTACAATCACATACCTATCAAATTAGTAAATTTTTTTTAAATATACCAGATGAAGTTTCAACTTTTCATACAGGGTGTTTCGCAGAAGGGAGACACAGTCGAAGTCTAGGTTAGGTATTAGTGAACTCACTTCAATGTATTGTGGTTGGCTGCCAGTCACGGTTGCAGGCGCACAGATAAACTCAAGTGAAGCTTTCACGTGAATTCAGATTTGATAAAATATTTGAGAATTACAAAAAAAATTGATCACGATTTTTCCAATTTAACAACGCACATATTATGCTTAAACCAGGCGCGGGTATATAGGACAGTTTGAGGATTCGAACACTCCCCTAAGTAAAACAAAAAAAGGTAAAGAAGACAAAAAACTGAAAACAAAAGGAAGGAAAAACCGAAAAAATAGCACATAATACGTATATCCAATATTTTTTAAACCCCTACACCAAATTTTTTACAATATCCGCGCCTAAATATTACGACGAGACAGTTCTTACTCATCTCCACCGTGTAAATTTTGTCAATAAAAAATTGAAGTTTAAAAAAAAATTACTTTACAATGATCACTAAGTTACAGTTATCCAGCAGCAATAACGTTCTGCCAACTGAGTACAGCAATGCCTGACTCAAATAAAAATATGATTATAGCGAGTTGTCCTCTGACTATAGCAGTGGTGTTTGGAAAAGCCAGCAGCAGCAGCAGCAGCAGCAGCAGCTAAGTAACGAGGTTAAGATTGGTTGTTTTTTTATTATTTTTAGTATATTTTCTTATTTCCACATATATTTGGAAATAATGATTTTCAACTTTGCTGTGGCGTCCTACTGTAATCCTTTCTATCGAATCGTACATCGGTGGTTCCATGTATAAGGATGCGAATCATTATAAATAATTTTTTTCCATTTTATTAATGAGTTTTTTTTAACGATGTTTTTCAAGGATGTTTATAATTACGATCAAAGTGTATGGTTCATTTTTTGCGCAGATGCAAGAGAGCTGGTCCTTGGTATGCCATTTTGGAGTAACAATGGCGGGGGGCTGTAGTGGCTTCACCCTCTGGAGGCCACCCTGCCTTGGCTAACATACGAATGACACATCTTGGCCAAGGCCCCCTCTATTATCCGAAAGATCTCTCCACCAGTAATGTGCTGCCATGTATAGAATCATTGACTACGCAGGAAAAACAGAAATAGTATATTACGCACCAAGGTTCAAAAGTGAGTGATTACATGTGAGGGAGTTTGCAAAAAGAGCGCAGCAAGTGAGCAAATCCCAAGTCATGTAAACTCACTTTTGAATCTTGTTGAGGAAGATATTTCGTATACTTAAGGATTAGAAAGCAAAGAAACATTAAAATTCTATCATAATGATGAATCTTTCTTAAAAATAATAAAAAATGGAATAAAATATCAACCTCTTTATTGTGGCAGATATAACGTTACATTTAGAAAATGTAACCTCTAACTCAACGTAAGCTGAACATGTTTCCATATAAAAAGATGCTTCATGTTTTTACAAGGATATGCGTTCACTTTATATCGAGATTATATTGGTCAATGATTCACTGGTTTGACTGGGATTCAAACCCACGACCCACATATTTCCAAACTATCACAATACCAACTATGGTACAAAATCTAATTGAGAAAAGGAAGTCACTATAGCTATACTTGTTTATTTTGATTACTTTTTCTCTTTGAAATTGCTCACAATTAAAATTAGTAGTTATTAATAGTTCTGTTCTTATGATTTCGTTGTTTTCTGATCATTAATTATAAAAAATATCTTCCTCAACAAGGTTTGAAAGTAAGTTTACATGACTCAGGAATTTCTCATTCGCTACACTCATTTCGCAAACTTCTCCTTGCATGTAACCCTCACTTTCAAACCTTAGTGTGTAATCTAATACTATACTGTCTTAATATAATCAATCTTGCACTCATTGATTGCTCCCACTACCGGCTTGTGTGGTTGGCTGACTAAATGTAGGGATACCTCATTAGTAGCATCCTCATTACCAACATCCTTAAATATGTATGCGTACAATGTGTTGTACCATCGAGTGTTGCCATTCCCCTTGACATACCTAACCTTAGGAGCTGAAAAAAGCAGAGAAATATAAAATTTTAAAAACACCTCGTACAGTATTGTAATTAAAGCGAAAAAAATTTGCGATTAAAAGTTTTAAATATGTATTTATATGTCCCAAAATGTGCGACAAACATCTTGAACAAATGAAACAGATGTCTATTTTATTTGAAAGTACAATGGGTCCTGCATATTCCAGCCACCGGATAGTCCGAAATGTCGCTTATTTCGACTACAGTTATTGGAAATGGGTCAAACATATCTGTTTCCCTACATTTTTGACCGCTAAATCTATTCATGTTTTCGGATAGTACGGTCAAAAAATCACAAAATAAATCCAAAAAAAGTTTACGTGAAAAACCAATTTTTAAAAGATGAGCTTTTATTTTTATTTTTTTGCTTCAGCTTCATGCGAAATAAATATTATTTTATTGCGGAAGGTTGCCTGCAGTATTGATATATTTTAAAATCGCAGTAGTGAGTAGAATAAAAGCTTATAAAAATAAGGGATACCTAACCGATAAGTAATAATGACAAGTGGCGCTGTTGGTGATGGAAATATAAAAACTAGCGGTAGTAAGTGCAATAAAAAGCTTATAATAATAGTTTTTCAAGGCTAAATTGAATTTTAAATTGATTTTTTCTTTTTTTTTCTAATGAAACTGATTTTTTTTTAAATGAAATTGATTTTTCTATTGATATTTGTTTTTAATTCAATTGAAATGACACATTATTTACGTAAGGTGTAGGGCGAAACAATTAATTTCTAAAAGTTTCCCTCCTTGAAATAAAATTAAACCCAGCGAAATTTTTCTCTCATTTCACATCTCACTGAATTGCCATTTTTTCAGAAAATCCATAGACATTATCGTATTCCTCAACGTAAAAATTACCATCAGAAAACTTGAAAATAATTTTCGAAATTTACTGACAAATGGTTATTCTTTAAATCAAACCCTCAGTTATGTTATAATATTTTTTATAAGCTTCAACCAGGGTCATTCACATTTTGAGTAGGTAGATACGTATTGAATAACGTCATTGGTAATATTATAATACCATGAATTAGGAAAGATCAATACGCAGCCAACAGAAACAAAAGAAGGACAAGAGTATAGCTACAATAGGACAAAAGAGAAAAACAACTACAAGCCCGCACATGTAGGTACTTAAGTTTCTACATAAAATTATAATAATTATAATTAACAATGGGATCGTTATGATGGATGCGTCAAATTTATATTGAATTGACTAAAAAATAAGGACGAAAATTTCTACGTTTTCAGAAAAATTGGACACTAAATCCATTAAGATTACCTATGTATAGATAAGTACTAAAGTATTTAAAAATAATAATTTTAAAACGCGTATAAGATTTCAGTAACGTATATTTGATGACAAGCCATTTAAAACATTCAGATAAAAGCATCTCTCGAATAATTTAAGTAAGTTACTTCAAGTTGACTGAATGCAGCAAATATAGACGAGATTAAGTATTGTGGATATATTCGAGTGTATTATTTAGATACCTACTTGTGCAAACAATTCAAAGTTTTATGCAACAGAAACAATTTCTTGAAAACATACCATTGTAAGGTACCTACACCCACCTAGATTTACCTATAATTTTAATAATTAATTAATTATGGCGATTAAAAACTGTATTCAAAAAAATACACCTATATCTAATAAAAAAAAAGAAGCAGTTCAGATTAAAACTTACATGCGTCAAAAATTTCTCATTAAATAAAATTATTGATTAATTAAAGAAAGCATATTTTAGCAGCCTATACTTTCAGCTCGAAATTTTTTCATCAAATACCTAACGAAATAATAAGAATATTCCATTTGGAATAGGAAATAATATTTTCTTCGAAATTATTTCACACGAAGTACGAAGTAAAAATATATTATAAGCAAGAAATAAAATCTTGTAACACGAACCACTCTCGTAAGCAACACTCAACGGAAGACAATCTAACCATTTCTCTTTTTATGTTCAAGAACATAAATTTTTACACTCCAATAAATAAACTACTAAATTTAAATGAAAAATTAACAGAATATATTTTTTTGTGGTTCATTCGTATAAATTAAAAAAACATAATTTAAAAAGTGTGAGAGACGGAGCATTATAATAGGTTTTTTTTTTAACATTAAAATCGCGTCATACTAACAAATATAACGACTGACGTTTATCTTACTGACCACTAAAAAGTAAGTGTATCACTGGGTAGTGTTGATAAATCCTAAATTTGATGGCTGGTTTTCAATATGTTCCGACTGGCAATTTGTGGACGGACTGATAAAAATTTATTTTCCAATAACTAATTTCCCCATAATCGTCTTGAGAACTGGGTTCGTCTGAAAGCAAAAAATAAAAACAAAACACGATTAGACCAAACATCATCATTAGTCTAATGGGAGGTTATTTTAAATTTTCACTACAGGATTGTCGCATTTTTATTGATTTTACGATTACGTAGTTCGCAAATGAGGAAAAAATGAGCAAACTGAATATAGAGAATCCGGGGACAGTGGTCTCCTCTAAATAATGAATTTAATTTAATTTCGACGGGGTGTGCAAACCTGGCCAATAACGATAACAAAAATCAAAAAATATCTAAACTGTTTTTAACCCATAAACTACTTATAGAGATACGGACGGGGTAGCTGAAAAAATGTTGCTCGTACATAATTATTATTAATTACCAGTAATTGTAACAGCAAAATCAATTGAAAATCACCAAACATTTTCGAAATAATATATAGGTTCTCAGAATTATTTTCAATTAAAAATTGACCTGATGACCATGAATTTTTAACGAGCACAGTATATTAAATATATCTAACATCCAAATAGATGGAGACATTGATAAAAAAATTTCTAAAGCATCACTCAACTTTTTTTTTAATCGAACCCTTCAGGTACATGATGAAAAGTGGTGGAAAACCTAGAGGAAAGAAAATGAAAATTAGGGAAAATGTTACTGGTTCTATGGTAAACCACTCAGAATAATAGTTGGGGCATACTCAGCTTTTTTTCTTCTTTTTAATTTTCGGAAACTGGAATAGGACAACTAAAAAATATTTTACAAATCCCGAACAAACTATGTGAAATTTGGCCATCAGCAAGTTCGACCTTTTTAGGAAATTGTTACTTATCATACTCTGGTTGGAAATGGAACTTTTCTCTCAAATAATCATTAACACATTCATTACTAATGATTTTAACAATAGGACAACTATACCTATCAAATAATATGTGAAATGGATAATATTTTCAAAATTTAGGCCATCTGACGTCTTCAGTTTATAAATAATTGTATATTATCAGGAATTCGTGCTTATGCTATGAAGATAAGACTCTTAGGTTCAATGTAAATCAAGAGCGAATTAAATTTAACCAAATTTTCGTCAGATCTCGAATGATTAGGTTAAAAAAGAAAAAAAAACATCCTTTCAATTGATACCACATAATACGTATGTTTTACAATATTGCTTTTTCTGTAAAGTGTTACTTATTTATGAATAAGACTTATCCATAACTTCGTGATTTACAAGAAGTTATTCATTGATATGTGTTTGGGTAATCTTATTCTAGTTTAAGATAACACAAAAAAAGAGCAGAGTACGCTTCTAAAATTCAAAATTGTCTATAATCGAATGAATAAATTTTTCTCATGCTTTCTGACGTTTTTCAATCACTTTTCATTAACTCAGAACTGTTTTTTCAGTGTTTCTATTTCGAAAAAAATTTAAGAGCTTCTTCAGGAACCTGTTATAAATTTTCACCAACAGTAGAGAGTTTTAAATATTATTTGACGATCGTCTGCTATCAGACAAAGAGGATGTTTTTTCGGGTGTTCCCGGTTGCATCCCTAAACAGACGACAGACGAAAAGGACTCCAGAGAATAAAATGATTTCTGGCAATTTAGGTATTATTATTATTTTTTTATATATAATAAACAATCTAATAAAACTAAAACATCATAATGAAAAAATGTAATTACAAAAAGAATTTCCAGTATTATAAGGATTCAAACACAGGTACATTGCAGGGGTGACAGTCCAAGTCATAGGCACGGAGCCACAAAGATTCTTGCAGAATTTATTTAAACATAACTACATACAACACTAACCCAACCTAAAAATACTAATTATAACCTTTGATAATGCATATAAAAATATCCTCTTTGATTGAATGTAGACGATTCTCATTAATTGATCATTATCTACTTGATTAATATACAGGGTAGTTTACATTTCGACCCACCATCGAAAAATAACATTATATTTTAGTGCGTCAAAATTTGGATCACTCATTTAGCTATATGTCAAGAGAAATTTACAATTCCTTGCACCACCTCAATAGCTTTGTTCAAACAAACCAGGGACTATTCTAATAAAAATCCTTCAATTACAAAGCAAAAAAAAAAAAAAAAAATAGGAAAAATAAACAAAATGTCTAGATACTATTCTCTATAAATTGAGTGAAAAAACAAAATGTCGCACAAGATGAAAAAAACTAGTGAAAAAGAGGAAAAAACAAAACGTGCAATATTTGATAATGGTTTTATATTAATCTCGATTCAAGTTGAAACCTCGTACACATTCTTATTGGTATTTTACTTTAAGTATGTATAGAATATGTTATGGAGAGATGATTCTCCTAATTTTAATCATTGGTGTTTTTGGGAATGAAATTTTGTGAAATGTACTTTACATCTATATAGTACAAGACCTGATATGCCACGACTTGTGCCAACCTGGTAACATCGATGAATTTGTTATTTCAATGGAAACAAAACGTTTATAGTTGGCACATGTGCGTAGAATTTAAGAAATAATTTTGCGTTAATAATTTCAGTTGCTTTTATGTTTATTATAGTGATTCATATACCTATCTTATTCATAAAAGAAACTTTTGTAACGCTATTACGTGACCACAGTTGCAGATATATTCGGCTATGTGTATATTTCAGTTTTGGTCTAACTCATTTTTTTCTTCATTTTGCACCTGATTAATTGATAATTCGGACACATATGATTCATGTAGGTGAGTAGATCTGTGAATTATTGCTGGGTAGCAACATTAGGTCTTTATTAGAATAGGCCGTAATTTGTTTGAACAAAATTATTAAAGTGATGCTACAATTGTGAATCGCTCGTCAAGTAAATGGAGTGATTCAAATTTTAACGCACCAAATTTTATTTTTCTATGGTCCGTTGAAATGTGAATCACCCTGTATATATTCAGAGTCAGTATATCAACTCGAAATTGTAAATTCTGAAAATTTCTAGTTGTGAGATGTCCGATTCGAGATTCAAAATTTTTAATGGTTTCTAACTGATTTTAGAGAGACATGTGATTGGTACAACTAAATATGTGTGAGTAAGTACGAGTAGATTTAACCTTTTTAAAATAACCAGGTGGACCTCAAGAAGTTGTTTTTAAGGATTATCAAGATGCAATTTTATCCCCAGAGGAACATACAAGAGAACTCGTGTACCTTTGTGTGTATCAATTCGTCATTGATGTAAAATTATGAAAATTATTATCAAATATGCGAATGCCTATCTACCAACTATCAATTATTATTATTATTATTATTATTATTATTATTATTATATGTGTGTCACGTACGTAAATTGTTATTTTGTCAATGAAAAATTGCATATTTATCTATTTGGTCACATTTTTGTGTTTAGCTACAAATATTCCCATATCTTATGGCTATGAAAAAAATTTAAGGAGAGATTATACCTCTGATCGCGAAGTATTAGATACTGCCATTATTGATATGCACAGCTACCTTAACAAAGATTGTAAAGACTTTTTTTTTTCAACAGCGAACAAGTCCAAATAACAAGGTTCATGCATCACTTTCACTCATTAATTGCTTTCTCCTAAACGAATTATTGCACCTCGTTTGTCCCAATATTTTATATTTTTGCTTTTGTTTTTGTTTTTGTTTTTCATTCTATATCTTATCAACACAACTGTATTCATTTTAATACAATTAAGTTATCAACAAAATTCCAAACTGAACTATTTTCGCTAAACATTTTTCAAAATTTTTCCAATTTTTCCTTCTTCATTTTTTTTTAAGAATTGTTAAAATCCTTTGCAATAATTACTTCCGAAAAGTAATTACTAGGTAAAAAAAAACCTACTTACTACACAATAAAGCAGTTGAATATAATTTTTTTTTATTCAATCTAAAAATAAACTGAACGACAATCTTCTTTTTCTTGTGGTAAAATAAAATGCCCACGTGTGTATTGTTAAAAAAAAAAAAATGAAAAAAATTGCACTTGGGAACTTCATCTTTAATAATTGCTATCGCTCGCCCTGAAGAAAAAAAAATTATTATTGTTCACAGCGTGGTAAACATATTTTTTTTAAATCTTTTCTTCAACTTGATATCACTATTCTAGCATAGTTGTGTTCATTTCAATGCTAATGAATATCCAGCATTGAGCAGCGATAAAAAGATATCAGAAGTAAATTATTAGTATAAACCAAATTCATTACCGAAATTAATTGCTACTTTTCAAAACATTATAAGAATGAATAAGACACTAAAAGTAGGTAAGGAAGAAAAAAAAAACAAACAAAAACAGAAAACCTGACGCGTTCGCCAGTCTAATTAAATCAAATTTTCTTTGTTTATCGCTAATTATTATTGGGTTGCATTCTTCCTATGATTATAGGTTATCCGATGAACAGCCTATTATAAATGACAGAGAGAAAAAAAAGGGTTTGAATTTTCACGATAGAATAATACATCGTTTATTATACTATGATTGTTACTTTGTAAATGGAAAAAACATAAAAAAAAAGAAAAAAACGTTCCATTCTCACTTTCAATCTTCAGAGAGGTTTTTTCATTCTTTCTTTGGAAGAAAAATACTGGATTTTCAAGGATTTTTTTTATTGTTCGAGTTTGGTGCACCTACCGACTGAATAAAATTATTACCTGAAAATTATTGATAATTCGAGAAGGCGTGCAAGTGTATGAGAAAATAGTCGTATAATGGACTCCTTTTTTAGTTAGGTTTAATCAAGAATGGTGAAGAAGAATGCCGAATGTATAAAGAGATGTAGGTGATTTAAAATGTTTTTATTTACCTTTAGAAACGACTTGCAGATAAAAATATTAAAAAGATTCGAAATTTTCGTAAATTCACGAAGAGAGCATATACCATATAGGACAAGAAAAAAGAAGAAAAGAAAGAATAGTGGGAAGCTTTCATCCGCACCTTCTAATATTACTAGGGCTAGTTATAAATCATATTTATAGATGTTACAGAGAACGAAAAGAACAGACGTCTGCACAAACAAGTATGGAACGGGTGCGCAGAAAAATCAAAACAATTTCATATTTTTCTCATAAGTGATAAACAGACTGCGATAAAATTAAATTTAAAAAATATTGAAAAAAATTAAGTCTTTTTTACCCCAAATAATGAAAAACTGAGGCAGGTAGACAGGGAAAGGTAAGTCACTACTAAAAGAATTGTGGAAAAAATGTATTTTTCCCTCCAAATTCTTGCATACTTTTAATGGAGTTGTCTCCGAATTTGTTTTTTGAAGATTTAGTCATTGAAAAATAACGTTCTGATAGAATTTTTCTCCTAAACCTTTATTTTTATTGTTCTCAACCCCCAATTATAGTAACTGGCAGTTCTTGGTTTCAATTCATGCGCCACAAGATGCTCTCTAATTTGATTCCTGGAAAAAGAATAGAAAATATTCCTAGAAAAATTTCGAAATTAAAAACAAAGCAAATTAGCTGCACGAACAGGAATTGGGGCCCGAAATTAAATACCTGTTGTTTTAATTGTACCTCAGATGTTGCACCAGTTGAGTGTGTAAACAAACACATGTACTCAGTCTGTAGAATCACTCTTTAAAATTATGTTGTTCACTCTGGAATCATCCGACATATATCTTTAATGGAAAGTGTTGAAATGCCTTTTTAACAATTCATGCAACTCACGGACGTACAGGAACATATGAATTAAGTATGTAAAGGACACTGGCAACTATGTCATTTTCAAGAGACAGAAAGAAAAAAAAGAGAAAAAATGAAAATAAATGAAGCCCGTCCTTAATTTTCACTCAAAGTAAGAATTTCAACGGTCAAATCTGAAAATAAAATAACAATAAGTCAATCGAAATATATTCAGTTTTTCTGAATATATGCAACTCTTTCATCAAAACAATACTCAAAATGAGAAAAGTGGTCCTCAACAAATCTTCCCAATTATAATACCTGCTCGACATTTAAATGCAAAAAACATCTAGTAGGATGAGTACAGCAGTTTGCAATGCCACACCAGTTTGAAACACTAACCATTTTGGCTTTATTCAACTGATAAAAATAAGGCTCCATTCTGTTAAAATTTATCCCTGCTTTTCGCATCAGAAAGACAGGTTGAACCTAAAAAATCTAATTCGTACTTTTTATCCGTAATTCGGAACTAATAATAAATGAGAATTGAGTGTTTCATTGCAGTTTTTTCCATTGTGTTGATTTTCTTATCAGAATTCATAGTGCTGGTTGAAGACAATAATTTTAATGGGAGTGATTGTTGTGGTATTTTGTAATGACATTTTTTTTTCCAAGATGGTGAGTACTCTTAGAATTGATATCAAATAAGTGGAGATGCAAATGAACGTTTCAATCTATTGAAATACAAGTGTTGCATATTGGTACATAAATATTCACAATATTCAGTCTGCATCAATTTGGAAGAGAGTGTTGCAAATTGGCAAAGTGTATTAAAAATGGAACCCCTAGTATACAAACACATTGTTTAAGTTGACAAATTTACTTTATTGAGATCTGTTTTCCATTTCAGCCTGGTGTTTGTTCAATTACTCTCCAAATAATCAGGAAAAAACCATGCTAAAGGGCACCTAAGGGCTGAATGCAAGAAATATACTTAGGTCATTCCAACATTTTCACCATTATCAGATAATTATATTCTTATATAGGTACATAAATGAGTATAATTATATAACTCTCAGTGGGTAAGTAATTCTTCAGAAATGTTTTTTATGGATTCAACCCTAATTGTATTTTGAGAAACTCAAATAACATATAAACAAAGAATTCAACTCAGATCTTTAATTTTCTGGATGTGTTGCAAACTGGTGAACCATACTTTTAGGCATTATCTTAAAAAATGTAGCTTTCAGAGCATTCAAAATTTATTTTCAATGACATGTTTAGATTTTTCATGAAAAATCACATTGGACTGGTTCATTTCTATTGACATTACTCATCTGATAAGCAATATACAGTATTTTAAAGTTCACAAATTTCTTAAGGTGTTGCAAAGTGACGCACTCACCCTATTGCCACTCCCTGAACTCTACATAAGTAGGTTCTCTGTAAAAATCTACTTATTAATCTTTGTGTCATGAAACGATCGTAGAAGATCGTAGATATGTTTTTTGTTTCATAACTCAAGGAAAAGTTTGGCACGAAAAACCCAAATTCAAATTATAACATACAAAATAATATATATATATAGATATTATATCAGCTAATTTCTTGTTACCATGTTACATGTCACAACTTTCATTGATTGTCACGAAATTTGAAACTAACAGAAATACTAAGCCAAAAACCAGATCTATTGATTATGGTGTGGATTGGCTCGACGGTACTTCCAGTAGCAATATTTTTGTTTTTATTTCGACTATAAAATCCTTAATTTTGATTAATAGCTAGAAATTTGGAACAAATATTAACTATAATGAATTACAACATGTTATCAATTTTGATGCGGATCGGCCGGATGGTACTTTCGGTACCTACACTTATTTTAGTTTATATTTTGGCTATGAAATGCCTAATTTTGAACCAATAGCTACGAAATTTGGAACAAATATTTATTATGACTTATTTTAACATACTACTAATTTTGATGCGGATCAGCCAGACAGTAGTTACGGTACAACTATTTATGATATTTTTTTGGCTATAAAATGATTAATTTCGAAACAGTAACAACAAAACTTACAAAAAATATTTGCCACAATTTATTGCAATATGCTATTAATTCTGATTCGGTTCGACCAGAAGGTGCTTCCAAACAAAACATTTTTGTTTCTATTTTGAATGAGGTAATGATTTTAAACTGCGTAATTTTAGGTCAACAAAATATAATACAATCATCAATTATGATCTATTATTAACTTTTTAGCGACTAATTTTCTATTTTTTGAAAACATACATTTTCCAACGGTGCTGTCTCTACGTTAGTTTTTTTTATTTTTTTATTATTTTATTTGTGGTTGCACCTGTCACCCACGTACCAAGTGGAAATAGGTCAAAAGAGGATCGAATTACTATCAACATGTAAATTCCTCGAGAGCAAACCACGACAGCTAACAAATTTGGTAACGAAAAACAAAAGATCCAAGTTCTGAAATAAATAACAGAAAACTGGTTTCAATACTGTACATAAACAATCTGCTCCTAATTGCAAACGCAGATACATAACTTGTCATCGCATGGTACGGGAAAAATTTAAAATTTATTTAAAATTTTTAACGCGATACCACCTTCCTATTTTATTTAGATTAATGAACATTATTCTCATATGGGTACCAAGTCACGAATATTTTCCTTCTGTAATTTATTTATTTATTTTATTTTATTTTTATTTTTTTCATAAAATAGGTATATTTTCCAATATACATACCATATACATACATGTATGATATACTGTATAAATAATTATACACCTAGGCTATATTATAAAAATCGAATTTAATTATTTGTATTAGCATACCGGTTTTAATTGTATTACGAAATAGGTTAACCGCTTAATACCATACGCGATGCAGTCATATGTACGTGTGTAGGTATTTTGCATGTGGCCGAGTGTTGATTCGCATTTACGAATTGTGACATTTGTCCTCGATTGGATGAGAATTGTTAATCCATCCACGTCAAGGTGTGACAAAATCATCTTCTTTATTTTTCCCCTCTTTCTTTCCACTCCTATAAAATATGTCACATTACGTTACTTTATCGAATACTTACAGGTAGTAAATAACACGCTAAAGGCATCCCTTTTTGCGCATAGGGATAGTCTCAGCGTAAATAATAGGTAACTACCTATATGTATAGTAAAAAGTTCAACTATTCTGAGTGAAATTTTTTTGCAATACTCAAATCACCCAGTAAATGTGATTATAACATTATAATCGACACAGTCGATAGGGCAAAGTTCACGAACTCTTCTTCTTTGCTACCCAAATCGAGCCTCATTTGTCGGCTTCCGAGGGATCGACGATAAGAAAGGTCAATTTTAACGAAATTTCACGGCGGTGCAGCGGCGTAGGCATTGTAGACAGACAGTCAACAAAACATTTACTATATGATCACAAAACCTAAGCCAACTTCTGTTGCGAAGGTGGCGATAAGTGAGGGGCCATGCTGAAAGCTTGTCACCCAGCGAATGAGAAAAGAAAAATATTTCGTTAAACCAACCAAAAAAAAAAAAAAAAAAAAAGTAGCGAGGGCAGTAATGTACAAAGAATGTTGCGAATTACAGCTGCAGTTCACCCCTCGAGCTCGAAGTGAGCTTACGCCCACTCGAGATTCAAATTTAATTACATTTGGGCGGCGATCAACGCAATACGAACAACAGACACAAAAAGAGAAAATTCGAGAAAAATTCAATCGACGAAAGTAGTGTATCGGGAGAAGTCCCAGCGGATAACGTGGATTAGCATCAACTCGTTCTCAAAGGCAACTTTACATTCGATAACCCTTAAATCAATGGAGATCCGAGGGATTATTCGAAAAATGTTACTTATATGACGTACCTATATTCTGACTCCAAAATCAACTGGAAAGCATTAAGAATTTTGAATCTCGAATGGAACCATTCGCAAACAAGATATTTGATCTACAGTGACTGTGAATACAAGTCTATATCTAACATACAAATCCCAAATAATATTTGAAAACTCTGTCCAGTATTGGTGAAAAAACTAACAAATTACCGAGGAAAATTCGAACAGAAAAACTGAAAAAGCAGATGTGACTAAAAATGAAAACTGGTTGTGAAGCCACGGAAATGGTAATGAGAATATACGAATAGTACCTATATTACTATACCATAAGGCAATGCCGCGTGATGTCACAACCGAACGCAATATCTTACTTGGTGGCTCATACATATGAAAAACATTACGAATACACGAATTTTTGGTCCTAATTATCTTAAAACAAGAGAGAACTACTTATTTAATTTAAATTTTAGAAGAGCCTTCATCAAATAAAATAAGCTAAATATTAAGAAATTTGAGCCTTTAGAAGCTGAGAGAATTTAAGAGGAACATGAAATCTTGCATCAAATTAGTTGTTTTTAGGGTTAATTAAGTACACTAATAACATCAAATTAAATTATGTTTTCAGCTTCTGTAGACTCGAGTATCTTGTTCTGTGCCTTATTTTATTCCTTAAGGATTCTTCGATAATTTCATTAATGTCAAACAAGTAACTATCTCTTGTTTTAAGACAATTAGGACCAAAAATTTCTATACTTCCATACTTCTCGTGAGTATCAAGTCACCCAGTAAGATAACCGATAAGAATTGTGATGTAAACAACATTGCCTTATACAAGGGAGAAAAGAAAGTGATTGCAGACGAGTTCCGAATGTTGCGGCACGAGCCGAAGGCGACTGCTGTAATCTCATAAATTGTAATCACATAGTTTTTAATTCTGTATTATAAGGTACGTGAACAAAAATACACTCACATTGAGTTTTATTAATATAGATTTTAATAACAACGTGATAACCAAAAAATTAAAAACATAATTTTCATTATTTTTTTCCAAATTCCAAGTCGTGCGCACCTGTGCACTAGTCTTTGTTGTAATAGGAACCTACGAAGATTATGATTTTTACATTAAAAAACTACCGCATCGATTTTGAAAAAAATTTAATGGGATCACCATCGAATCATCCTCTATCATTCAAAAAAAAGTTTATCAAAATCGGTGCCCAGTTTGAGAAATTATGCAGGAACAAATATATATAGGTTTATAAAGAGAGAAAAAAGAAATATATACTGATCGAATTGATAACCTGCTTTTTTTTTTTTCGAAGTCGGTAAAAATGGAAGGAAAATTAGAAAAGTAGTCATTTAAATTTTTCTTCCGCAGGAGAAAAATAACTACTCTTCTCCCAATGATAAGATCGTTGGCAAAAGGTTATTTTTTAACTCGCAAATTGGGAGAAAAGTGAGTACTTATCGTTCGCATAGTTAATGAAAATATTTTATGCCAACCCGTTAATATATAATAGACTATTAAAACCATTGTTGGGACTTACCGGACCCTTCCTTTTTTTTTGAATTTTCCAAAACTGCAGAAGAACAACTCCGGGACGAATCTAAGACAGATATAACTAGAAAATAATTCAAAAGGTCCATTTTAATTTCACGATACGTAGGACTTCGTAATTTTTTACGAGCCTGCGGAGGGCCGAAAAGTATTTTGGGCAAAAAGGCTTGGTGAACTTTGCCTGAGCAAGTTAGTACCGGTTAGATCTACCGCTGGGACAACTTCAACAATTAATTTTTAAGAAATCTACGAGAGGTGTGCAGGTGAAAGTTTGCTTAAAAAAAGAAGAGGAATGGCAGTATTTCAGGCGGGAAAAAAGTATTCTAGATAGTTAACGCTAAAAATTAAATTAAATTTGAATCCTATGGGTGCCCTCAAACTGGCAGAAGAGTATCCCTTCAAATGGGATAAACAGAGGACAAAATAAAGGAAACTTGCGTTAAATGGTTTTTTACGATAGCAATAAAGTTACATTACAAGGAAAAGATCTTGTGTTTTTTGATTCCAGCATTGTGATCAATCTTCTGATGGAAACTAATGATTATGTTTAATTTATTATACGTCAATTTAGGCGGCATCAAATCCATTGCTGTTGTGTACTCTTTTCGTACAATGCTGAGCTCATAGCATTACTGTGAGGTAATTTTCAATAAAAAAACAAACCAAAAGCCAAAAACCAAAAACCAAAAACCAAAAAAAGAAACAATAACACATGGATGGGTGAACACTGAATCGGTTAATAAAGTTGAATGAATCGTATTAGGATTGTTTTTACGAGGTTATTCAACCCCGAGATTTCTAATGAAGTAGACGCTTCTGAAGTGTTAATTTCATCGCTTAGTTTTGGTTCATAGTGGTAAAATTTGCATTGAAACAATTTCGGTTTAATTTGCTCGTCTTCCTCCAAATATTCACTACTGTATACCTACTTCCATAGAATGTTTCGAGGCTTGGTCAGACTTCCATTAGGTAATATCATAATCAATATTGCCAATTCAAATTAAGTTAGTAATGAGAACCTTCTACGTGTGGTAGGAGTTCGGGTGAGGATTTTTTTTTTTTAATTAAAAAAAAAGGCTTTTTATTAGACCACGAAGGGAGGTTAGGTGGTGACTGGGAACTGGTGGAAGTATTTTTTTTATTTATTTTTTTGTAATAGAAAAGACATTCTGCAAGCCTTCTACACACACTGAACTAACTGGACCCTTTCCAACTCGAGGCAGCCACTTAGTGCTTTCGGAACTTTCAAAATAGATCCTAAAGCCAAAAATTGGAAAGGTCAATTGGCGTTTTTGGTACAAAAATTTAGCGAGCTGGCGCTTATTGGCTGACAGGATACCCACTAAAGTTATATAGATATTCGGACAAGTTAACACACTCCCATAAAGCCAACGTAATAAAATTGTCATTTTGTAGTTGGGACAAATTATCCCACTAAGTAAGCGAAAGTGTTGTTAGCTCGTCAAAGTGTAGGACATGGGAAGGGAAATGAAGCGCAAACAACACTAGCGCTTACTTAGTGAGATAAAATTTCAAAAATAACTTTTGGGACGTGTGTGTCAACGTGTCTGATCTATATAACTTTAATACCTACTCTCTGTCCTAATTTCTATAGGGAGAAAATAGCTGACATTGAAATTTGTAGGTTTTGTCTGTTCGAGGAATCGAACCTGGGACCTACATATTTTGCAGCTAAAAGTGGTGAACTAGTGTTACATACTAGAAACAAATCAATTTTACTGGAATGAGATCACAAATTAATACCAGTAATCAAATTTTAATGTTTTTTTTTTTGTTTATTTACAAAATTGCGAGGAAGTTGAATATGTACTTGCACTCAATCATCCTATTTCTCATTGTGATGAAATTCCCTACTTTTTGTTCAGTAAAGGCCTCCAAAAAAACATATTTTTTCAAGACCTACCTTAAAAAAATACGTTTTCATGTCTCTTAACTGTATGTGAAGAAGGAGATTTCAACACTATTTTTTAACATCATTTTTCAACCCTTTGATATTTTTTTACATTATTAAACACCGTGGCTTTTGTTTTTTGGTACATATGTTCACTACATCTCATCAAACATTATAATGCCACTTTGATAATATTACCTTATGTTTTGATACACTTTTTTATTTTTTTATTTTTTTATTTATTAATAAAAGTTACTCTGCTTTGTGGGATCGAACCTCTGACCACCGCATTTGTAAGCTAACACCTTAACCACGACTCCACAACTTCTGGTTCAAGGAGGAGTGATACTTTGAGCTTATATGTTCGCCAATTACCAAACTATTTATTTTTCTTACTTTTTTTGTTAGTTTTTTGAGGGAGGGGAAGTTGAAAAAAATAATATGTGACACTCGTGCAAAGTAGGAGATTACTACTCGTGTGATTTGAATCATTCGCCTTCGGATCATGCTGTAAGGATCACACTCATATTACAATCATCTACTTTACACACTTGTATCACAAATAACTATTTTGCAACGTCTGAACAAAATTCTGTATTTTTTAGGCACGCATGTACAGCGTGATTGAAAGCACCCAATTTCAAAACCCTAAATTTCCTCATTTCTCAATTTCTTTTTCTTACCTCTTAATTCTTTTTCTCACCTTGAATTTTTTTCTCACGCCTAACGGATCCCTCAAGTTCCCTATACCTTTCAATGTCTTATCTTCTTCTACTTAAATAATTTCCATTTTTTTCCTTCAAAAGTCTCTCTGCCATAATATGTATTTGACCCAGTAGTCCACATGTTTTATTGCCTTTGGCTCAAATATAGGATACTCCTTACACTCGTTGCAAAAAATATTGGGCGCAACGTGATTGGAGTGAGCAATTCATCAACTAGTGCAATAAATGCACTCGCTTAGGGCTCCTGCTTGCAAACATTGCACTCGTTGAGAAATTTCTTAATTTTCTCCCTAGTTACGTAACATACAATTTTCAGTTGGATTATACAAAAAGATTTTTTCTGAGATATTCTGAGTAATTATCCACACAAAATAAACGAAAATGTTATGAATTTTTATTTTCGTTCGTTGCGCATACTTTATCACTTTTAAATTTTTTTTCACTTTTTAAAAAATCTATTAAACCAATCATTTTTTTGGTAATAATATTTTTGTTACTATTTTTTCAGCCAATATGTGAATAAAGTCAATTCTTTGGTCACAGAACTTTTTGTCAGCTGCATAAAAAACAATTTACCATTTGAAAATGTAAGAACTACGGCTTTTTAGCTACTTCGATTAGATTGAATTTTGATAGCTTCTTCGATATAATTGTGGTTTTGTTTTCTTGCAAAGAACAGCAGGTGTCTTTTGCATGAGACTGGAACATAAATTTTACGCTTGTTTGTAAGTTTTCGTGTTTTAACACTTTTTTTTGGCTCTCTCTCTGTTTTTTTTCTTCAAAACACACGTATTCTAAAGCGAAGTACTTAACTAGATATAATCCAGTTTATATGGTACGTGGTCACACAAACGTAGTTAGCTACCATGGGTGGCTGAGTTTCAAATTCTTTGACAAACAATTTGACGCACCATTGACGAAATAATATGCATCCGGCTGGAAAATTTTCGTTTAACTATTCTTCGACACATTTGAAAATAAATTTACACTCGTCATCGACTGGGTCAGACGATAATTTTTTTTCTATTAATTTTCGACGAATCTTTTTCAGCAACATTTTCCTCAGCGCAGATACCTATACTGTATGGAATAATACACGGCATGAAACCAGTTCTAACTCCGCCTCACCTACTTGTGATTTTATTTCGTAATATTTCACCTTTTTCACGCCACTTGGAGACGATAAATTTGCCGAAGAGAATAAAAAGTTAGTGAAATAAAAAACGAAGGAGTTGTGCGGTAAAGTCACTTAAATCATTTTCGTAGCCAAAAAAATAAGATACGACTCGCAGGGTACACAGGAAATATTAAATTGTACGGAGTATTTTCACGACAGTCAGCCATTTTTTAACCAACCAAAAGTAAAAAAAAAAAAAAATTGTCTGAAATCCGATCGAAGCGCGGAGAAAAAACTTCTTTTTTTTCCATTCTTGCAAATTGCAATTCAACAGGTTTTTTTTGAGAGAGAAAGAAAGAGAGAGAGACACATTTTATGCGAAGAAAAAGTTATATGAAGGACAAATTCGTTTAAGAATGAAATTGTTGATAGTTTTCGATACCCTTCTTGACTATGTTGCGAATTTTAAATGAGAGTGAATAAAAAAATAAGTAACCGAATGAGAATTTAAAAAAAAAAAAAATGAAGGTCTAAAAGAGACGAGAGGAAAGGAGAAAAAGAATTGATATAGAGTTAATTTCTAGGACAGTTTTCGCCCTCCTAATAGTTTTCTTTGTTTTTCCACTGCCTTGTATTCTAGAATAAAAGTGTGCTACAATTATACGAAAATATTTTTTCTCACGTGTGCCCGTTATGATTACTGTACCAGACTTGACATTGACAGTGTCGAGTGTTAGATGACCGTCTATGACTTGATGTTTTTCTTCTCCCATTTGAATTTTTATTGATACCAAAAAGGAGAAAGGGGGGAATCGTAAACGTTTTATCCAAATTAGTAAAACTAAACGTTTACATTTAGCGAATTCGGTAAAAGAAAGATGAATGTGTCCGTAAATGAGAAAAATATGTAGTTTTTTTTAGTTTTTTTTTTTTTCCAATTCTCCGGGGTTTTTTCATCAGCAAGTTTTCTCTACGAGCATTATTTATTTTTTTTACTCTGAAATAATTTCTCCGTTGATTAGAAATAAAATTCATACTGTTCTTATTGCACGTGCCACAGTGAATTGTCAAGGCTAAAGGGGTGAAAAAAATTGAAACCTAATCGACGTGAATCCAACACACACCAATGAGCATCGATTTATATCCTGGAGTCGAAAATCGTCGATTTCTTAACATTAATAAAAATCAATAATTACAAATACTCGGTAAGATATTAACAACACTGTACTATGAAAAAAAAAACCCACAAAATCAAATTATCTGATGACTAACGTATGTCGTACACTCGAAATGATACTTATAGGAACTGCATTATTCAACATCAAATGACCACAAGGATCAACAACCTCTCAAGATTTAAACTATTAATATGTTATACGTAAGGTAGCTTATCTTTGTAGATAAATCTTCCTGAAGTTTAAAAACATCAACAGAATGCTTAGACTTTTTTTCCTAATTTCTCCTCTAGCATAATTAATATACCCTTTAAAATAAATCCAAGTGAACTCTAGACCTTTTATCTTCTATTCCCTGAAGCATTACAATAGAGTTTTGCGTTTGGTAGTTAATGTAGGGGTAAAAGCCTATAATTAGTGTGGTTTGAGGTACACCAGACCATATGTATCCTATGCCTTGCAAATCATAACTGACTTCGCCTCAACAACAGTATTTCCTCTACCAAGAGGGAGAACTCTAGCGCATTGTCCATGCGCGGGTGTATTGTGGGTGGAGCCACGATAGTCAAACACTAATTATTTTTAATTTTCAACATTGGTCAAATTAACCTGAGCAGACAAACACAATTTTTTTGTTTTTTGTTTATTTTTGCCAACAGATTTTTGGCCTTTCAACAATAAACAAATGTAGGTTTGTGAACACCCATAATTAAAAATTACGCAGTAAAATGTTCCCAATTTCATTTAATTTTTTGATTTTTTACACTAGGCAACCTACGCATTTTCCATAGGGACATTTTTTGTTTCTCTTTTTCATTTTCCTCTCATTTTTTATTTCCCTTATTTTGGATACATTTTGTTGTAACTTATGTCATCTTTACCAGTCACTTTATCAACCAGAATACAATAATTGATTAGATTTTAATGTAGGGCTAAGTATGTGTAAAAAAATCAAGATATGGGTACAGCTTTTGGCTGACTGCTACGCACAACAAATAGACTCACATGACTGATGTGAACCAACAGATGACAACTGACATATGTAGCCATATAAAGAAACAATCTGTTTTTATATCCAGTTTGTTTACTTCATCTTTAAACCAAATCTGTTTCTGTGTTTCCAACATTCAAAACAAGCATCTCCTGTCAGCTTACTCAAAACATTTTTAATTTGTGTTAAATATTATATTATGTTGTTTACAGTATTGTGTGCTGTAAGACATTGAAAACTGGAGACTTGTGAAGTTTCTCCGTGGCTTAAACGGTTAATTCATGGTACAGTGCTAAGATATTCTATGTTCAAGCCCCCACTCCTGTTACATTTTTTATGTAAGTTTTTGAGGGGATAATTGTTACATTGGTGTTTTCCAATGTACCTTTGATGGTAGATATGCCACAATCAAAACTACATTAAATAAAAAAGCTTGTCTGATCATAGATGATAACAGTATGAAAATTAACACAATGAAATTTTGAGTAAGCTGGTGCGAGGCGCTTGTCATTCACACTTTGTTTTTGCATTTAATAAAGATTTAGGACTAATTACCACATAATATGGTTTGTTGTTGTATCATCAATTCAATGAATTTTTTCCAACTATTTATCAGCAAATAAAGTTGAATTTTCCAATTAGGTAAATGAAATATTTAATTTACGCATATTACAATCATCACCAATTAAGAAGAATTCTATTCCAATGATTAAAACTTGATTTGCTAATTCAATTCTTCATACAGGTACAATACAAGTTCATTCCAATGAAATGAATGTGAAATTTGGACATTGTGGAATACCTTGTTGTGAGAGAGAAGGTAATCTACAGCTCTGCATGTTCTGCCACTTCATACATTTAAAGATGGGAGAGCCAAATCCAAGGCAAACACTGACAATTTTGTAGCTAGTTTTGTAAGCTTATATACCGGATTTGGCACACGCACACAGATACATATATGTACATATATGTATGGTATTATGTCATAGATTACGTTGTTTCCTGTCTCCGTAAGGTGATAAGAAACAACGCAGCGCATTTGGTACCAGTCTGTGACATCACCAAGATCGTTATCAGGTAATTTGTTACAGCCCATATAACGTATCTTACCTGTACATATGTACAGGTATGAACATACAAACATATGTGCATGTATTTGGTTTAATGTCATAGACGAAATATTACAGCCATTTGGCGGCAACTGTCATCAAGGGGTATAAGCCTTTATACCTCATGAGTTTTGTCCACACAGACATTTTTTTTCATTATTTATTGCATCTGTTAGTTTGTCAAACTGTAGTCAGAAAATTGAATATTTTCAAACAGGAATACACAGAAGATAAAGTGTTCACAACTGGAGTGCAAGGTGAGCAATCTCGTAGGGAAATATGCTATTAATTCATTCTATGAATTGAAAATAAAGGCGTTTTGATTAATTAGGACAGTAGGGCAACCAGAGATGCACATATCAGGTTTGATTTTGTAGAAGGTATATACTTAAACTGAAATTCTTATATAATAAACATTTCGTCCTTTCGCTAAATTAAAGCACAACATCAACTCAGTCAATGGAACAGCTGGGCAGGTTATGCAGGTATCCAATTGACTATCAAGACTTACGTATTTTATAAAATTATAGGTATTGTTTCTAAAATAATTAAATAATTTCCAGGAATATGATCATTTGACGTTACAAAATTAATATTGGTTTGTTTCTGAGTTTCAGTTCGGCAGCCTCCATTTGCCATCCACACATCAATTATTTAAAAAAACTCTGGCTCAGCAAGTCACGATAGAAAATTCAAGTTTTCTTAACAAAAAAAAATTAATAAATACAATAAAAAATTCAAATATCAACATTATTTGGCAGAAAGCTGGGTAAAAATTACGTTTAGAATTAAATGTCGAAGAAATTCATAATGAATTGTAATGTCAATCTACAAAATAAGTACGCAAGTTATTAAATGGTTCCTTAGCAAATGAAATAACAGCAAGCCTGATTTCCCCATAGCTTTTTTGTTTCATCTGAATTTATGTACTTTTCTTAACAACAGTTGGAAGATTTTTCCAAATAATTTCTACGCAAAAATCGTTTAGCCGATTGAAACCGAATTTTGTAGAATGTTAAAATATAATAGGTTCAATGTCTGTACCAAATTTCGTCACCACTGATTACGAATTTTCAACCTGTAGTGTGTTAAACAGAAATGTGTATCTATGTATACAGGGTGTCCGGTGAAATGTCGTTAATGTTTTGCTAGAAGATAGTTCGTGATGAAACGAATAAAAATGTTATTTCAACAAGGGTCTATTCTCCATGTTGAAGAGGCTATAAAAGTTTCAATTTCCCAAAAAATTTCGAAATTTTTATCAATTATCACATCAACGTTTCACAGATTTTCGCCATTATCGACTCACGAAGTTATAGTCATTGAATGAGCCTTTGAAAAAGAATGTTATGCAACTTTTTGTATATTCGTATATAACCTACTGCTTATCATGAGTTTTGAGGTAAAACTCATTAAAATATCTCATTTCATTTCCATGGATTTCCAAAAATAAAACCCCACTTGTTGACGTAATATTTCTCACTTGTCTCATCACATACCATTTACTAGCAAAATAAACATGAATTTCAGCTAGAAGTGCCAAAAGTTTCCTGCGGTCATCAAAAGAAAAACGAACCTATTGAATCTTAATACCAGATCAATTTTAATACGTAGATTTTTTTTGCAAACCTACATGAAACTGTGTCATTTGGATTTAGGCAGCGAAATTTCTACCAACTTTCGTCCACCCGAAATTAAAATGGCGACCATAAAAAAGGAAAGAATTGCTCACCGTACTAAATGTCTGGCTCAGGCAACTCATGTGGGCTCAATTTTTTCATGTTAGCTCGTCTGTTTTAGCCAAAACGCAGACTTTTTACAGCATACGATTACACTGACAGGTAACGAGTCTTAGAAACCCCTATAACATCACTGAAAAAAAGCAGCAGCTGGTGGTACGAAAACGTTTAAAATTTCCAAAAAAAAATACACAAAAACTTGATGAAAATAAACTGCACATACTTGGCAAGGAAAGCAACGGGTATTAGGTGTTTCAAATCCTGTTATGATCAATACGTGAACATTTTATTCATAGCCAGATCAACATTAAATGTTGGTTACTGGTACATACTACATACAAAAATGCCATACTAAAGCTGCATCAAAATATTGAAAACAAACTGTCGAAGTTTTCAACAGAAACAATATTTGCTTCATTGAAGTACACTTCCAAACTAGTTAAATCAGTAGTGTGGAATTATTCAAAAATTGTAAAGGAAAGTTTGTACAACAGGGTCCTCATAAATATTTTTCAAAATACTAAAGTCATTTTGAGGTAGCACATCAGTAGCTTATAGATCAAAAATAATGGTGAAGAAAAATAGTTATACTGAATAGTCAACCTGGACACACTTAAAAATTTCCAGAAACGACTGTATGTAGTGGCACTATGCCTTGTATTTTTAAAGATGGTTGGGGAAGGTGGTCTTCTGAGGATACGACAGAATGTTCAATAATATTCTTTATAAAAGCTAGATGACTTCAATTCTAACATGGAATATTTGAAAATAGAAGGTTAGAGAGGCACACAACTCACCAGTCGCGAAAAAACTTTCAACTTAAAATTCATACAAGAGATAGGAGGCGAAAACCTGAAAAAAAAAAGAAAGAAAATAACATCTCTGTGCAATATTGTGCAACTATTTATAGAATTTTCGTCAAAAAGTGATAAAAACCATTTGAAAATATTTTTGATATGTCTATACGTTACTTGATAGTACTGATGAATTGCACCACTTCAACAACAAACTCCATTATGTAGTTAAATTTTGGTTGTACCCATATAAGCGAAAACAATACCAAATAAGAAGAAATTTAAAACTTTTTAATTAACAATAGCCCAGACATACCAATATTTTAATGCTTCCTCGACTTAGACCCGAAGACAAAGACGTAATGACTGCCAGTAGTGTAGTCACAATTGTTTCAAGGGGAGGATTTGATGAACAAAGGTGTCAACCTTCATCTTTCAAGCCAGGACCGTATGCCGGATTTGACTCCTCAATTTATGTTCTCATTGTTTTGTCGAAAAAAAGGAAACAATCTGACAAACCGAATACTACGTACATTAAACTTTTACAAAAATTACTCATTCCAATATCACTCTTCCTTTTCATTGCTGCTCCTTCGTGTGTACCAATACACCCATACTTTTTTCTTTTTTTTCCCAATAACAGAAACGATCCGAATTGATTCATAAGTAAAAATAGAATCACTAAATTCCGTGTGGAATACCTTGTCGTGAGAGATATTCTCACCAGAAGGAAATTCTACAGAATTTAAGCGTGTTCAGCCACTTCGTACATAAGTACGGGTAAACCAGAACCAGACCAAACACTGGCGATTTAAGAGCCGGTTCGGGTGGTTTATATACGGCTTATTTGCACGCACACAAACACACGTACGTAAGATAATACGTACGTCGGTGAGGGTGGCCAGGTCGCATCATCCCCTATCGAGATAAGAGATGGCTGGCCGGTTCGTGTACAAATCGTGACATCATCTTATTGTGTCACGATTCGGTACTCGTACATTACCTGCAAGTACGTACAGGTAATTACGATCAAACGTATTTTGTGTATTTAACGTCACAAGGACGATTGTTTGCCTGCCCTTTGGGGCGGCGACTGTTGTCGAGTGGTCCAAGCCCCTATACCTCATACAGGAGAGTCCCCACATTCCGTTTTTAAAAGGAGCACATGTATTGTTTAAGAGAAGGTCAGAGCTGGCCACAAGGGGGTTTTGGGGGTTTAACCTCACCTTGACCCCAGAAAAAAAAAAGTAAAATTAGTACCAAGTAATCTCACGTATTATTTTTAATTATGAATAATGCAACCACACCAGGTCTGCCGATGCAAATCAACTATCACTGCATTTATTTTCAGAAAAATCTCATCATTTAACATTTTAAAACATTGTTATGGGACAACTCCAATGATATTTGTCCTGAATTGAGATAAGCTCAACCAGAGACAATTTTGATGATAAATGAAATGAAAATTTTATTTATCTCAAAATGAGGAATTTTAATAAATTAAAATTCACAACATTTGTACACGAGAAAATCTCTTAATGAAAATTATTAAAACTGCCTTTAAATAGGATTAATATAATATTGATTAAATAGGTATTGACTTTGTTCAACATGAGAAAAACTATGTTAGACCAAGAAAATATAAGTTCTATCAGAGCCAGATTTTAGTTAGGTGTTCACATTACCAGTGCCGATCAGTAAGTAAAGTCTCTCTGGAATTGGACTTCAGTATTGGCTCAAATCTAGGGATTTTGACAGGCGAGATGAGGTGATGTCCCTTGCGGTAGTAAGCGAGGCTGTCAAAATCTCTAATTTACTATGTAGATTTCCACAAATTTTGGTACATTTAGGGCAAAAATTGAGTAGCTGGATCACACAAGATGCCTGTGGATACTTGTACTTTTGTTTAGGTTCACAAAAGATTCAATAAGGAATGTACTTGATATTCGACCAGTTGGAGTTTTAAATAAATTTTTATGTACTGTTTTTCGATGTCTACTTATATTTGTATTAAAAGAATATAGGAAAAACTTGAAAAAATACTAGGTGTTCTGGTTAGTTCGGTAGTCAAAAGTGTTCATCCAAAAGTGTCAGTCTTGACATGCAATAAAGTATTTGATTTTATTACTCTCAATAAGCCAAATATAGGGTGAAATCAAAGGAAGGGTATAAAAAATGGCAGGTGCCTATAGGTGTGTTTGAGAGTAATGAGAACACATTGGAAAACAGTTAGTGGTCCAAAATACGTACAAGTTCAAAAGGAAGGGTAAGGTGAAGGGTAAGTGTGGTACATAACAACATGTATAAAACTTTTAATTTCAAATTAACTTGTTCAATTTTCATTTTCAAACTTTTTTAAAAAATTTGTCTTACAAGCAGGGGTTCCATATCTGAGAAGGAAATCTTTTTAAAAAATCCCGAGATGTGACTTTCGGGGCGCTCATAAAATAAAATAAAAATTCAAATTTACACTTAAGTAGCAAAAAACAAAAAAAAAAAAAAAAAAAAAAAAACTCTTGAGGAAGTCCTGCGGCCACCCTGGAGTAGGTACACGACGAATTCGGAAGCTATCAACGTCTCCAAATCTGCTCGATCACGAGTAGGTACTTTTTCATCTTCTTCGCGTTGCAGCACCAGAAAAAGGTTCGCAGTAAATACTCATTGATCCGAATCTGACCGTGGAAATTCACTTCGAACACAAATTCATTGGAATATCACTCGACCGAGCTATACGGTTATAAAATAGAAGAAAAAATTGAAAACCGCTGATCAAAGAGCGGCTAAATCATTAACATAATAAGCTAAACATGACAATGTTTGGTGCATACTGCGGTCTTATATATTATACAGAAATTAGGGTTTCACGGTGGCGATTCCACAAATTCGGAGTGAGAAGAACTACGTACATAGATACCCAAACCAAACCTTCGAAAAAAAAAAAAAAAATCGATATTTTACTCGACAACTGTTCACCGCAAACAGTTCTTTCAGCTTTTTTCTTTTTAGCAGGGGTTTCGCTATCCGCTGATATGTGACTTATGCACACTCGCGTAGGTACGCAGAATGGAAAATCCACAAACCGGTTCGATATTGTGAATCGTTAATTAGCTGCCGGTATTCTCGATCGAAAGTGAAAAAGAAAAGATGTGAACTGCAAGATCGTTAGTCAACATAATATGGTGTACAGCCTCCCGCCACACCAACAATGTGACGTGTACACCCGTGCGCACTTATAATGTATTGCTGTATAGGCATGGAGAAGAAGTAAACAAATTGAAACGATGGCCTGGAGTCGCTGTTTGCCATTTAGCATCGGTCAAAATGAAGAAAATTTAAGCCGCAGTTATTGGGTCGCCGCCTAAATGAAGGAGATCGTTTAATTAGAAGAGAGAGCCAGACGTGGAATAATTTAAACAGGTATTTGGTACTGGCCAAGATATTTCGGGAGGATGTGATCAATAAAAACGAAAGGAGAGATTGGGTTTCCGTTGGTGCGCAGAGTTGGCTTGGTTTCACTTCGCGGTGGATTTGACACGAATGCGACGACGATCAGCCTGCCCCGACACACTAGGGTGTCACACACATACACATACACATACACATACACACATACATATATACATACATACATATATACATACGTCGAAAACACATAACTTCAGGCACTCGTGACTTTCCTTCGACTCTGCCTCGATTAACGTTTAAGGAGAAAAAATACACGACTGACAAATGAAATTATTCTAACCGTAGATAACACGTGGCCGATTAGATGCACCCAACGTACGACTGAAGAGAAAATACTCCAGCACTTCCCTCTACTTCTAGCTATATTTTGACACACAAATAACAAGAGTATAGGTAAAAATGGAAAGAGGCTATCAAGAGACGAAGTATTCACGAGTAAACTTGCAGTATGCTCGTGCGGAATGGAATAAAGGTGGCAGAATCTGCCAGCCAACTGCCTCGAACGATAAACATATACGTAATGGTCGTAGAATGTCTGTATATGCGTATGCAATTACACAAAATACATGCAAAAAAATAAGATACAAGCAGACAAAATTAATGTGCGTTGGACAAATGCAAGATATCGAATGAGTTTGAGCTGCACGCTGAAAAGCGAACAGCCAACATAAAATAAACAGAATGAAAAATCAAAAAGATGAAAGAAAAAAGTAGGTACCTACAATAATTGTAAATATTGCATACTGAATATGTTTAATGTTTCATCGCTTCGGATGTGAGAAAATTAAAAAAATAATACGTACGTAGGATCTCCTCTCCTCAAAAATCAGACTTTGGACAACTATGTGGCTACTCACAAAGTTACAACTGATTTTTACAAATGCTGGTTTATTGTTGGAGCTGTATCATCGATTTATTGAATTTTCTCTTTATGTAAACGAAAAATCATAATTACAAAATTATAAATTCGATCGCTAATTAATTATAAAAAATGTTGTTTCAGTGGTTGGAATCTTGAAATGACTATTTAATTTGAATAAAGCAGGTGGATTCTTGGATTCAAATTCGGAATTTAATCCATGAATCCGAAGCTCAATGGCTATTTTTTTTACTTTAATGGTATAAAATAGAAACAACTATAAGAAAAAATCGAATTTCATTGTTCTTACGTTCAAAATTGAATACATATTCTGTTTTTTCAAAAAGTTTTAAAATTTAAACGAGTCGAAATGATTTTCAATTCTGATTCTTTGAAGCAAAAATCAAAATGAATCCTTAATTCTTAGAAAATCATTCAAAAATTTCAAATCCGTCAAATCTGTCAAACGGATTTGAATAAAGTTCATAAACCCAGTATCTTTTTTGGATCCGAGTCACTCATAGGGATGGCAAAACTATCGATAGTTATCGACAAAAACCCTATCGGTAAGCTATTGACAACAGAAAAATTATCGATAACTATCGAACAAGTCGAGATTTACAAAAAAAAATTAAAAAAAACACACAAAAATGCTAGAAATCGAAAGAAAATATTGAAAATCAAAAGTTTAAATGTCAAACTCGAAAATGAGATTATTTATTTTAAGTCTTCGATAATATATTCGATTGATCATTGAGAGTTGAATTTGACATTTTCTAGTGTATGTTCCATCACTAAAAACTGATGCTGAAAATTTAATTTTTTTCATGTTTTTCAATACATTTATCCAGGTAATGAACTATGAGAAACTGTCTAATCAACTCTTTATAAAAATCATAAACCATTTTATACCTTTTACACCTTTTATATTATAAAAAATTACCGGGATCGAGATTTTATACTTGAATTACTGATTAGAAAATAGAAATTAGATTTTTTAGAATTTTGGAAAAACTATCGACAGTTATCGATATTTATCGACAAGGAAAAGTTTGATGTTTGCCATCCCTAGTCACTGATAAGAATCCAATTTGTCAAAGTGGTTTCGACTAAATTCTCCGAATTACAAAAACTAATTCGAATGCGGATTTGAATTCGATCCGATTCGAATCATACTCAACCCTGCCGATTGGGGAAGTGACATCTGGGAATACGCTATCTACTGGTAAAAATTAAAAGGACCTACTATTTCGGAACAGTTTTGAGTTTTCAATACGAAGCCTAAGGGTAAACATTATAATTATTTAGTTTGATTATAGCTGATTTCCGGGCATGATTAAGCTGGAATTTTGGTGAATCATTGGCATAAGTTATTTGAATATTCTGTGAAATTTTGGCTAAAATCCTACGTTTGGGTCTCGAGGTATGCACGAAATTCTGTTCAATTATTTAATTTGAGTAACATTTTAATCACAGAATTCGAGCGACGTCTCAAAAACTGAAAGTCAGTGTCGAGTCATACGGTACATCTAGGGAAGCAGAGATGTACCAACTAAAAAAGTAGAAAAGAAGAATTAAGTATTTCAAAACTTTTATGAAGCATTCACCTTGAATTCGTGAAAAAAATTAATTCATTTTTCATTTGGGCAAAACATAACCACAAAATACAGCGGAAGGAATCTCCATTTGAAGAGATTCACTACACACACACACACACACACACACACACACACACACACACACACACACACACACACATACGTGATTATAGTATCTTAGTTGGACCTTGACACCTAACTGCCTTAGTAAGACCCAAAAAAAATCTTTATTTTTGAGGTTAGAATGTTGCTTGACAGCAGAATGTCTTAGTTTTCAAAACATTGAAAAAACCGCCCAACCCACAAAGCTATACACTCAATAATAAAAAAATACTGTAACAGTATGTTGGTTAGACTGCGTGTGTGTGTGTTTTTACACACAAAAATGAAATCATATCAGTCTATAGTCAGACCTTTGTGTTATTTGAAATTGACTCCTCATGAACATTGGTCAGACATCAAGAGTACACATCACCTGTTCTTGTATGTCCCTAGTAAGACATAAATGCAATGTTGCCACAGTTTTTCATGGAAATATGGGTAGAAAGAATAATTGTTGTAAAAAGAAATTAATTATTGTCAATAGATCAGCTTCTTTAGAAAACTAATTTTGTCCTTTTCTAATTAGAATGGGACTATGGAGTTATCAAAAAGCACTAATAGTTTTTTTCATCCAAATAGAATATGACTACTTTCTGTTTGGTCACCTAAAATCAAACCTCCCCAATTTTTTTGGATAAATGCATGTCAAAGAACTATCTATTTGTAATTTTTAAAATTAGGAAATTATTATTCAAGGGAAACACTCTGAATTTGTCAATTTACAAGACTCTGACCAAGATTGCAGAACCTAGATCAATTTTGTTTCTGACTAAATGTGATACCTCCAAAAATAATCAAGGGATGAGTAGTCACCATATTATTTGTTCTCAACATCCTAAGCATCCTAATTGAACCAGACACTGAGGCTCAAAAATGTCAACCACTATGATAAGTTAAACACCATATTGATGCACAATTTTTCCTATTCTCAAACTAATCAACCAAAAGCTTCATCTTTCAATTTATTTGAGAAAAACAAAAAAACAAAAACAAATACCTACATATCCTTCACCAACAGTGTCAACTCAGTGTCCAGCAAAGTTTAAGTGTTTTATCCAATATGGTGGTTTGTTATTTTGACCCAGGTATTAATTTCTGTGAAGTTTGACACAATTTATTTGAGGAGGCTATTTGATTTCTCTATCCAGAACTGGAAATCTCCAAAAAAAAAACTTCTCAAATAATGTCCAGTTTCTTGAAATTTTAACCTAAATTAGTGAATAAGTTTTGATGAAACATTCTCCTCTAAAGATGTAGTCATATGTGTATTACATGATTTTTATATTTCAACTTTTCCTTTCTATCAAACAATTTCTCTCCCACTTCACAGAACTGACACTGAAATAAATCCATGGAGTAGAACTGAGAACTGAGTTTAAACAGAGTTGGTTTAGAGCTAAAACTTCAAGGGTAGATTTTTTTGCTTAATCAATCGTAGTTCTTTCAAGTGTAGGAATTTATGTTCAGAGGTTTTATTGCATTATTTTACATTTTATATAAAGTTTGTGGTTCAGGGAAAGCTTGACCCCCAACCTTTATAACAGGTTTTCGACAAAGTTGAAAACTCCTATTAAATTTGGTCTGCCTTTCAAAATAGGGAATGGGACTTACATAGTTATTCGTATCATGATCTCCAGATTCCAAAAATACCCATCTCGCATTTTCATATTTCTTTATTTATTTTATTTAATTTTATTTTATTTTGGGTTATATTTTTTTGGGAAATGAAAACAGACGAACGGCTGAACCAATAAGACTGAAATTTGCACCAGAGGTCAGTTTCAGTGTGAGAAAGGTCTTATAGAAATTTGGAGCCGATTGGTTTAGCGGTTCCAAGGATATTGGCTAAATGAAAACATTATTTTTACAAAATCCCAAAGTACGAATTTGTAGCAGGTTTTTATGGTTCATTACACCACACCCCTGTGCCACAAATTGAAAACCTGCTTTTTTAGTGGAGCATGCTGCGCTAGAATTGTTTTTTTTTCAGTGAAAAAGAAATTTTAAAAATATTTGCGTAGCATGCCCCGCTAGAAAAGCAGGTTTTCAATTTGTGGCACAGGGGTGTGGTATAATGAATCATAAAAACCTGCTCATTTTAGCTATATTTTGGCCAATATCTCCGAAAACGCTAAACCAATTGACTCAAAATTTCTATCAGACCTTTCTTACACTGAAACTGACCTCTAGTGCAAACTTCAGCCTTATTGGTTCAGCCATTTGTCTGTTTTTGTTTCCCAAAAAAATATAGGCTGGAATAAAAAAAAAATTAAATAAAATAAATAAAGAAATATGAAAATGCGAGATGGGTATTTTTGGAATCTGGAGATCATGAAACAAATAACTATGTAAGTCCCATTCCCTATTGTGAAAGTCAGACCAAATTTGATAGGAGGTTTTCGACTGCTAAAAACTACAAACTTGAAAAAAATTTATTAGTGTACAAAATTGTTGTTTAAAAAAAATTTTGGGGGTTTAACCCCATACCCCCCTCCCATAACTACGCCACTGGCTATCAGTTTTGGTTTGACAATATTTCCGGTAGAGCTTCCTCAAGATCTGATTTTTTCATATCAAGAAATAATTCTAAATTTCACAATGTCTAATATTTCGTCAACAGTTGACAAATTTCATTTAATCATAACATACCATTTACGCATTATAAGCTTTAAAACAATTATTTTAACTATCAAAATTCATAATTTTTTTTCTCGGAAACCTACTTTTTCCAGCGAGGGTTGCTGCTCTAGAGTTTTTTTCATTATTTCCTTAGTTCTTTTTGATAAGCAGTTTTCTTTCCTAGTCACTCCTTTCATTCAAGTTTGAGAAGGATTTTGATCATCATTTCATTAACTTTTAATCCTTTCAAACCTTCGCACCCCCCAATTTACCAACCTTAAAATTTTCCTGACACTCTCTACAACTTCTGTTACTTTTATACATATTCTAATTCGGGGGTTTTCTTAATAACTGATGCATAGGCGTACTACTTTTTTAAACAAACAGATGAAAAAAGTCCACATTTTCAATTTCTCAATTATTTCCATGTGGGCCTAACAAAGTGTCGTCTAAGTGCCTGACAGATATTTCTAGAACTTTACGTGAAGTTTTTATCTTGGTTTGGATCTTCAGAAAATAAAGATAGCTTGCTAGGTCAAGTAGCTCATTTTGTAAGACCATATTTTTGAAATAAAATTCCCGGTATATTGACCATACCTTAAATCCACGTTTCTATAACATATGTACCTAGTAAAAAATGCTACACAGTTTATCCAGGATAGGTAGGTAGTTCAAAAAAATTCAATTATTTTAATCAAATGCCATTTACCATTCTCTGTCACTGCCTTTTTACATGTAATCATCTTATAATATAATACCACGTGTAATAAAAATTAAAAAAAAATAGAACACTCACGGGAAGAAACAACAAAAGAATGAACAGAAAAGAAAATAATTCAATAGAACATACATCAATATTAACGGATGTGTATTTTTTTTTTATTATTAAATTTTACACAAAAATTGGTAAATTTCAAGGTTAACTCTCATTTTACTGTTGACTTGAAAATGTTTTTTTTTTTTTTAATATCATTTGCATCTATCGTAAGACAGACCACAAGTACTGACTAAAAAAAATCTCTTGTCAACGTCAACTGGAAAATGTTTTTTTTTTTTTTTTTTCCTTTATTATCCAGTATTATTATTATTTGCAGCTGTCACATCATAACCAAAACTGTGGCAACGTTGATTTTAAAAGGTCTGACTAACATACCAGCAGACTCAAGTCTAACCAACGTCACACACAAAAGTCCGACCAACGTAGTACTATTGTCAATTCCAAAATAAAATTTCACACATAGGGTGTAACATTTGATGAGTGGGCCATAAGTATGCTAGTCGGACTTTTTACAAGACTAACATTTTCCAACTTTTTCAATGCAAATATAACCCCCTGAATCCAAAAAAACAGTTAAAACGTTGGTCGGACCTTGTGTGTGTCAGACCAACGTTTTTAGTCCGACTAAAGCTGGTGAGGAGTCAGGTGTGTGTCCGACCAAGATACTAAAATCAACACACACACACACACACACACACACACACACACACACACACACACACACACACACACACACACACACACACACACACACACACACACACACACACACACACACACGAAAACGGAAAAAAATTACTTAAAAATTTTTTATCAACATCACCCTCAAAAATAGCTATCTATACCTAGAGATGTACCAACAGAAACATGAGGATTCGCCACTGCTGAAAGTTCGTACGTTGATATTACACCATAATTTCATCTCAATCGAACTATTAATTTTTGAAATATTGCTAAAATTACGGGATCGAAATAATATGTAAATTTAATAATTGAACCAAATTTCAGCAATACCTCGAGAACTAAATGTACAAGTTCAGCCAAAGTTTCACATAATATTCAGCTATACATATTTCATTGTTTGACCAAAATTTCAGCTAAATCGCACGCGAGTTTCTGTCAAAAATTAAAACGAAACGGTAATGATTACATTCAAACATTATGTAAGGTGTAACGAATTTTCCGACATTCTGATTAAGCCACACGCCTATATTATATGTTACTCCCCAATAGTTTTATATTTTTTGTTTTCAAAGACAACGAATTTAAGAAGCTTTTTTTCCAAATGTCATCAAAAAGCAAATAAAAATCACTCTAGTTTCAATTATCAACAGTCATCGTCAATCTTTTGTGAGAAGCAGCAAAAGTAGTTTAAAAATAATGAAGAAGTCATCTGCAAGTTTCTTAAACACATAATTTGCATATCACTAATATTTTGATGGCCGAAAATTTTTAATTTTCGTTTTTCTTTATTTTGTCTTTAATTAGCAAAGGAGAGTGATGGCAGAAATCTCCGAAGCAAAGTGAGGACAAAAAAACTCATTTCAGAGAATATTCAAGCAGCTGAGGCACGTATTTATTTACTTTCTCTCTCCGCTTCATGTACATAATTCATCAAAAACTGCAAAAAACATGACATCACTCCCGACTGTTAGCCTTCTAATCTTATCAATAATGCAAAGATGATAATTATTATCTACATAGAACTACAGCGAATCTGACAAAAGGTAAATCGATAAAAACAGTCATTGTGTAATACTCTTCTCGGAGATAGCCGTAAAAAAATAAATTTTTTCCTAACACATGGCGCAAAACAAATGATTTTGCGCTTCTTTTTGAAGCGCTAATTACGAATAATACGTAGGGATGGACTGCTCTGGAGCAGTCTGGTTTGAAGAACCAGATTTTTTAAGAGAGCTGGTTCGCGAAACTGCCCCGGTGTGATAAAGTCTTCTCCTTACTCCTTTCTGCTCCGATGCTCCAAAGACCAAAACGGATTTTTTTTCAGTTTCTTCTAACACTGGTTTTAGTTATCAACAGCTAAATTGAGTACAGTTCATATCATTTGCCACTGACATCTCATACAATTAAAGATAACGAGAGGAATCACGAGAGAAAAGTTGGATGTGGAGAGCTGAAATTTTCATGAGTTGTTTTAGTATGCTGATTTAAAATTCTATGAAAATTTCAGCTCAATCGCACATTTCATTTTTGAAATATTTCTGAAATTCTGCCACCTCCTCAACTAGATTGAAACCTTATCACTTCAATCGCTCAATTTGAACAGAACTTCAGTGATATTTGCAATTTTTAAAAGATATCGAAATTATGTTAACTTAGTGTCCGGTGAAAATTTGGCTAGAATCTTACCCTTGGTTCTCGAAACATCGCTGAAATTCTGCAACTAGATTTAGGTCATATTATTTGCATAGATATTCCATATAATGAAAGATATCGAGAGGAATTATGAGAGAATTTTTAGGTGTAGAGAGCTAAAATTTTCATACAAATTTCAGCTTTCAGTAATTAACAGTTCTCCCATATAATTTCTCTCGATAACTTTCATTGCATGGAATGGAAAATGGTGAAATTCCAAGAATATTTTGAAAACAAAACGTACGAAGTAAGGCAAATTTTCATGGAATCGTTTGTCAACATATCACATAACTAGATGTCTTAATTCTCACCCAATTTCTCTAGATAACTTTAATTAAGGATACTACTTGTTCATAGCATGAATATTGATGACAGATACTGCTCAATCCGACATGGTTAGGATTACACTCATTTTTGGTTAAACGATTTTCATTTTAAATATGATTGGAGCAGTTTCGGAGCAGGGAGCAGGCTAAAAAACCAGGAGCAGATGAACCACGTTCCACAAATGAACGATTTTGCCCATCACTATGAATACATGACCTACGATTAAATTTTGACAGAGGGAGCAAAAATGCGATAGCGGGAGCAAAACCAGTATTTGCTCCCGCTACCAAAATTTTAGCTCCGCCCATCAATCAGTCAGGTGCGCTCACCAACTTCGCAGCGGATGAGCTGGGAAAACAGCTTTCGCAACGTGAGCGCAAAGTAAGCTCGCCGAGAATTGCTTACTTTGCGCAACGTACAAAATTTCTCAAATAATCAATCATTTTTAATTTGCTTGAAGATATTTCAATGACCTGTACGTACCTCCCACAAAAATTTTCAATACCATTACTACATTCATCAAAAATTCACCACAACCACCACCTGGCACCATTCAATTTTCCAAAGCAGAAGAAATAAAATAGACGCAATAAAGGATGCAAATTAACCTTTGTTAGCTTAATTTTTCTGTCATGTAAATTGAAGATACGCCACGAAAAAATATCGCGGTATAAATTTTAATTACGGATTGGACCGACTGAAATCGGATACGAAGAAAAATAGAAATATCATCGACGACCTTCGTACGTCGCATGGTGCACACATTTCATTATGGGGAGGAAAGCGGGAGGAAGAAAGAACCGAAAATAACAGCTCGGAAAATCGCTATCACCGTTTCAATAAAAAAATTCCTAAACGAATCGTATAGCCTCTGTGAACGTATTTTTCACGAAACTGATAGGCGAATTTACTAACCGAAATTAGTTATGAAACAAATTAATATCGTTCTTGTTCTTACACTTTCTGCAAGACCAAGACAAAGACCAAGACTCGACCATGGAAAACCATTGTGTTAAAACGAATTAAACACTAACAAGCGAATGACTGAGAACCAGTTTTAAAATTTTTGAGACGTTGGACAATGCTGTATGAATAATTTTAAATATTTAGGGTTGAATTTTATTTTATTTCATCCTCTTTCAAACATTCACAGGTGGTTGTAGTAGATTAAGATTCTTTTGTATATTTTCGAAAGGAACCAAGATACTAAACAGAAGGCAAGAAAAATTCGTCTCCCCGAAAATTCCCTTGAATTCTATGCAAATGCGCCAACTACCAAACGTATCTAAAAAGACAAAAAAAGATGTCGTTTTTCTATTGAAAATTTACTTATTAATCTTGGTGTCATGGAGCGATCTGGGGGTGGAGGTAAGTTTTTTCATTCATAACTCAAGCAAAACTTTGGCACTGAATAACTCAAATTCATAAATATACGCAGTAGCAATTTTCATCAGATTGTAACGAAATTTGGAACAAACATTAGTGCTAAACCACTTCCAGTATGGCTACTTTCGTTTTTGACATATATAACTTTCTATAAATTTTGGTGCAGATCAGCTGTACCGTACTTCCGATAAAGTTTTTATTCACTCTTTTTGCTAATTTGCATAAACTTTTCTTTTTACAAAAATTAACCACATTGTGGTATGCCAACCAGGGTGCCACAAACAAAACCTTGTTGGCTGTAAAAAATTTTACCATACACAACTTCACCAATTCACCTGAACTTACAAATCCTGGAATTCTGGAACAACCAAAGTTCAATTTTATGAAACAAACCAATTCTGATAACGAAAACCCTGCCCAGATAGCAGCTAGTTACCAAATTTCAATTTCTCCTGGGTATTATTAATGGAGTTAGGTATTGTGGAATACCTTGTTGTGAGAAAGTATTCTCACCAGAAGGTAAATTCAACAGAATTTAAGCGTATTCAACCACTTCATACGCAAGTATGAGTAAGCCAAAACCAAACCGAACACTGGTGATTTTAGAGCCGGTTCGGGTTTATATATGGCTTATTTACACGCACACAAACACACATACGTAAGAGAATACGTATGTTGGTGAGAACGGCCCAGTTACATCATCCCCTATCGAGATAAGAAATGGTTGGCTGGTTCGTGTACGGATTGTGACATCATTCTATTGTGTCACTATTCTGTACTCGTACATTACCTGCATGTATTTGCAGGTAATTACGATCAAACGTATTTTGTGTGTTTTACGTCAGACGGACGAATATTTGCCTGCCACTTTGGGGCGGCAACTGTTGTTGAGGGGTCCAAACCCCTATTCCTCATACCAGTGAGTCCCCACACGTATATAAAAAGACAGATTTTCTAACAGTTGTGATATTTTGCCTAACATCATTGTAAATCTTGAAGTCACTTAAATACATGAAATTGCCTATAACATTACTGCCTGCCCTAACATGTTGTTTTTACCAACATAATAAAAACAATGTGTATAAGTACAAAACCATGTATTAAAATGATGAAAAGATATACATACCAAATCCAATATGAAAACAAACAGTCCAAATTAGGACAAAACATGAGGTTCAACCGAACAAAGTAATAAAACGAAATAATTGTAAATACAAAACAACGTATGTACATATAAAATATGATGCTCACACCAAGGAGAACAAGAGCAGAAAAAACATGAAAGTTGAGACGATCAACTGAGAAGCTACAAAGAACAAATCAGGTGATCGTGAAACTTTTTGATTGGCCTATATTTTTCTCTCTTTTGATAGAAAAATCTAAAGAGAAGGGAGAAAAATGCAGGTTAATCTGTTAGAAATAAGTTGAAAATAGATGAGTTCCAGAAACACTAGAATTTTTGTTATATACAAGAGTAAAATCACATGTATACCTCAACATGCTCTTTTTTTTTTTTTTTCATTACATAACTTAATTATAATTCATTGGTTCTATTTTAAATTATATGATTATTTACCACACTTTATCATCTTAATTTATTTTTTATTTTTCAAGAAAAAACGCTTTTAAATTTCATATTACCTAAAATTTTGTCAGCAGCTAACACATTTTATAAATCATAACATGCCATTGACGTATATAAATTTACAGGCAATTAATATAACCATTAAAATTCATAATTATTTCTCTCAAAACCTACTTTTCCTAGCGAGGCTTGCTATACTAGAATTTCTTTCATTTTTTATTGGGCGGGAGAAGTGACAAAAGCCAAAGCACCGCTTCCTGGCACTTCTAAGCTTGTAAATGATATTAAGCTTAACAATTTTTTGCTGCAGGCAAACTTTATGCAAACAGCTACAAATGTCCTGAAACCTGGTAAATTTAGAAAATATTCTAAAGAACAGTGAATGTTTATTTGATATAAACACAGCTTATTGCGTACTCTGTGAGGCCTACTGGAAATCACTGAAAAAACTTGATCTTTGATCTGATCTATATCAGTTCAAATTTTTGTGATCTTAATCCGCAGATTACATCACAAGTTTATAAAGAAATTGGATCATTTTTGACTTTTTGATTTTTTTATAACTTTATAAAAAACTGTTTTTCATTTTTACACCAATTTAACATTCTTTTATCATTCTGTAACACTTTTTCTGTACAATATCCGTGTCTAATGAAAAACTTTCAACCAAACTTCAAAACTACCAATAAACCGACTAAAATTATTTTTTATTTCTGAAAAATGAAAAAGAACAGGGAAATTATTATAATATTTTTGAATTATTCAATATTTTATCCAAATCATAAAATATTTTGATCTTTATTCCAATCCAGATTACTTTTTTGCCATGACTTTTGATCTTATCTCAATCATTTGAATCGTGATCCTGCCCATCACTGATGGATGAGAGTTGTGCATAAAACTCATTAAGAGAACTGCTTGCCAGACTACATTAATAATGTTGATGTCTACTTATCATCATGAGTGAAGTTTAGTATGTCCTTTAAATATTTCTTTACCATTTGGCAGATAGGTACTCAGTTTTTAATACCTAATTAATTATCGAGAATATGAAAAAATGTTTTAAACAATTCATGCTTCTAAAATTGTTGTTTAAAAATTTGTTTTTTGTAATTTCTGTCATACTTGGTAACTTGGTAACTAGTTGAGAGCAGTAGTATAAAAATGTCTTTTATCGTATGTCAGGTTCAGTGCGTGACCCTGACACCTGACATACGATAAAGAGACATTTTTCTACTACAACACAACAACAACAACAACAACACGCGTGTCCTTCGCTATTTTGAAATTTTTACAAGTCCAGATATCTGTGACGTTGGAAATATTTTTGAAATTTTTACAAGTCTAAATATCTGTGAAGTCAGAGCTAATATTTTTGAAATTTTTACAAGTCCAGAATTATATATCCCCTCTCCCCTTTCCATTGGATGTTTGTTACCTATATAGTAGCACCATCTTTATTCGGTATCGATAATTTCTATTTAATAAATTTTTTACCTTTGCTGGGATTTGAACTGGCGACATCCAAGTGATGAAAACTGCGACATAGACGACTGAGCTATGAGAGAGATTATAATGGAAGTGAAAGGAGATGAGCTTATAACTCGAACGTTTTTTTTTAATTTATTCTATTTTACATTTTGCTTTTGATGCGTTCCAAGAAATATAGTATGCTGTTTGAGGAAAACAACTTTTTTATGACAATATGATAGCTACCTAGTCGACCTCATAAATTATTTATATATTGGTTTTATTAGATGTTCATTTCTTCTAAATTGAATGTAAAATAGTGTGAAATTGTTTGTTCTTTTTTATATTACTAATTTGAATACAACTTTTTTATAGTTGTGCATTGCATACTACTTTCAAGTTGTTTCACATTTTGAAGTGGTTACTTAACAAGTTTTTTCTATCGCGTTACTTTTTTTAGTATTATAAAAAATTTATATTTATCATTGCTGTTTCCTGGGTTGAATAAAGTTTTCACATCTACTGAAAAAACGACTCGCACACAATAAAATATATAAATCATATGAGATTTTATTAAAAATATTACACAATTTTTAATAGTGAATAATACGTACAATATTAATCAATGACGCAAATTATCAATTTAAACGTAACTGTTTAACATTACGAGCTTCGAAATCTTTCTCATCTACTCGATGTTTAGCTGAGAATAACTCTGACAATTTTTTGACGGACATACGAGCAATAGGTTCACCACGTTTAATATTATATGTTTCTGAAGAATTATTATGTACAATCAGTTTTAGTGGGAAAGTCATCGCATTTAAAATAAAAAAATCGTTTATAAATATTTTGCGGTTATCAACGGAAGAAAAAAATAACGTGTACCCAGGTTTTGCGTAAATTTTATACGATTGTGCAAATATAGCACAAACCCCGGGTAATAAACAACAATTTTTTTCACTTACTAATATAAACTCACTTTCATTATTACGTGTTTGCAGTAAGAATGCAATTTCCGCATACTGCTCAATCCTAAAACGAGGATCGGAAGTTATTATATAATTTTGCACTGGATAATTCGATGATGTTTGCGGAGATTTGAAACTAGGATCTATTTCTTCTGCAATCGACAGTAATGTTTCTGTATGTTGATCTTCATCGCTCCACATTTGCGAATCTTGTTCATATAATGGAGCAGGAGGAGATACAGCATGTTTTTGCGGAGTATTCAACTTCTCCATATATACCCCTTTAACAATGAGATAGTCCGCATATTGTGTGGTAGCCAGCAATGCAGCTACACGATCTTGGAATTCAAAACCACTAAACTCTAATTTAATTTCTTTATAATCTTTCGCGATATATTTTACTTTCGGTGAATACATTTGATGTTTCTAATAACTCATTAACACTTTGAGCCAAAATAGAAAAATCAACATCCGACTTAACAATAAAACGCCAATGACTGACAACCATTGCAATAGTAAAAATAACGTTTTTGATAATACGTTGTAACTTTAATTTTACGCTTAACGTCTACTGCAAATATAACAATTGATACAATAGTGTTAATTACAGCTCTTTTTAAATGAAATTTTAATAAGAAATTTTAGTAATATTTCAATTTGAAGGACGAGTAATTGTATTTGAGAAGTATATACTGGATATATAATCGTTATGTCAATTACCCTATTTTTTATTTATATAAAATAAAAATTTCCATTTCATAAACGACATTCACGTTGTAGCTGCATGCTTTTTTTCGTTGATTACTACTTAAAACTATGAATCTTTTTTATAAAGATTGCAATCAAATGAACTTTCTTCTTTGATTTAACCAGATATTAGAGGTCATTATTGAGTATAATTACACGTATAAACGGATACACCCCGTTATATAACAGCAATTTCCAAAGTACTTGCAAGGTTGACCATTTTTTGCTTTTCCTTTTTCCTTTTTCTTTTTCTTTTTATTTTTTCTTGTTTTTTACAGTACCAGGAAATATAGTGGTAACATAGTAAAAAATATATGTTGAATACACAATTGATGAGTATAAAAGGAGGAGTTTACTGAAAAATGAAATTACTTTATATAATACAATAGAGGCTGTATTTGTGTTTCTATCGTAGAGACGTTGTTTAATTAAGTCATTAAAATGGAAACAAAGTTTTTTTGTAAAATTTGTCAAAAATTGTTTACTCATTCCAGTGGTTTATCCAACCATTTACGAAATTATGTGCATAAACGTAATTTAGTTCATAATATGACATTGGAGATGATGTATGATGATGCTGTGGATATCCCTCTTGCTAGTGGTTTTATCATATCTCCAGAAAAAGAAGAAGAATGTATTATACTGAGTGTAACTGGACATGGTGTGGACACTAATTAAAACTATTGATATAGAAAAACGATTTCATTTGGATCTATTATATTTAACCCAGCCTGTTAGATCGCGTAATGAATTTGAAACAGTTGAAGAAGAGGATGTTATAGTAAAAACAACTAGTGATCATAAAAACAGTCATTATTGTCTAATTACTGATTTAAATTCATTACTAAGAAAACAATATACTACGAATACTGGTAGAGTTCTATTTTGTAAACGCTGTTTAGCTTATTTTCATGGAGTAGATTGCGAAGATGATTTACATGAGCATAAAAATTATTGTAAGAAAAATGAAGTTGAACTAGCCTATTATGTATTAGCTAAAGAAGGTGAAGCTTTTGAATTTATTGAGCGAGGATACGAAGAACCATTACAATTTGTTGTGTATGCTGATTTTGAGAGTATATTACAACCTTCTACTTTCCAACATATAATACCCTCACGGCAAACATTTAATCAAAGTAGTGTAGACAGTGATGTGAAACAATTACAAAGTATGGCTGAAGTCGTAGTAGAATATGAGGCGATTTGTTACAGTACTATAGTAACTGTTCCACCAAACGTTAATTAGACGTAATGTACAAGAAAATATTAGTGATGCTGATGATGAAAATGCGGATACAACTAATAATGATGAAAAGTATAATACTGATTACGAAGACACTGATAGCGGTAACAATGAAAAAAACTTGTACTCTTTCTCGCAAAATAGTACATCGCCATTCATAAACAAAACAAAATTAGGCTTGAACATGTATAGACTTACTGGACAAAAAAATATACATTATGAATTATCCAAATCAAAACTTCCGTTCACTAAAGATGATATATCGAAAACTATAACTGTATTAGATCGCACTTATCCTTTAACAAAGAATGTGTGGACTTTATTAACACACAATACATTTGATAAAAAAAATATCCTTGCAATGTCGGAAAATGATAAAAAAACGTATTTTAAAATATTGTATGAAAATGAAGAATTAGAAAACCTAACTTGTGCCGATAAAAATTTAAATAAGTATCAGCATATTATACGTCTCTTTTCTCAAAAACCAAAACTGCGTGAAGCATTTAAATTTAAAAATAACTATTTAAATAGACTGGTCTTGAAAAAATTTGTTACTAGTAAACCTAATTATGTTTATTGGAATAACGTTTCTGATTTAATTTTACGATTACGAAAACTCATAGCCTCTAAAAATGTAGGAAATACAAGTGTGGAAGAAGAAAACGAAATTATTTCAATTTTAGAAGAACTCAGAGAAGCAAAAATAATAGCTTAAATGGAACAACTTGCATACGAATTACACCGACCAGTTCGTAAATTTTTTCCATGTTGTCATGTCAAATTAGAAGGTATCAGCAACACGTGGCAAATAGATTTAATTGATTTTACAAAATTGTCTAAAGAAAATAAAGGTTATTCGTACGTATTAGTCGTAATTGATATTTTTACAAAATTTTTATGGACTCGTCCGTTAAAACAAAAAACTGGAGTACTCGTTCGTGCCGCTTTAACAGACATCATTAAAACATCACCCTATGGATCACCACGCAACATACATGCCGACGAAGGGAAGGAATTTGTAAATGACTCTTGCAAATCATTATATCGAAAATATAAAATCAATTTTTTTCATACTTTCTCTTCTCTAAAAGCGAGTATTGTGGAACGTGTTATCCGTACCATCAAAGCAAAACTATTTCAACACTTTAAGCAACAACATTCAAAAAATTGGTTATCACTTTTGCAACCTGTGACGTCTGCTTATAATAATACAGTGCACCGAACAACTAATATGAAACCAATAGATGTTAAAAATAAAAATGATGAAAAAGCAATTTTCCAATATCTATTAACTCATAGAAACTTTAATAATACCTTAAAACCACGTTTTAAAATAGGAGACAATGTTCGAATATGGAAGTATAAAAGTATATTTGCAAAAGGATATACGGCTAATTGGACAACGGAAATTTTTCAAATAAAACGCGTGATACCCGGTAATCCACACATGTACATATTAGAAGATCAAGATGGTGTAGAAATAGCTGGAATGTTTTATGCAAATGAACTATTAAAAACTCGTTTTCCAGATACATATTTACTTGAAAAAATACTGCGAAAAAACACTCGTAAAGGAACAGCAATTGTTAAATTTTTCGGTATTGATAATGAAGAAGAAATACCTTTAAAAATTTTATCTAAAATTTTAGTATAAATACAATAAAATTGCGAATATTACTTGATACTTTCGTTTTCTCCTATATCAATAAAACATTAATAATGAGTGGTCTCAATCGATTTAATTGTGATTCGGTATCAGCAGTTACCACTTTGCTGAATACCTTGAATTCTAGTTTAGTAGCTTTTGATCATACTAAATTAAAAGAAATATGTATGGAAATGGAAAACCTCATTAATAAAACCAACAAAAGTAAACTTTCATCATGCTAACGTTATTTGAGAAAGCTGCAGGAAAAGAAGACTATTTAAATGGATTTGTAGATATTCTATTAGCTACTATAGAAAAACATGGCACAGATTTCAAGTTATCTTGGGAGTGATTTCCTTTTACAATTAGTTAAACTTCCAACATCTTTAGAAACATACTGGAATGCTATAGATGATGTAAAACACATCCAAACTGACATCAGAAACCTACGTGATTATTCTTTTGCCGAATATGAATCATTGAAAACCTTATTAGTGCAACTAAAAAAAGAATCAGCGAATGTGCGAGAAGAAATGCAATTAATCGTTTCTTCTTTTATCGAATTACGAACACTCATTACTAAGACAAACGAATTACTCGCTGAAACTTCAACAATTTCAAAAACTATGTTAAATGCGCTGAAACCTCCTACTCCATCAAGCAAGGATCGTGCATTGTAAATACCTATTTATTAATAATGCAAATATTGTTGAATATGCAAATATTATTAAATATGCTGAATATTCCATTCCCTCTTGAAGGTTATTAAAATATAATTCACTTCACTTCGCTTCACACTGCAACTAATATTATTTTAGTATATATTCACTATGCCTTTCCTACTGTTGTCAGCGTATAAGTTTCCTCTATTGTGCGATGTCATTGTTGAACTCGGTTAGTCTACTGTACGAAATTTTGAACTGAGTGCAGCATTCAGTGGTTGCACAAATAACTGTATACTATTAAATTTTAAGTCTTTTACATCTGTTTTAAAAGTTTTACTATCGCATAATTCATTTTTTATCTCCGATTGTGCTTTTTTACAAGCGTCAGACTATCCGCAACAAACTATTGATAGTCTTACATTTTCATTTGATACTACTAAACAAGAAATACTCATAACAGACTTATATGATTCTTCGCAACATTTTATTTTTGATCGACTTATATTTACGGATTTGTGCGCGTTAAAAGATGTTTTTTCTTTAAAATTTAATGTATTAGAAAAATATAGTATATATTCGCGCGTTACTTTATTCCCGTTTTGTTAATTTTTACGCGAGTCAAAATACTTCTGGAATAACAGTTGCCAACTTGCTGCTCTACGCGCCCACCAATCTTATACCAGATCATAAATACGTGCATATAGATGTAACACATTTCGATCCGGTTGTGTGCCAACTAGTAGACGCTGAAATTAGACGTTTTTGTAGTACGGATATTTTTCAGGATGCAAAAAAATTACGCGATGATGAAGCCATTACCCTATCGACAGTGTTCACCAGATTGTAATTATCATACTCCTGTTTTTTTTTATATTCAAAATTTTTACACGAAAGCGGGGAAAATGTTTCTAAAAGAATTATGTTTAACCACTATTGGTGATGAATTTTTTCATCATTCGCTAAATAAAACACCAAAAAATATCTTATTGGGGCAAAACCAAAATTGTAATGCAAATCGCTGGTTAATGCGACATTTTCATAACTTCGCTGTCAATGATGGTACTCGAAATTACAATTTAATTGCGTCAGATGTGCAACGCGTTTTAAACATATCTCCTTCCATTTTTTTTGTTGCCAGATGTGATAAAATTGCTTTTCTTCAAACCTTTTTATGTGGAAGCCTAACACCATGATCTGATGTAGAAATACTTTATAATCTAAATAATGGTATTCCTATTGTAGATGTTATTTCCTTAGAAAGTTTGGACGGATGCGATGATGATTACAAACAATTTCAAATTTCTTCTCTTAAAGAATTACGAAATAAGAAATTTATTACTTCATTTTCCCCTCTTGAAACAAATTGTCCTTTTCATTCTTCCATACATTGTGCCTTATTAAATACTTTATTATTACGTGATAATTTTTGTAGCTAAATAAATAAATAAATATATTTTCACTATATAAAGACCTTCGTTATTTCATTTATTTCATTTATTTCATTACAATTACGTAATTACGTAAGTCAATGTATGCAACTTCGTCAAATAGCCACTTCGGAACAGGTTTAGTTAATTCGCTAATTAATAATCTACCGATCGAAGTGCATGTATCAGGTTACCGTTTTTTAGTACCAGGAACAAATTTGAAAAAACGACTGCATCAACTTCCAATAAATAAACTAGACGCTGCAGCTAAAGAACATGATATTACTTATTCAAACTATTCCAACCTTCAAACTCGACATAAAGCAGATCAAATTTTAGAAAATAAAGTGTGGAATATAGTTTTAAATCCGAAAGCATCTTATTTTGAACAAATACCTGCCCGGGCTACAACAAATATAATGAAAACTAAATGGAAATTAGGCTTTGGAAAAATGCATCAAAAGATGAAACGTTCAACAATCAAACGTAACCCTTCGGTACACTTTTCTACCTTACTTTCAAAAGGTCGTTCAGCTATTAATCAATCATTACCTTTGACAACAAATATCGTTCGCACCATAAATACTTTACAAAATTATAGAAAAGACAACCCTGGTCCGATCGTGGGTCTAAAAAGAGTAATTCCTTTACCTAAACAAGGTGGCTTCTTACCATTATTACCAATAATGGCTGCACAAGGTACACTCGGTACTATAGGGGCCACTGTAAAAACTGTAGCAGAAGCCGTCTCAGCGGTTAATAATGCGCAAAAAAATTTATCTGGAAACTCGAAAAGTGGTTCTGGTTTATACCTCAATCCATATGGTTATCTTGTTCCATTAGGTAAAAAAGGTATGAGTATAAAAAGATATAAATCCGGACTCGGCTTACAAGTACATCTCTAAATAATTATGAATACTACTACTACTACTACTGAACGTTTACGCAACTTTGGATTTCCAATCAAACGCGAGTTATTTGATTATGAAATTGACAACTTTGCTATACTATATAACATCTCTAATTTCCGTGGTGTTTTTAATAGAGAAACATTACCAAAACGTCCATTTCCAAAAGAGAGTATGGTTATTAATTTAGATAATATTGAAAACCCCGGTACACATTGGGTTGCCTTTAGTAAAATAAATAATACGTGTATTTATTTTGATAGCTATGGAGACTTACCTCCTCCTAAAGAAATTTTACATTATCTCGATGGAACTACTATTTTATATAATACTACTAATTTTCAAAACCATTTCTCCAAAATTTGTGGACAACTCTGTTTAGAATTTCTTATAAATATGTCTCATTTATAAACAGTATATACATTCTTTACAAGCGCACAAAAACAAACAAATATATCATTTTGCTACTATCAACATGAGTTACTTATTTAATTTATCTCGCAATCGTAACCCTTTAGTTTGCGATATTTTTCCACCTCTTCAATTGGATAGAACTCAAAACCATAGCCTAGGACTATTTTACTTCATCGGTTATAATAGTGTGAATAACATAACAGAAAAAAATAATACGTTCGAATTTTCAATTCCAAACACTGGTGTTGCATTTTTGGTATGTCATATCCCTAATGGCTCCTACGAGTTTGACAACTTAGCTATACAATTCAAGAACAGTATATGTTCGATGCTTCTTGACAGCTTCAACTATGACGATGCACGAACACAACTTCTTTCCGCAGTTGATGCAATTGTCTTCGAATACGATAAACAGCGACAAAACTTCCGTTTAATTTCATCAACCTTCTCTTTTCGTTTTCCAAAAGAAAATTCTCTCGGACCAGTTCTAGGTTTTTCCAAAGATTATCTTCCAGTAACTACACAGGGTAATCTTTTAGAAGGTTGTGAACAGGTTCACATAGCTACCACTCATTGTCTCAATGTTCTTTGTAACATTGTATCCAATTCCTATATAAATGGTATTCCTTCGCACTTACTGTACAGTATTGCGATATTTAGATAATATTGAAAACCCCGGTACACATTGGGTTGCCTTTCGTAAAATAAATAATACGTGTATTTATTTTGATAGCTATGGAGATTTACCTCCTCCTAAAGAAATTTTACATTATCTCGATGGAACTACTATTTTATATGTGCCAATTGGTTTTAAAATTGTAGAGGCGCCAAAAGATATTATTTATCTACCAGTAACAGAACAAGACATATCATCTATTGAAATTCTCATTACCGATCAAAATAGTAATCCTATCGATTTCTTAGGAGACGATATTACGCTTTTACTACACTTAAAATCTGAAAATAAATGAATTCTAACAACTACTATTTGTAATAATGCCGTTCTTACTAAATACTTCATTTCAACCTATCACTCGTATTGGTTACGGATGTAATTTATCCGCAATTCAAGGAAAAAATAATACGTCTTCCAATGTATATAAAAAGACTAAACGTAAACAAAAAAGTATTAAACAACCACGGACTTCGGTGAAATTAACACCGAAAGATAAAGCCTTTTTGCAAAATCTTGGATTGCAAGTACTCGTTTAATTATGACTCTCACTAATAATGTACGTAGTTTAGATATTTTAGAAAAAATAAACATCGACGATGGTATTACAAATGTTACTTTTTTCCATCATTATCCTTACACATCAAGCGGCCTTGCAAACAGTGATGAAGTTAGAATAGGCGTTGATCAACGTAACGTTTACACTTTTCCCTCCGATTCGGGGCTTTTTATGGAATTAAAACTGAATAATTTCAATACTGAATATTACTCGATTGATTATAAAGGATTATCACATCTGTTTACTGATGCTTCTTATATGTTAAATGGTCAAGAAATTGAGCATATTAATAATGTCGGTATAACTTCAACAATGAAAGCTGTATTACTCCATAATTCTCATAATAATGTTTATTATGATAATCACGGCTACAAACAAGGTACAAATACTGTTCAGCCCTACAGCACATCCACAGCTAATGATAAAATTTGTTTTCTTATGCCATTAAACCTGATTTTTGGCTTTTTTGCAGACTATAAAAAACCAATTTTAAACGCTCGACATGAACTCGTTTTGAAACGAGCAACGCACGATAAAAATATTTTGGTACGACATACATCTATGCCCCCCTTGGATATGGGTAAACCTGAACCAACCGTAACATTAACGTCCATCTCTCGGCATATACCGTATATTAAGGTTAATGATCAAATACGTGTTTGGTACTTGAACTCTTTAAAAAATGATACGGCCTTATCACTACCTTTCTGAGCATGGGACCTATATGAAAATCCTTCAGTTTCGGAAACTACAGATTTCAATTGGAGTTTAAAAATGGTTAATAATGTTGATAGACTTTTATATGTCGTCGTTGCCTTTCAAACTGGTCGAAAAAATGATATTACACATTCCAAGGGTAACTACGAACATTGTCACGTGCGTGATATTAAAGTCTATCTCGATGCCCAGTATTACCCGTATGATTCGTATAATGCGGACTTCGATGCTAATGATTATTCCTACTTTTACAAGGAATTTTCTCAATTTGAAGCTTCATATAATCACAGTCAACACCTCACATGGTTTCCAAATCCACATTATTCGAAAGTTGATTATAAATCTATTTGGCCTTTCTTCGTTATAAACCTACAGTATCGCGACACATCGCTAAAAGCTGGAGTTTCCGATTTAAAAATTATGGCTAAAATCAATAAGAGTATCCCGAAAAACACAACTGCATATGCGTTACTTGTTTATGAAAAATTGTTCACATATAAACCACTAAGTGAAGAAGTATTACGAATCTTTTAATTTCACTTACTCTTCGATGGCTTGATATAAACTATATACATAAACAATAATAATAAACTTTATTTTGTGAAACCATTTCTTTTATTCCATTATATTACAACCATTTTTACATCACTTTCTTCCTACTCTTACACTTTGCTAACATTTATCAACAGTATCGTATCCTTCCTCCAATGCTTCTTCTTCTTCTTCATTAGTTTTTTCCATTTCTTCGTGTTTACTGGCGGCTACTTCATTCCGTTTTAAAAATAATTCAAGTTCAACAAATTTGTGTAACAATTCCATACAGGCTAATTGTCCGGATTGTAATGTTTCCAGCTTCATTAATAACATAGACAAATTTGGGGCTAAAAAAATATACTCATTTTTGCGAATTTTATGTGCAACATTTTCACACGACCTTCGAAGGTCTTCTAAATATGTAACCAACTCGGTCATTTTCATTTAAACTAAAAATAACAATAAACTTACTTCAACAACACATTATTTATACGTACATTTTATTACTCTTTTTCCATGTCTTTTATACTACAACTTCATCTCCCTTCCTCTTCCACACTTCTGACAATGTATCCTCCATAACAATTAATTACTTACTCCAGCGATCATTCTATACTTCATCATACTCATCAAAAACAAAGAGATACAATTATACTACATTAACCACTTTCACTTTATAACCACTTCTCATTTGCTACTCATTATAATCTCTCTCATAGCTCAGTTGTCTACGTCGTGGTTTTGGCTACCTGGATGTCGCTGGTTCAAATCCCAGCAGCAGCAGAAAATGTAATAAAAACTTTAATAAATAAATAATAATTATTGAATACCGAAGGTAGACGAAAAAAACAATGGTGAAGGACACAAAAAACAATAGCCAACTCAAACACTGGCCTTCCTAGAGTATATGTCGGGTCTAGAACAATAGCAATATAACAAAGAAGTAGTGGTCGACAATAGAAAAATAGGACAATGGTATTCTAAGAGTGTACGTCAGGTTCAGACCTGACATACGGTCCGAGTAGGCCTAATATGGTCAAATATAGGCATTTCCTCAAAATTGACCGGTGATATATGGAAAATGGGTGTTTTTTAGGGCATGGCCCTGAACCTGACATACGATAAAAGACATTTTCATACTACTGAGAGCAACGTCTACTTCCAGAGAGATCGATGTAAAATAAAATTTTTGCAATACATGTCACAAAATGGGCTATTAGGTATTTGCTTTCAAGGCCCAAAACATAGAATTTCCAGCCACGAAGCATAAATTGTTTACATAATACATAATCAAAAAGGCAATGTTTACACTGGAATTTTGTGAGTTAAAAGTAGCTCTTATCATTGAAGAATGTAATCTTGATGTAAATGAATGCACCACTATGTAAAAACGTAACATATCTTTTTACATGAAAGCACATTTACTTTTCATCAAGGTAGAAGTTACACTTTCTGAATGAAACACTAAATCTGCCACAAAGAAGTGGTTGATATTTTGTTCCGGTTTTTTATAATTTTTGTGAAAGACTCATCATTATGATAGAATTTTAACATTTTGTTACTCTCTGATCATTAATTATATAAAATATTTTCCTCACCAAGGTTCAAAAGTGAGTTTACATGACTGTGGAATTTCTCAATTGCTGTGCTCATTTTGCAAACTTCCCACACATGTAATTGCTCACTTTAGAACTTTGATGTATAATATACTATTATAGGAAGCAAATGTCAATAGCGGGAGCAGAACAAGGATGTGCTCCTCAAATGAAAATGTTCGACTCCTCATTCCAACTACTCAGACGCCTTTCCTAATTGCGCGTGCCCGTGTATTGAAAAAAATAGCATTTGCAACTCAAGTGCAAGGTAAACAACCTTGAACCACTTTGCACTCTCACAGCAAAATATACAATTTTGCAATACACGCCGCAAAATACACGATCAAGTCTTTCTTTTCAATGCTAAAGGTGTGGAATCTTTAACTAAGGAGAAAACATTTTTTATCGAGAGCAAAACATGTATTTGCTGCCCCTATGAAAGTGTTTGATGCCTCCCATCAAGCAATTAGACACCTTCCTTAATTATGCATGCGCATGTTTTGCAAAAAATATTGTTTCCAAATTGAGTGTGATGTGAGCGAATTTGACTCATGCAATTACAACATCACCGACTTCTCATGTTGTAAACATCACAACTCGTTGAGGATTACTCATTTTGAGCTTTCATAGTGAAATATACTGTTTATATGATGTAATATTTTTCCACTCACCATTTCCTACAATTTCCAAGCCGAAAAGGGAGTTGTATATCTACCTAAACATATAATGTACCATACTCACAGACCATACTTATATTTTATCTGTGGTTTCAGTAGGTACTTAAGTACAGGGGGAAAGAAGTGGTTTTATTTAAGCAAAAAACTGTTTCACAATATAGTTCAAAATGCAATAAGTGTATGCTTACACTTTTTCACCACACTGATTTATTTATGGAAATGGGACTCACCGAGATGCAATTTCCACGAAACATATGGGTAATTTTCCACAAGGCAATACTCCTTTTTAAACTCATATCTTAGTCCATAGTAACATATGAATTGTAAAAAAATGGACATTTATCACGAAGTATCCAGAGCAGATGTATCGGTTTTGCCCTATCTAGTACAGGTAATTCAAGCACCTATTTGTAAAACAATTTTTGAAACTAGATTATACTTGCAGATGATGTTTTTAGTTTTGGAAATCTTCCATCCCAAGTCGCATACTACAGTAGGCTACAAGCTAACCAAAGCAGCTGTACCAATTCGACTGTATTTTTTGCGCTTCTTCTTTTTCTTCCTTTTTGAAAATGACAAAAACGAAAAGAGAATACATTAACCTTCACCCCTGTTGACGTGAGAGCACCGAGTTGAAACCCACATCTCACAAATTGTCTCCCGACCTTGACTTCGCAGTAATAGAAAAGCAAATCAAAACAACTGACAGCATTTTGGACGATCAATTTACGATAGTTTCGAAAGTAACAAGTGTAAAGACTGAATTTTAAAGCATCCCCACCATAGACAAAGCGTTATTATGTCTCGAATGTAAATTTATTCATTTTCTTTTTCGAAATTTACGTAAGTTAGGAGGTAAGTGGAATTTTAAACAGCTGACGATTATACAAAAAGTTATAATATACCTCCTTAATAGGGTTTACCGACTATACTAGATGTATATCGGAAGTACTCTACGTAGTACGTTACCACATAAAAGTTCAAGTTATTCTTTCAACAAAAAAATTTAAAGATGCAACAGGAAGATTTGTCCACGTCTGCGCCATATTTGTTTTTCATTGAATTTTCTCCATGGCGAGACAAAGGCAATGTTTCTCAACAATAAAAAAAAAATCGACATATGTTTATTCAGGTACCCAGTACAATTATTTATCTATTTCTTGAATTTTTTTTTTAAACTTTCGTTTCAACGGCAGTATATTTTAATGCAGGTGAAGTTAATTTCTCTTTTGTTGCCAAATTAATGAGAAGTTTAAGTTTTCCAACGATATTGGCACGTAAAAGGTCTTTTCAAGAATATTTCAGATCGTATCACGACAGTAACCTACTATTTTCGGATTTTGTTTCTGCAGTCAATCCGAATGGTTCTATACTTAGGCGCCAATCCATTCAATTCTAAGTTTATAGTGGAATACCATAATAATTTTAACACTATCATCAACGAAGGCTGTGCGTTAATGCAAAGATACAAAATAACGTTCGCATCAAACAACAACTTTCCATACCTACACTCGGTACGCCATCGCAGATCCAAAGCCGGCACCAACTGAGGAATTTAACTCAAATTTTATGACTACAGTTTCCCAGCTTCGCTGCTTTTACAGATTGAACAATGAGCAATAAAATTAAACACAAATTTTTGTAAAATTTTCATCATCCTACACATCTCGTCGTCTCAAAAAAACCGATCAAAATTGAAATCAATGGAAACTATAACATGTTCACCACCAGAAGACTATCTCTACGTTCACTCGTATTGGAGATAGTTTTGAGTCAAAGAAATACCACGCTTACCAACACCAGGGATTTTTGATGGATTTGAAAAGTTTTGCTTTTTTGAAGCATTTTTCTCGCATTTCTTGCAATTTTTTTTATATTTCTGGTAAACTAAATTGAATTGATTTTTTTTTATATTTTCTTCCACAACTGAATCTCTTTCCCTAAGTAACCCCACTTTTTTAAATGGGACAGTAGTTAGCCTACCTACGTGTAATGAAAATGGGTTGATTATTAGATAAGTTACTTTTTTTTTCAACAAGAACAGCTGGAGGAAACTTTATTTTGTGTATTACTAACCAAGTAGGTACAGGGGTTTCGGAAATCATCAATAGATTTTATTTTCCTCAATTTATGAATTTCTATTAAAATAAGTCGGCAACCCAGACCAAGAGTCCAGACAAAGACCACGGTAGTCTTAATTTGATGTTACATATTTCTCAAGCTTTACAGTAACACCAATTTTACTATCATTGATGGCTAAATTAAACTTAGCATTCATATCTTACTAAAATATGAACCAAAAGAATTACCTACCTAAACACTCGATACCCATTTCAAATTATTCACATGACGAGATAGCAAAAATTTTACAGTTCGTATTTTCTAAATTTTGCATTTGGTTTTAATCTCGCACATCGAGTCTTGGTCATAATCTTTCATAGTCAATGCATGTTTCCCATTTTTGAGATTGAAGTACCATTTTTGGTAGTGGAAGTTGAGTACTAACAAACCCGCTTTACCAAAATTCGCTATCTACTTTTGTTCGGTATCTATATGTGATCAAAGTTGATGTAAACAAAAAATGTTGATTCCTATTGGACAAAATAGAGGTATTGAATGAGGTACGCTAATTTAACGTTAACACATTTGATTAAATGTTACTTCTAGTATGTCCCAAATGATTTTTAAACATATTTTACTGATAAAAATAACTTTTTAAGTAAGTTTTCTACAAAAATCTCCTTATTAATCTTGTGCTCATAGAAGGACCCAGGGATGGAAGTAAATACGTTTTTCGTTTCAGGACACAAGAAACATTTTGGCACAATTTTTGAAAATTCATATGCATTTATATACGTATGAATGTCCAGTTCTTGTTAACACGATACAGGGTGTAATTTTTGTTCGATGGTCACTAAATTTGGACCAAACATTCGTATTGAGTCAAGGATAAGACCATTTGAAAAATGTGCAAGACCAATACAAAGAACAATGTTGTTCACTGCTCATAGAGATTCACGAGATATAAACATACAAAAGTTTTGTTATTTTTCCAGTACGAGGTATACAAGCAGCCGGAATCTTCTATGCTCAGCTTCAAGGCGAATGCTTCAGAAATATGCAGACGAAACTGATTGCCGTTTCGGGGTGTGTACGATAGATATTTTGTTAAACTCCAATTATACACGTCTTGTAAAAGAACACAATATAATATATGATGAATACGAAAAAAAAAAATTTGTTTACCTGCTGATCATACCGTAGTATTTGTGGCTCATGAGGAGATTTCTTTAAAAATTAAATTTCAATACATTTCAAATAATTTGTCCTCGCCATCGGCAATAAGCATTGAAAATTGCGCATTTTTTTCCTCAATATAAAATGATTTCAGTTACGATCGTTGTTTTTCAAGGTGGTTATGAGGGGAGAACGGAAGTTTACCCAAAAATTCGTAGATACCTACCTAACTTTGGTTACGAATAATATTTTACACAGAACAAGAGGAATTGACAGTTGACAAATGACTATCTGTAATTTCTCACGTGTAAACGTGCGAAGGCAATTGAAATTATTTCCAATTTTTCTTCGATAACCACCAAATAAGGTATAGGTATATACTTACCTATTCGAATAAATGCCGTCGTCGGGAACAAAATCACGTTGATTTTTCTATTTTTTATATTCATTTTACTCTTGCACCATTTAATTTTATAATAAGTTTAAAAAAAATTAATATGCGATAAAATTATGCGAATTGAAAAATTTAAATCAAGGTGAAGTGCAATGAACAAAATATTACATATACCTATAAGTTTATAGGAACATTAATTTTCTTCAGAAATAAAGAAAAGTTATATCATTTTATCGCATGGGTCAACCAAAATGAAAAATATCTTCAAAAAGGATAACATCGAGCGAATAATTTTCGAATCTGCTATAAATGACGTCATAATCGCCCATATAATTAACCCTATTTGACAAAATACCAAATGGCAGATAAAACAGAATAAAATAACCCCAACCTCACCCCCAACCCTGGTGGCTAATACCGCTCTAAGCGTAATAAATAAATTTTCTAAAGAAAACCTAATTAAAAATATTTGTTCTGAATTTCGAAATTACACAATTTAAAACCATTAAAAACAAAATTTCCTTGTAGGAAATACCATCCTGTCGATCTACATGAAAACTGGTAGAATGTTACAATCAATATAATAAATATTCGTACAAAATTAAGCATTTTATAGCCAGAATAAAACAGAAAAGAAATATCTTTACCGGAAGTACCGTCCGGTCAGTACGCACTAAAACTGATAGTATGCTACAGTAAATTATAATACTTTTTTCAAATTTCGTAAATATTATTCCAAAATTACGCATTTTGTGACCAAAACGAAGAGAAATATCTTTACCAGAAGTACCGTCCAGCCGATCCACGCAAAAATTGATAATGTACCACCATAAATTATGATAAATAATTGTTCCGAATTTCGTGGCTATTGATGCAAAATTGAGCATTTTGTAGGCAAAATAAAAACAAAAATGGTTGTACCGAAAGTACCGTCAGGCTGATCCGAACCAAAATCAATAGGTCTGATCCTTGGCTTAGTACAAATGTTCGTACCAAATTTAGAGATCCGTGGGGACAGAAATTAACTTGTATCTATTTATCTATCTATCTATCTATCAATCTATCTATCTATCTATCAACCTATCTATATATATATATATATGAATTTGAGTTATTGGTGCCAACATTTTCCTGAGATCATGAAATGAAAAACGTACCCAGTCTCAACCCTGGGGGCTAATACCACACCAAGCGTAACAAGTAGATTTTCTAAAGAAGACCTATTTAGAAATTCATCGCCATTTTTTGATGGGAGAGGAGTCGCAAAAATTATTGTGTGACACACATTCAAAGTAGGTGATGATACTCATGTAATTTGCAGCATTCGCATCAAAATCACCTACTTTTTACCCTTGAATCACAAATAACTATTTGAAGAAGGTTCGAATTGTAGTCCAAACAAAAAACTAATTAACAAGTCAGTGGAAAAAGCAGAGAGGTAAGAAAAAATAGGCAGCGACAAGCTAGAAAGTAATTTTGAAATTCAATTCAAGAATTTCGTGAAAAAACTTTTGTTTTAAAAGTAGTCTTACCTAAAAAAAAAAAAAATTTTTGTTAATATAAGCTTTTATTCTATTTACTACGGAGTACAGCGATTTTAAAATATATCAATACTGCAGCCAACCTTCCACAACAAAATAATGTTTATTTCGCATGGAGTTAAAGTCAAAAAAATAAAAATAAAAATTTATCTATTAAAAATTCAAAAATAGTTAACATTATGTATTATTCAAATCGACGAATTCAAAATAATACCTGTAAAGTTAATTTGATTGTGTTTTTGCACTCCTTGAACGGTCAATGAAAATGAAAGTAAATAAAGAAAACAAAATTAAAAATTGTATCGTTCGCGAGAAATACCTGGCAAACGTCGCTAATTCTCATTCATTCATAAGTAGTACGACAGTTAATATTAAAATGATAAAGTAGACAGAAAAACAAATTAATTAAAATCATTAAAGAATTTTAAGAAAATTTAAGTACGTACAGTAGAGCAACACATCATAATTATGGTTGAAAAATAAAATTATCTTCGAGTTTATTCGTCTCATAAAATATAAGAAAATGACCAACCTTCGTAAGAAAAAATCATTTTTACAACACTAACATTCGAAAGAAAATATGGCCGAAGATAATACCATTTTTGATTAGAAAATTTCAATTCAATACGTCATCTTAATTATTATTTCATTAATTTTCAAGTTTGTTCCTTAAGTTTCGATACAATCCACACCATAGATGAAAGACGAACACTTCGTTAGTAAAAATACGAAAATTACTCAATTTCCAATCAATCGCTCTCCTATCAATCTCATCTCTACTATAAGAACGAAAACAAATAAGGAAAAGTACAAAACTGAAGGCACAGAGAAAATATCGAATGCATCATATTTTTTGTGAGATATAATAAACAAAGTTATTTTACTTACGGACAAGAACTAGACTTCAAAATTTCAGGAATTTCTCTCTACAACGACACACCTGAATAATTTTCACAAGATACGAACGTATTTCTAAACCATGCGATTCGACTCCCCAATTTTATCATCAACTGATTGCACATAAAATGTGGCTTGCGTGTAGTAAAATTTTACCCGAACTATAATTTGAAATTATTAATTTACTTAAATTTAAAGCACAAGAAGTTTTTAAAAGGATGAATTTCACCAGTGTGAGCACCATGTGCACTTAACAGCATTAATGATTCTGGTTCAGCAATGAGCTTCACCCAATAATGTCAACCACTTAATTAAAAGATTTGGAATATAAAAATGAAAAATGTGCATTCAATATTTCAGTCATGAATTAAGCAATATTTGCAGAGAAAAGAACTTCGAAGTTTACATAATGTGACACGCGAATGGAGGTGGACAGAATCCAAGTACTAAAAATACCTAACCAGTCACCTAAATCATCTCGGAAGTAGGTACTTGAAATGCATTACAGCAGAATCAATGCATTTGACTCGAATTTTCATCACTATGTGTCTGTTATGCGCCTTTTTTACACCACAGTCACATTATATGATTAACAAATAACGGAAGTAAGTATTTCCATTGAAATAACTATTCGCATTCTACGGGAGCTGCACCAACATGAGTCCCATTTCCACAAATAAGTTACAAGTTAAGTACGTGAGATGATGATGCATGTGTTACCTACACAAAATTATATCAAATTACTGAAAAATATTACTGATCATATTAGAAAAAGAGTGAAATGGGCTGCATAATTAATATTATTCACCGAAATCAATGAAACCCGAGAGATAAGGCGAAAAAGTGCACGCACTAGCCTAACTGCACGTTACATACAAATTACAGCCTTATCTCCTCGAAAATATTAAAAAATGGAAAGTGATAAATTTCATAGGTAGGTATATCTCCTTGGAAGTGAATTTGCTCTTGACAAGGTTGCCAAGTATGGCAGTAAGGGCAAATAACAAAAAATGGAGTACCTACTTCGGATGTCGCAACGAATTCATCAGAATCTCGAACATTCGACAGGTTTCTATAAATTTTATAAGAAATTTCGAGTTAAGAATGTGAAAAAAATATATTGTTTTAAGGATACTTGGCAATCAGTTAATATTACACACTGAATTCTCAATATCTCGCAAAAAAACAGGAAAAGGTCAGAAGAATCGCATTAGTTCAAGTAAAATCTACGATTTTTTTATTCGAGAAAAGAAGTTGAACGAAAAATATTTTGAATACTTTTATGACTGAAGAGTGAGGGAGCTACTTTGATTACTGAAAGGCCAAGTCTTCCCACACTAATACGTTACAAAAGTGATCAACCTAGAATGCTGACAAAATTTTTCAATCTGCTTTGATAGATACACGAATTCAGTTTCAGATCAACATATAGGTTCTGACAATTTCTTCTTCTTCAGGTGCGTAGCCCCATTTTGCACGCATAAAATTCGTTTTTTGGGAGTTTCGCCGAGAAGTTACAAAGCGGAAAAAAGAAGTTAGTTTTTTTTCAATATTTTGTTTTCACTTGAATTCTACTACGATGTCAACGTTAAGGGGCACCATTATAAATGTCGAACTGGAAGAGAGAGAAAAAAAAAGGGAAAAAAAAACTCGTAATAAAACTGGTATTCGATGTACCCACATGCACTCTACCTACATAATACTATCAAAAGCGATTACATCACATTCTCTTCAATCAAATGTATCCGCCATAAAAATACAGTACCTACCTATTTTCTCACGCACATATACAAGAAAACACATACACATACAATTCAACAGTCATAATATAAAATGAGAAGGAAAATCATTTACGAATGAAACATAAAATTAATTAAAACGAAAACATAAGGCGACGATATTGTCCATAAAAGATTGTATTTTCCGTATATACGTTTTTTTTTATTCCACTAAAATTCGATTTCCAATCTGACAAAATTTCAAAACCAAGGATTTTATCTGGGATGAAATATATACCTATTTAAGCAAAAGTATTTCAATAGCTGTATTCTATTTGGGAAAAAGGTCGGAAATATTCGAACTTTTAGATACGTAACACGCTATTTCACGTTATTCTTTTTGGAAAAGGGCAAACCTAGTTCTCAGAGGAAGTTGATCTTTTTGTCCGGGTTGACCTCGAAAAATAAGCCAGTTCCGTAATAGTTCGGACCTTTTGGACCTGACTCAATGTGCAAGTTTTAAGGAAAAGTTTATTTCTAATGATGATGTGATCGTATTCTTATCACAAAAGTAATTTTTCATTGTTTTTTTTTTTCTAGTTTTTGTGCTAGAACGCACTCTAAACTAAAACTTGAATGGGTTATCCGAAAAATAATTTTCCCAAAACTCATCGAGACCGAAACACATTGAGAATAACGATTTCAAAATTAGGCTATTTTGGGTGCGTTTTACTCCACACAAAACCATAAATGAGACATCATGTAGTATGAAGGTGATTTGGTGACAACAAGAAGTTAATACAGATAATACTACAAGTTGTACAAATTATAGTCGCCTAATTTTCTCAATTTTGTGGAACGAAAATCGCATAAATTACCTACTTTTATGTAGATCTTTAATGAAAATCTACATAAAATCAACATAAAATCTACAGATTAATGTCGATCTCATGAAACAACTCGTGTATGGTGGCACTGGGTACGTACATTTTTCGTTTCACAACCTAATGAAAATTTTGACATCAAAATCTCAAATTTATACTATACACTCATTTATACTGTACCAATAAACATTCCCTTTTCTTGTTACCATGGTGCAGGTCGAAATTTTTGTCCGATAGCCACGAAATTCGGTGAGAACATTAGTACTCAGCCAAGGACCAGAACTATCGACTTCGGTACGGATCACGGCCGGATGCTACTTCCAGGACCACCATTTTTGTTTTTATTTTGGCTATAAATTACTTAATTTTTGACGAATAGCTATGAAATTTGAAAGAAATATTCACCAAATACCATTCACTGCACCCAATTCACTTTAAGAAAGACATGAGGTCACAAGCATTTTATAGGCAAAGGAGAAAGGAAAGAACAATAACCTAATTTGTAATTATTAGCCGAGAAAATTATAAATTATAAATTTCAATGGTGTATTGATCACATTCAACTGTGCTAATAATGATGTGTAACCGACTCAATGGGCGTCATGTCGTTCTTAAAGTGAAAAGGGTACCTAACTTTTTCTATGTTATCAATTTCGGTGCGGATCGGCCGGACGGTACTTCCGATAAGTTTGATGTAATCATGATTTTGGACGTAATCTTCAATTAATAGCTACGAAATTTAATGCAATAATTATTTTGTTATCTAGGTATACTAGCTTTTTAAATATTTTGAATGTATTTTGATCTCTTATCGTTAGAGTTTTTTTCAATTGCGGACATTTGGCAGACTGGAAATGAGGCGAAGTTTCATCCATTTTTCACCAACGTTTTCGTGTTTTGAAAGTTTATCTTAAAAATGAACGATACACAAACTCTACAAATCAACATTTCCCACTTGATTTCATATCTTTTTCGGAAAGAGCGATAAAGAAAACCCGTTGAGAATACTGCACAAAACGCAGAAATAAAATAATCATTAGTTCAAAAATTCCAAATGAAATTCTGATTCTTTTTCCAACACATCATGACGTACTGCGTTTCAACATGCATAATTTTACCGATGCAAATGCGGCAAAGTGAGAGACTATGAATAAGTAAATGAGTTATTTCTTACGAATTGATGAACCTTTTACAGCAAGCAGAAAACGAAATTTACCTGAAACATGATAAAAGAAAGAAAGTAAAATTAGAATCTTCATTTTATTCAAAACTCATCAGATAATCAGGATTCTCAAATTACATTCATTTTTACCACGTAAAATAAAAACATTTCATTTTACAAATTTTCGACACTTTCATTCTCGAAAAAAAAAAGCTTGAAAGCTATTTTTACGTCCGATACCTGAATCAATATTATTAGACAAGTGGGTGCAAAATCAAGAAACTTGCAAATAATCACATACATATTTGAATCACAGCGAACCCTGAAACGTGACTCACAACAGAAATTTCATAAAAATTTAAAATACCTCGAAAAGTTGCACGTAGGTACTCCAACCGCCAATCAAACGACAAACAAAATAAAACAGGTGCAAAAATTATACAACTTCCGAAACCGATACCCTACACGCAGCTACACAAGTTGATCATAAATTTTTAATTAACCGCTGCCTTGCCTTTTTGTTTACCATCATCCGTTCGGAATTCATAATTAATTTTAATTCACGATTTAGCGTTCATACCACAACCATCTCAATTTCGTTATCAGAATATATTGGGTCTATAATTTGTAGACGCGCGCGCAATTCATTGGTGAAAAAAGAAAGTGGTAATATTAGGTAGGAAGAGGAAAGGAATAGATGATCAGCTTATGACAACGTCTAAAAGGTAAATCCTTCGATTAGATAGGACTAGAATCAGGGCTGAGCTGAGAAATGACACAAAACCAAAATCAATGCTGAACTGAGAATTAACTTTCAACAAAATTTACCCAGAACCACAACTTCAAGTGCAGCACTTTTTAGACACACAGGCCAGAATACACCAATTTCACGTCAAATACAGCCTACGTAGGCATACACCATTCCAAATAAAAAGTGTAACTTTTTTCCAAGAGAACCGCAGGGCGCAGCGCAGTCACTCACAGCGGAAGAACGTGGCACAAATTTATTTTATTTATTTTGAAAAATATACTGTGCTCACTCTGGCTCGAATGTGTGCATCAAGAATTGTTTTGTTTTTTTTGTACGTTTCAGGTGGTGAATTTACAATTTCTTATTTTGAATTTATACATATATACGTAGCAAATACATATTTATTATGTACATATAATTTTGTGCATACATATAACCATTAATACCACCCGCAACATACGAAAAAAAAAAACCAAGTGATTCACGCATTTAAACAAAACTGAGCACAAATTTTTCAGAATTGACAAGAGCAATTTGTGCTCCGCTCTGCTGTTGTTTGTGGTTATGGTGCGACCTACCCTTAATTACCCACATTCTCTACAGATTGAACGGACCAAAGTTTCAAGTGGGGGTAACAATATCGATATAATATCGTATTGTATATTAAATTACCTGGCAAAAAACTTACAACTTTTACTCGCATTAAGACCGAATTAAGATATTCGCGCAGAATTGCGTTGATTCGAGGAACTAAGCGGATTCCTCGACGACGATCAGTGGCCAAAAATTGGAGAATATCCAACAAAGCTGACGTGGTTTTTCAATGTACAACGGCCGGCCGCCAACACTGCAGAAGTGCTATGAAGGAGTAGAGAAAAAGCACGAATTTATTTCGTGGATGGTTCAAAAATTATTTCTATATGACTGAAAAAAATTTAGGCGAAAAAAATTTCGCAAACACCGAAACGGACGCGTACTTAATAACGTGTACCGAATTTACATCGATTTGAATTTTTTTTTTTTTTTTTTTTTTTTTCAGCAGACAAATTATTATTTGAACCCGCTGCAAAATGACGAATTGAAGTCAATGCTCGGCTGGAGGTCACCTCGTACACTAAGCACGTGTACGAGAGTCAAAAACATTCGAATACGAAAATTATAAATGCTTTTTCAATTCAGTAAATAATATCGATGAGAAAACTTAGCATATAGAGCTCCATAATTCATAACGATTTAAATCGAAGTGACGAAGAACGTTGACATTATTAAGGAGAGTTTTGGCATTTAAGTCAAAATTTTCATCGATAGATAGGTATGTGGCCAGAGAACACGACAGAAACAATTTCCCAAATTAAATAGAAACTGGCCTTAAATGTAGTCGTTAATTTACGAAAATAGATAAATTGTAAACACAAATAATAGTAGTTTCTTTCATTGAAAATCTACTGAAAATAAATAAAGGTTTTTTAATTGCATAAATAAACAATCCAGATCCTCATCCTGATCCATAATTCCACAAATAGGACTGCTGTGATCCTACTAAACCAGTGAGGAAGAGAATTTTGAAACAATTTCGCATGCGAAGCGAACAAAAAAAAAACATTTAGGTGTATATCGTTTTTTAGAATATTCATACATTGTCATTTGTTTCTATGAAAGGGGCGCGGTGGAATACATCAATTTTGTATTGAAAAAAAAAAAGAAAAATGCACCCCCTTAAAAAAAAGAAAAGAATCGTCTTCAACAAAGGGGCCTTACAGCATCCCTGCTGGAATCAATTCCCTCTTCAAATTTGTTTTTAAACAGGATTTTACAGAGTAATACTATTATAGTTTTTCATTTCCCGACAAATAAAGTAATGAAGATTGTCATAAAAATCAGAAATTCAGATAAACTTCGGTCAATTATCTTTTTTTGGAGGCGGGGGGTTATCTATCCCCCCTCAATTAAAAAAAAAAAAAGTAAAAATTCAAAGTCAGAGAAAATTGTCTAAAAAAATTTTTTTGTTCGCTTCTCCCCCACTAACAGACACTTCCACTTACATGCCTTCCCAAAAAATGTCACTCTGGATCTACCGATAGAATTTAGAGGAAATGAAAGAAATTTTCTAAAATCTAATCCCCTCTCTCAAGAAAATCTTTAATACACCACTGAGTTACTTTAATAGATTGTGCGAACCAAAAATTGAGCCATTTGCCATTTGCCATTTGATTGAAACAAAAACCAAAGATATATATAATAGGCACATAATTTTACCATTAAAGTATACTCACGCAGTCGCATAGACAACTTAGCTGCTTCTCAACGGAAATGTTTTACATTTAAAATTTTCTGGTTCACAATAATTATATGCAACAAAATTATTCAGAAACATTAAAATTTAGCTTCCTTTCTTAATGTAATGCTATTATAGATTTTAACTTAGTAAAACTCACAAGTCCGTTCATGACCGGAATTTTCCATCCATTGAAGAAATAATTAATTGGTAATTGCATTCTAATGTAATTATAATTCGTTCAATTTAGGAAATATTTTTTAGTTAAAAAATTTTGTTCAGCCTAAAAGGTTTTCTAGAATGAAAAAATAAATGGCACAAAAAGTATAATTAGTCGTGGATAATTAGTTTCAAAAAAAAATAAAATAAAACAACCACACTTTTTGGCAGTGAAGAGTAGGAAACTTCGAAATACCATAAGTTATTAGTCTACGTCGACCATTAGAGACCATCGAATAGGTTTTTTTTTTTTTTTTTTTTCATTTATGCTTATTTTATCTAATGTGTTATGATAATTAAGACAGGTTGTTTGGCGTAAATAAACAGTTCAATTTATGTCATGTTCTAACGGATTAATTGAAAGAAAATTGACGTTTGAAGTATCTAAACATTGCCGGATGTGAGCATATGAATAATTTCAAATATTGAGCAAGAAATCAGAAAGTCTCCTTCAGCAAGGTAGGTTTTTTCGTTTTTTTTTTTTTACAAGAAATTTTATAACAATTTACCCAATAACTGAAGCAACTTTCATTTTTTCGCTCCTTTCTGGTGACGTGCTTACTAGAAGGTAAAAATTTTTCAAGAAAACTTCCCTCTTCGATAAAGTGTCAGATTCCGTCGTGGAAAACGATTTTTCATAATTTATTGTGAAGGTAAATTTGACTGTTAGTTGAATAACACAGAAGAGACCGATTAGGAAAGACATATATGAGTAGTAGGAACTTCCATGAATTTATTTCAGAACGGTATTTTGCTGCATGCATGATCATTTTCACCTGTTCTAACTAATAAAGGATACCATCACGTATTTTATTCCACACTAAAACATAGTACGATTCGGAATTTTCGAGTTTTCAAAAACATTTACAATAAGCTTTTATTCTACTCACTACTGCGATTTCAAAATATACCAATACTGCAGCCAACCTTTCTCAACAAAATAATGTTTATTTCGCATGAAGGTAAAGCCAAAACAAATAAAATAAAATAAAAGCCTATGTTTTAAAAATTCGTTTTTAACCTAAACTTATTTGTAGATTTTGGACATTTTTATCCTCTTCATCCACGAAAATACCTCAGAGGAGTTTATTCTCGAAAAAAATGAAAAAATGCACCAAGTACAGAGTTACCAAAATTTTTACTATTACATGGATCCCATTGAAATTCTCTTCGGCCGGCTCTATGCCTTCGATATTCGACCTGATGAAAGCACTAACAGACGCACAGAAATCTAAATTGATAGCTGCAAAAACAACAACTGAATAAAATAGGTAGTTCCTAATTTTGCACTCAACCAAAAATGACAAAAAATATTAGCAATTTATTATATCGTATAATTTCATCTGGTATATTAATTTTAGTGGTGTATATTTTCAAGTCCACTATAAGAACGTGAATCACCGAACACTAGGAAATAATATTATATGCAGAAAAATGATGAGAATCTGGTCGTTAATAAAAGGGTGAAATGAGTTGCTACATTTTTAACGCACTATAGGTACCCACGTGGCTTTCAAAACTCCAATTTAGTTTGTGGATTATATTTGCTGCCAAAAATCTGTGAAAGCACGCACTGCGTCACAACGACACTTTGCACCGATCCACACAAAACGTGGCAAGGGTACTTTAAAAAACTCGAAATTGTAAATGCGAATTCTGTTTCATGATGAGTGGAAATATACCGAGTGCCAAGTAATTAAAAAGGGAAACCCCTTATTTCTTACAGAATCGGGTCTTGTGCGACTAATTTGGATGCGATTTTTTTCCCCTTAGAGACGGGTTTGTTTTCATATCTGATTGTCATGACGACACATTCCTACATTATTTTATAATTACATCAATTCCCTACTGGTGCGAAAAACAATGATCTTATGATTACAGAGTTGGTAAACTGGATGAGGTAAATGGCAGCCTAAAAATGAATCGAAAACGGGATGAAACAGTTATATATCACAATTACTAAAAATTTATACGAAATTCTGTTGCCACAACCCACACTTAAAATAAAATAATTATCTACTTGAAAATTTTATTTATATTTTAGCGCCTAATTCATCAACTTTCTGCAGCACGATTACGGGCAAAGTAGTAATACACAATATTATTGAAGAATCTCGGAGCTCTCACTTTTGCTCTTCTCACGCCAAGAACTAATCTCTTGAGAATGCCCAAAAGGAAAGTGCAGTTAATATTTAGTAATCTAGTCCATTAGTTTTGAGGCTTTATGAAGCCCAAACGGAGACGGCGAGCATCTCGCAGCTATATGGGTAGGTGAAGTCCCTCCATATATATTCCTCAGGCTTACACCAGCAAATATCATCATACACCAGTTTAACATGGCCAGTGTCTACAGCAATGACACTTGGTGCGAGATCATCCAACGGCTACTAATATGCCAATAGTAACATCAAAAATACAAAAATAAAATAAAAATAAAAAATAATACAACCTCATTCAACGATTAGAAACAATACTCAGCAACAACGCACACAGTAAGTGTCCAGACTGGTTTAACTGACTTTACGTGTTGACCTCATCTAATATCTTCATATTTTAGAATGAGAAAGAATCACCTACATTTCATTGGCATCAACTATTTAATTCCTTATCATTTTCTGGGTGATTTACTCACCTACTATTCATCCACAATATCCTACATCTCCTGTGATTATAATCTCAAAGAGATATTCAACACAATTAGTAGACGTGAAAGTACAGAAAATCTGTAGTTTGGCCAACGTATGTCTTTTGAAATAACATTTAAAAAAAATGGATGAATTGAATATACGAGTAAAATCATATCTTCGTTTTGAATTCATTCACTGACACAGACGAGGAAACGCAAAAAAATTAACCAATTCATTTTCTTATGCGCTTCAGTAAAATTTCGATACACTCTTCTTAAATCCGGAGGAAGCTCTGACAGCTTCCGTCGAATACAAATAATTAGTGATTGAAGGGTCACTGACCCAATGCTGAAGTGAAGCACTCGAACTTTTAGTTCTTTCGTAGCACACAATTAGCTTCAATACACTATACCTACAACCACTCCTTTTTCTAACGAGTTGATTAAACCTGAAACTGTTGAGCGTATTTGCGTCATCTCTCGTGGATACATTCTTCACCTGTAATTTATACACTATCCGTGTAGATTATCCAAACAAGCGCAGAACAACCTCATCTTCTTTTTATATTTTTACCCCTTCTTCAATATAAATCTCTGACGTTCGGCTCTAAGCTGGAATTCTGGAAACACACGAAGACGCAGTCCACATCGACGTGACACTTCGTTTCATTTATACTCTTCAGGGGTTTTCGTTGTTGTTCATAATAGTAGACCAGCACAACTCCATGCGATGAACTTCTTCGCTAAATACCACGAAAATTGAAAAGAATCTTTTTATTTAATTTTTTTAACTGATTTCAGTGCTCTAACACTCAACTTTTACGGCTTGAAATTTCTCTTTTTAAATTATATTTGTAGTTTTATTAAGAATTTGTTACAAATAGGTGGGAAAGATAAGTAAACGAAGACGAGGATGGGCTTAGCTTTTCGGAAGCTTCAGCAAATTCATCGAGAATGAGCTTGAACAGCTGTAAAAAGGGCCAGTTCTTCATTGGAAGAAGGAGAATAGAAAAAAATCATTAAAATTTCTTATTAGTAGGAAACAGTTTTGATCACTGAAGTACGACAAAGAGGAAATCATTTTACCAACAACTTTTTCTATTTCCTCTTCCATGAACAAAAAGTTTCCATCTTTTCACCACAAAAAAATAAAAATAAAAATGAAAAAAAATTTAATGAAACTTTCAATATTAATTTAGTTCGAAGAATTTTAAAACGTTCTCCTATAATCGTGTTTATATTCATTTTGAAACTTCCGTTGTTCGTAAGGAACCAGAATCACAAAAGTAAAAAAGTCACACATTACTTATTGAAGGGGAAGCTGAAACAATGTAGGTGTTGAAATGCTGAAAAATTTCTTAACAAAGAGAAAAATACTGAAGGACAAGAAAGAGGAAACCATTTTTCCAACAACTTTTTCTATTTCCTCTTCCATGAACAAAAAGTTTCCATATTTTCACCACAAAAAAATAAAAATAAAAATGAAAAAACATTTAATGAAACTTTCAATATAATTTAGTTGGAAGAATTTTAAAACGTTCTTCTACAATCGTGTTTACATTCATTTTGAAACTTCCGTTGTTTGTGAGGAACCAGAATCACAAAAGTAAAAAAGTCACACATTATTTATTGAAGGGGAAGCTGAAACAATGTAGGTGTTGAAATGCTGAAAAATTTCTTAACAAAGAGAAAAATACTGAAGGACAAGAAAGAGGAAACCATTTTTCCAACAACTTTTTCTATTTCCTCTTCCACGAACAAAAAACAAAAAGTTTCCATCTTTTCACCACAAAAAAAAAGAAAGATAAAAATGAAAAACATTTAATGAAACTTTAATATTAATTTAGTTCAAAGAATTTTAAATGTTCTCCTACAATCGTGTTTACATACTTCTGTTCTTTGTGAGGAACCAGAATCACAAAAGTAGAAGTCACTCATTACTTATTGAAGGGAAGCTGAAACAATGTAGGTGCTGAAATGCTGAGAAGTTGGCCAACAAAGAGAAAAATTCAATCTTTTATTTTTGGAAAAAGAATGTAATAGAGCAAGAAGGAGAAAAAATGAATTTTAAGTTGAAAATGAAAAAATATACGTAAGTATAAGAAAATTTAGCAGCAATACATTGTAATTTTTCATTTTAAGGTACGAAAAAAAAAACAGACGCCACAGAATCGATACCTAGCAAACTATAAGTGAGTACTTGACCCAGAAAAAAAAAAAATTAATAATACAAAATTGAAAATATAAAAAAACTTCGGCAACGGCAAGACCTATTTTTCGATTAAAAAAATAGTACAAAAAGGGAGCAGTCGCAAAAATTTCAATAACAAAAACAAGCAAGAAAAAATTAGAGTAAAGAAGAAATACTGATCTTGCAAACACAAATCCGGTGATGACAGAGTAAAGGCGTTGCCTAAATCATATTTCGAATTTTTTTTTCTCTCTATACGTCAGTTCTCATATTGCCCCCTTCGTGGTGAGTATCTACTAGAATAAGTACATACCTAAACGTATTGACTAGGTACCGATTGATTTCTACATAAGGGAGCCAACGACCTCTGTGGTCCCTCTTGAATCTGTCACCAGCTCAGCTTACGCCGAACAAACAAAAATATAGAATAAGAGTTAGAGTATCATTTTACACTCATTTATAATATGAATGAGTATGGAACATACTGCTATCATACATCGTTTATACCAGAAAAGTAAATCTTTCACGGGATTCTGCAAGCAAATGTTTATTCTTAATTATAAAATCTCCGTACTTTCGTACAGAAGGAATGCTCCAAAAACAGTTTGAGCACTTCGACACCGAATACATCGAGCAAACAAGCATTGGAGCTAAGAAAACAAACTGCTTTTAAAGAGCGAATAGCCGAGATTTGCAAAAATATCGAATGGCTAACCTTTAAAAAGAGTATTTTAAAGTGCAGTTCAACAACATAAAACCGTAGAAGAACAGTTAGCATTTTGACAGTAAAGTGCATACGAAAATTAGTAACCAAAAACGGGAAAAACAACGTCATTCGATTTTGGAGCCATACCTTCTTTCAATAAATAACCCACTTCGTAGGCTACAGGTACCTACTAGTTTCGGTAACGGTGACTTAGGAACGATATAAATGAAATTAGTGAAAAAAATATATATATCATTGATAGGTAGGCTATAATAGAAAATTGGTGTCGGATTAACGCGGATACAAATAAGTGGTACTCTGACAGTGCAAAAACTGGTCCTTCAAGATTTCATACACAAAAATGAAGGGTTTGGAATGATTCTACGGCGGCAAGAATGCAGAGGATGCGACATGGGTGCACAATTTGAAGCTGACACTTCGTTTGAACTCATGAGCAAAGTGACGGTAACAACATAAATTCAGTATGGGATTCAGACGCTTTGCTCTATCCCTACCAGCGGTTTCCAATCGGAAGGATCCCTTGAAGAGGGGTGAGATCAATGCAAAGCGAGTCGCAATGCACGTTACTTCTGTAAAGAGGTGCACCTAAGAAACTGTAATATCTTGATGCCCGAAGGGAATCAAAGGGTTAATGAGAGGCTAGAAGAGAGTAAATATGTTAAACGATGAATAAAAGAGGTACCATCCGAAAACAGTAAAAAGAAACACTTAGACTAAGCAATGAACGAAATTCGAAAGAGTAAATGCATTGTAACGGTCAAAAGGCAAAATTAAAAAATTCTAGCGCAGCAAGCCTCGCTAGAAAAAGTAGGTTTTCGAGAGAAAGAATTATGAATTTTGATGATCACATTAATTGTCTGTAAATTTATATGCGTTAATGGAATGTAATGATTGTATGAAATGTGTTAGCTGCTGACAAAATATTAGACAATATGAAATATAAAAGCATTTTTTCTTGAAAAAATGAAAAATAAATTAAGATGATAAAGTATGGTACATCATCATATAATTTAAAATAAAACCAATAAAATATAATAAAGTTATGAAAAAAAAAAATGAAAAAAAAAGAGTATATGGTTAATTTTTGTAAAAAGAAAAGTTCATGCAAATTAGAAAAAAAAAGGGAACAAAAGCTTTACCGGTCGATCCGCACCAAAATTGGTATGCTTCAGTAAATTTTAATGAATATTTATTTCAGAAATGAACTTTATCTATCTATATCTGTGTATATGTATATATAAGAATTTGAGTTATTGGTGCCAAAATTTATCTGAAATCACGAAACGAAAAACATACCCACCCCCAACCCTGGGAGCTATTACCGCACCAAGGGTAATAAGTAGATTTTTTAAAGAAAACCTACTTTAAAATGTACCTACACCTTTGAGAACCAAATGTAATAGGATAACACTTGAAATTTATCGATTACAGGATACAGGAGGTTTCCGGTGAATGTTTCAGTCTCGGTGTTTCGGCCCTAGTCTTCAACTTTCTGCAGGACCAAGATCAAACCTACAGAAGCAAGAATAAAAATTAGGACGAAAACTACTAAACTTGACAATGTGCATGTTCGTTACAATTTGTACGGAAATTGTCTTCTTTAAAATACATTCGGGATTAAAAAGTACGAAGCCATCAATAATCGAAAAAATCTTGAAACCGAGACCAGGACTTTTACAGTAATGCTCTCAATCTTGATTTTGCATTTGGAGATCAGAACTTCTGGCCTCTAATGCCAGTATTCTATATCATCCAGTCAAATGGCACAAAATAGGTATAGATAATAAAACTTTAACACCATAAAAACGCACACCCGTAAACATTTTCGGAATATAATTTTTATTACAAAGTCAAAGGACTAAATAACTGGAGCGAAATTAGTCATAATTTTACGTAACCTGCATTCCACTGCAAATTTCGAAATTCACTTCAAAGGAAAAAGAAAAACATAGGTACATAAAGAAGAAAAATAGAGCCTTCCGTGATAAGTGCAAGACACGCGCACATTACTAATCCGTTTTTTTTTACGTTTCTAACAGTGTTCTGAGGTTAAGCGATAATATTCGACTCACGTATGGTATAACATATCGTTCCACTTTAGCAGTCGCTTGTCTAAATACGAAAAAGCATACTAATCGTAAATATCCTATATGTCGGGTAGGTATATCCCTTTTGTACGACCGTTTTTTATGTTAGTTTCTTACGTATCAATAATTTTCAAATACTGCACAACATAATATCGTACTTATATAGCTGCAATATTCTAGAAAAGAAAAACTCGTATTCCAAAATACTTTCTATCAAAATTCTTTTAAAAGGGTCGAAAAAACCAGCCTTCAGATTTTAGATTGTTGAATATTATTTTATTAAATACTTATCTTCGTTTTCAGCATTATGAACTAATTTTACTCAATCCCCAGTGAAGTCTATTTCAAGTCCTTACGGACACCACCATATACGAGTAGGCGATAAGTACAATATTACATTCGCACCAGACTTTGCAGAAGACCTATGTTTTTAGTTAAATATGCACTGAAACAAATTCAAAAAAGGACCTCATCTACATTTTTACAAGACATTTACAATAATTTTACAACATTATAAAGTGAGTAAGCAGGATTTTCATCTCGTTGTGAAATACGAAGCTGGTAAAAGTTTGATTTTGAATTCAAAATTTATATTACACTACAACAGAATGTTTTGAATCTCTGTTTGAAATTTTTACAGGAAGTTGAATTTCGAATTTTGAAGAACTACTCGGGCAAAGACGCAGTCAAGGAGGGCAAAGGGCAAAATTTCCCCACAACCTTTTTTTTTCTCGTAATTTTTAAAATTTGGAAAAAATTTTATAAATAAATATGCGACAGCGGCATAGATGCTACATTTCTCAAATTTTATAAATTTTCAAAAATGAAAATGTTACCTATCTGAAAAGTTGAGCTTTAGGCTAATTATTGTGACCTCAACTTGACTGCCAAAAGTTAACAATGAAGATATTTCCTAATTTCATTTCATTTGAAATATGAAAAAATGCACAAATTTTTCGAAGTTTGTAGCTAGAATTTTTCATTATATTTTTTCTTTCAACTAAGGTTTGTTGTTATAGTTTTTTTTTTTTTTTTTTTTTAATCTATATCAGTGATTTTCAATCATTTCAGTATGAAAGGAATTCGTCATAGTTTATGTTCAACACAGGAAAATGGAGCCAATCCATTTCCTACCTTGAAAAGTTTATTCACCAAGTCGAGTACTATACATCGTTCCTTTGCCCTAATCGAAATCCGATGGGTCCAGAATAAGAGGATGACGGAATAATATAAACTAAGTAGGTATACAATAACAGACAAAAAAAAAGGAGATTTTCATAAAAACACATCTACGTACATATTTTAAATCATTGGCCGGTGAAATTATGGCACTTGGATGTCAAAAATTTTTTTCACTCAAGCAAAAGGTATTTCATGGATCTTTTGTTCCTCGGCATTTCGTAGGTATAGCGTTGAATCAAACGAGCGGAATAACAATAGGGTTCAAGTTTCTCCCATTCCAGCCCTCCTCTTCCACAGTTCTCTTCTCTGACACTTTTTTTCCTATTTTAAAGAAGCCAGCTACGCTCCTACTAACAGTTTTGCTGGCGCCACAAACGAATATGGTATGTCCCATTTTTCTAAATCGATAATATGAAATGAGCCTAAAAGTAAACTCTGAAAAAATTAACTTAATATACTGTATAAGTATACAATTTATAAATATAAGCGACGAGAACAATTAACCGAAAAATTTTAATTATCATTTTACTACACGGGTCATTGCTTCTCGCTCGTATAGTCTTTATTAGAAATGCGACAGTGTAAATATAAACAGTCAAACGAAAATCATAAATCCAATTACAAGTGTACGACAGTGCAACCAATTCAGGGGTCAAACCGACACCACTGCCCCTTGTTACTGCCCCTTACCACTGCTGCCATCGCCACCGATCCGATACTGCGATTAGAGAGTGCATACGATGGTGACAAAAAAAAACAACTAAAAACAAAACAAAAAAGAAAACAGTAAACTGGTTTCGTTTGCGAATGAGCTCCAAATATATCGAATGAACCTAAATTACATCGTCCGGAAATGCGAAACACAGATACAGGATAGATATAAATCCAGATATAGATACTTTCAATTAATCAGATACGGGGGGGTTCGATTTCAAAGAAAATTTCTCAAAAAAAAAAAAAAAAAAAGGTCAGTTCATGGCAGTTGTTCCTTCTACGAAACCATTTTCACTATACTTATATGTACATGAAACGTAGGTGGACGACGAGGGAGCAAATAAATATTAAACTAGTTTTTGGACGATCTCTAATCTAAAGACGACATTCGTTTATCGAACAACCTCAATCTCAAAAAATATAAATCAAATCCATTTCTGGTAACTCATTTCAGTTAAGTGTACTTATGAAAAAAATACTTTCTGCTTCCAGGTACAGAATCCCATATATCACTTGGATACAATGCACCAGCACCAGCAACAGGTGGCATGAAAAAAAATCCTATGTGTTTTTTATTTTTTATTTATTGAAATGTAACGGTAGGTGTGGAAATTGTATTCTTCGGAAGTATCATAATCCATAATACCATTGCTGCTTGACAATATTTTTTACAACCACAAGAAGTTAAGTCTATTTGGACGACCAGAGAAACTACAAACCTACAGAAAAATCTGTAATCAGTTGTGGTTTTTTTTTCTGTAGGTTTATAATATCTCACGCTACCGCCTGAACAACATTCTGTAGGTTTAGGTTTTTGGGAATGGGAATGTATTATCAGTTTTTATCATCGATCAAATATTTTATAAGTAGCTGAACAGCTAGTACTAAACTTACATTAAAACGAATTCATATCCTAGAAAATATAAGTGAAACCACTGAGAAAGAAGAGGCAAACTTTAATTTATTCATAGAAATTAATGATCTCAGCACAAAGCTGATTCTGAATACCAGTACCTATAATTCTCTTCCCATTTGCTTCCATTGAAATTGCACATAATCAAAGTTATTGAGAGCAATTGCAATAGAACCATGGGTTGTAAAAATCTGAAATTTCGCTGAGACATCAACATTCATTAACTGACGATTCTGTGAAAATTAAATCACAATCGAACGTTCAGTTTTTTAGATATCGCTATTCACATTTATTTGAATCACTAATTCTGAACAGAATTTCGACGATATATCAAGAAGTAAATGTGCGATTCAGCTGAAATTTTCCTGAAACATTCTCATATGTTAGCACAAGATGCTACGAATATATGTTTAAAATTGTATGCTTGGTTTCAAAGATACCACTGAAATTCCATTCGGATCCTGTGATTCAAATGACATGGATTCAATCAAGTTTATAGGATATTGTTGAAGTAAAAAACTGTGACAAGGGATATTCTCAACCGACGTATTTTAATTTAAATCACATAATCAAGAATAAAATAAGTTGAATCATTTATAATTTCTCATCATTCACCGTCCACATTTTATTGATCTGCAATAACAAAAAATTAAAAAAACTCAACTTGCCAACCCCAAAAATGTATCTCCCAAAAAAATTGAACACTCTCTACATCTACAACTAGAAAAAGTCGCTAAAGATTTTTCTACAGAACTATTAAAAGTTTGGAGGTTTGCAATCTGTATATATCATCGGAACACGTTTCTGTAGTTACAGAAAGATCACTCGAACGGATTTCTATAAAGTGAATCTGACAAAACCAATAGAACATTACAGATTCTGAATTCTTTTCGAAAATTTTTCTGGAACAGGTTTTTTTCTTTTGATTTAGCAGGTTTTCAAAAAATAACCTGCTATTAAAATGGTTTACAATATGGATGTCATGAGATTCAAGCCATATAGCTTAAGTAATACTTCAATACAGATCGCTTCAATATTTTACTCACGATAAAAACACTAAGCTTCAACCCATACATATAACACCATTTGCATGAACGAACCATTATTATTGAGGAGTTAAAATGCAGTCGGGAGTTATTATAGGTACTTGCTAGGAGGGCTACAGAGAATGAAAACAGAGGTGATGGTGTAGCATTTATTGACTAATAACAACTGATAATATTAATGAAAATGCAAGAGTATAGGTACTTGCAACCAATTTTTAAATAAATTCTTGGTGTTTTACAGTCTGAATATATTTTTAATATTTCTTCGCCACCTCTAAAAGGACATATGTTATCTTCCACACCAATATGTTCTACAATTATGGATAAAAAATTTACTACACTCAAAAAATCCGTGAAAAATCAATATGAAAATGAAAATTACATATATTCCACATTATTGATATCATACAAGATCACCACTATTTGAGTTTGAAAAAAATCCACCAAACTTCAGCCACTTTGATGAAAACTCCCAAAAGTGTCAAACAAAGTAGTTTCAGGGTAAATAAGAAGAAATTTCAGCGTCAATTTGGTTCACCAATTTCGTTTGTATAATTTATAAGCTTTAATTCTCTGACTCAAAGCATTCTTTTCTCCATAAAAAATTCCTCTTTTAATTCCGTTTCACATGATCACTTTATTTTATCCAAAGTTGACTGATGTACTCAGCTTCAAGCATTAAATTCAGTATTCCATTGGATTTTCTCTTGTTCTACCAACCCCTATCTGTTTCTGACTATAGGTCACCCTTAAAAAAGTTAAAAGTATTTGACTGGGACAATGCCTCGACATCTCTCAATGAGTTACCACATCTTATTATCGCCTCATCCAACCATCATTAACGCCGTTGTCTCTATCTCCTTGGTCCATACATTCCCGAATTTCCTCTCACTTTATTTGAACTATATATCGTTTACAACTAGGTCATTGCCCGTTCCTTTGTTTCATTATAAAATTAAAAAACTTGATTTCTTAAATTTCTCACGTTATCCCAATACTCCTCACGAGGGAGATAGATATTAATCGCATTTTTTCTCCTCCATGCCAACTCTAGAACCACAAATAAACTGAATTCACATTTTATCAACTTTTATTTAGGCTGGTATTCATAGTCAACATTGTAAGTTCACTAACCTAAGGATCTGTCCTTAAAATGCATTGAAGCTGCGAAAAAAATAGTTTAGCTGAGAATAATGAGAAACGTAACTTCCTTGAGTTTGTGAGAAACTATATTAAAGCTACGAAAAAACTTAGTTTCGCTGAGAAGTATCGCTGATAACTGCAAGGTTGAAACTAACACTTAGGTTAGTGAACACCATGTCAACTATGAATACAAGCCTACGTCACTTTAGGTAGTTCAGTTTCACACCTGCAAGCTCTGCAGTCACTTTACCTACTGATACACAAATTTTTGTTGCTTCTAACTTCTTACTCTGCCTTTGTAGACAGTTTCAGAGACAGATGTCCTAATTCTTCACAGTCTGAAGTCTTTCTTTTTTCAGTTTTTTAATTTTTAATTTTTTCAAAACAATTTAGGACGCATATTTTTGATATAATCTTATAATTGGTGGTAAGGTAACGGACTCTAGTATACTATAAAAGCGTATACTTTAAAAATTCATTTTTTCGTAAACTTACTTCCAACGTAATCTATTCTTGCCTTACTTAACACCCAACAACAAAAATAACAATATTCACTAAAAATATGCTAAAAATATGTTATTCTCTACTCTCTATTTTTTTGTTCGCTAAAATACATCCGTGTCTCTCTAATCATACTCACAAATAATAGGTTTTTCGGAGGTGGCGAAAATTCTGTACAGATTTGGTAAAATAAGGGGGGGCTATTCCACAAATAAGCAATCATTATGACGCTAGTTAACACAATTTAATTACTTGAATTTTATCGGAATAGCTCCCTGATTTTACAGAAACAGTATAGAATTCCATAACGTCGAACAATGCTAAACATATTTTTTTGACTTTTGTTTGTACGATAATAAGCAGGCCTAAGCACCACTTTTGTACCACCAATGGCTAAATAAATGTAAAATTTCAAAAAAGATGCATATAAGCTTTAAATTAACCTTCTATGGCTGTCTCGGTGTTGACAGAAACAAATAACAGAAATGAAACTATAAATACCCCAATTATTTTCATCGGTGAAACTCTTATTCTCACGAGGCACCGATCATCAGAATGCAAACTCATGTTTCCATCAACTTCAAAAACATTTTTCTCCAACATTCAAAATCATTTTATTCCTAACTTAAGTAGGTACTCATCAATTATCTCACTCTGCAATGTTCGAAGACATCACAATAATGATTTTAAGTACGTAAGCCATTTCCTAGCTCAGCTTGAATACAATGTGATATAGGCCATACCTGTATAATCTAATAAATAAATATTTCTAACGGACGAAAAATTTGAAACCACTAACCCAGATGCAATGAAAAAATTCAACAACGAACTAAACAGCATCGTAATAACACTGCACCCACCATAAAAAAAAAGACATTAAAAAACTTGTTTCGCCAAATTTAAAACCGAATCGCATTACGAGCAGGCCTACAGACGAATCTAAAAATGTTAAAGTTTAACAAACAACCACCTGCATCGTCAGAAAAATATCTCCCATTCTTTACTTTTTTCCATAGGTAGGTAGTTTATATTTTCTTTCGATTTTTCATATTCTGCAGTATTTGAAAACGTTTTCCAATCGTACGCCGTTTAGGATTTTAGCCATAAGAAATGAAAGAAGAAGCAGGTAGGTATAAATTCAGATTAGTGGGAGTATTAAGGAAATTATTTTTTCATTTTCATTATTGTTGTTGTTTTTGTTGTTGTTTTTTCTTAAATATTCGCGAAATTCTTGCGTTGCCTTTACTGAAATAAACCTTAACTGGGCCTCTAGTACAGAAATACACTGAGAAATTTTGCCAGGAAAGAAAAAGCTACAACCCAGACAGATGCGTTATAAAAAAAAATTCCAAACGGCCGCCTTAAAATTCCTACTCATTTCATTATTTTCATTTCAAACAAATTCCTGTATGAAAAAATAAATAAAAAAAGGCAGCGTTAAAACGTGAATACCTTAGTAGCAGAAAAACGTATGTCGACGTGCCACATATTAATTATTAAATTTTAACAATTTTTTTTTCGCCCTTCTTCTTCGAAAGAAACACGCAGCGGTGTCAGATTCGGCTTTTGATGTGTTTGTCTTTGGGCTAGACAAAAGCGAGAGTATACAAACAAAAGATGACTCAGAGATAACGAATTTCGTTTGTCTGGTCACTGTCTGGACGAGTAAACATAAAGGGACGAAACGAATAAAGAAACATTCGAATATTCCAACGGACTATATGCACTACATTAATATTTAGGGATACTATCATTTGGGGACCGATTTATGGTCGAATATATCGACGCGAGTTTCATTTGGGAAAGACGACGGTAGGATTTTGGTAATATACATTCAACTGTTTACAATGTAGAGTATGTAGGAGCCGTGGAGACTGAATGCTAGCAGGCAAAACTGTTTCACACATTTGAATATACGTAAACAATGGGTGGTCTCAAATTAAAAACTTTTTGACTGAAGCTTACAACTAAGTGATGTCTGCTTGAAAGAATACGTGGAAGTAACGTCCGAGTCGTAGGCCTAGCCCATAAATTATGTATAACGTTAATTTTTTTCGACAGTTTTTAATTTTGACCTTGTCCCTGACAGGGCACTGAAAAATGTCATTTTGAATAGAAGCTACCAATATTCCTCTACGCTCTCCTTGATTAATTGATACAAAATGTGATTCTGAATAGGAACCATTGTAATTTTTTGACCCAGTCCATTGGCGGATTCGAGCTTCACTTTGGGAGGGAGAAATGACCGAAAATTTTGTAAAGTTGGGCTTTTTTTTTCTGCTCTTTTCAACAAATTTTTTATGGTTTTTGTACGGATTCTATGGTCTTACTTTAATTTTTCTCTTAAACTTCTGACTTTTTTTTACTTTTTGGAATTTTCATTTTTTGAGAGGGGGGAATTTCATGAACCCGTCACTGACCCAGTCCGTGATTCATTGGTTGTTCAGAAAGAAATGCCACAGTCAATAGGTACGCATAATTTCTGCTTTCTTGATCTTGTGGAGGATTATTCAGTGAAACATACCTTTGGGAATGGAACTATTAAATTTATACTTTCGGTACTGTTTTGAAGAATGCCTTTTTGAACAAAAACCAATGCTATTTTTCACCGCTTATCGGGAATAAATACCGTTCTGAATAGAAACCACAGTTATTTTTTTGGTCCGGTCCCCTATTATTCAATGTAAAGTGTCACTCTAAAAAGGAACCATTGCTACTTTTTGACCCAGGCTTTAATTTATTGGCTATTCTGAAAAAAATACCATTCTGAATGCGAGGACTATTTCCATTTTTTCAATCTGAACCAAAAATTAGGGTTTTTAAAGTACCCAGTTAGGTAACGGTTCACCGTTTTGTTTCTCGTTGCACAAGTATCGCTGTTTACTAATTTAAAGGTTGCGAAAATAAACAATTTTTGTAATTAGAATTAAAATACGTCAAAAATACAGGTTTGATATTTTTATTTGTACTGGGAAGCATACGCAAATCAACTTTTTCTCATTATTTGACGCCTGCTCTATAGTTTATGGGCATAGGAAAGTGCATTTAAATACCTCCTTTACACTTCGTGAATATTACGTTTCTGATTTTTCTTTCTTTTTACAAAATTATTTTACCTCACATCAGCAGTGTTGGATAGGCTATTTTTTTCCTACCGGGAAAATCTACAAAGGGCGCCAAATTTTTCTCCTTGTAAGGGCGCCCAGTTTTGTTTTATTACAATGGCGACCCTAATGATCCCCTTGCCAAAACAATGTCTATACTGGTATAAGAAAAAAACAGTCATAGTCCTTAATAACGAGCGTTTTTTTTTTTTAATTGTACTCGAAGTATTGAAATTTTTTTTGTTTTAAAGGCAAAGGGCGCCAAAACTTCTCGGGGAAAAGGCGCACCGGGAAAGTAACCCACTGAAAATCGGCCGATTTCTTTAATTTTCAATTCGTATCGAAAACTTTTTTTCCGCCATATTTTGGCCGCCCTAATAAACAAAAATCCCTCGTACGCTTATCAATTTATAGCTTACGAAATATATCGGCTAAGCAAGTCCAATAAAGTTCTAACTGCAACTCTGCATAAAAAAGTCAAGATTTAGAAGAGAATTTAAAATATTTTTGAATTGAAAACCATTGTGGAAGATAACAACAGAAAAAATAATAACAAAATGACGTTAAATTTCAAACATTTTCAGACATTTCTGAACTCCAGAAAAATATTTTTTCAAGTAGGCATAGGTTTTTGTTTTCGTTATCGCTTAGAATGTTCCATTAAAAAATCTCAAAAACCGTCGCGTCGTCTAAATTGAAAATTTTATGACGAATAATTACGTTCTTAAGGATTTTCGGGAAATTTATTGAGGATTCATCAACTTTTTCGAATCTCGATTGCCTCTACAGGGTGTGAAAAAACTTTCACAATATCGTCGAGCAATCCGAGCTTTCGATAGAGACTGCGGAATCGCTCATTCGAAATTAATATTCCGCATTACCGTTTTCCTTCAAACGTGCACTGGCAGATTTCAACTTTAGAGAAGTCAACGTCAGAATGAGTAATTAACGTATAACAAGGATCGTTAAAATTTTAAATTGTTGTGCTTTATCATTTTATCTAATTGTATTATTAAATTTTCATTGATAGTATGATCATTAAAATATAGATTAAAGTTTATTTTAGGAAAGAAATTCTTCGTCTCATTGATCCGATAGCCACTGTAAGACTTTCAACTTGAAAAAACATTAACAGAATTCACATATAAATGATGTAGTTCTTAGTGCATTGAAAATGATTACGTATTTTCAGGATTGTTGTATAAGTGTAATTTCTAGCAAAGCAGTATAAAATTCAAAATTTTGAGAAATTCAATTCAATACTTCCCTTTAAAAATTTTCTTCAGGTACAAATTTTTGTATTATGATGAAAATTTTTCTATATTTTTCATAGTAATCGTTTCGGTTAATTAATAAATCATTATTTTTTTATATCAACCATTTCCTGCACTTATCCTAAAGTGTGTCACAAGTTTTTGAGGAATCAAATAATTCTATACATTGGCTCTGTTTGATAGGACTACTCCAACTTACACCAACCTACACTGGGAGGGCGATTCCACAAATGTAGGAATGTTATAAGACTTTATGCCAAGTTTTACTTAAATATTTGTGGAATATCCCTACCGGTGTAGGTTGGTGTAAGTTAGTGTAATCCTATCAAACAGAGCTATTATCACACAGTTTTCTACACTTATCTATCTACTTTATATTATAGATTGGTTTTTTTTTTTTTTTTTTTTTTTTTTTTTTTTTTTTTTTTTTTTTGTCACAGCATTACGCCTCTTCCACTTGACTGATTTTCACAAAATTTTAACCTCATATAGGTACCTATCCTTAGATGGTTTAGGCATAATTTCATTTTGAAATCCTGATTCTGAGAGCTGTAATTAAGTTCCAAAGTTTCAGTTTAGAACCTCTTCTTTTCAAAGTTAATTATCAATTCTACCATGTCTATGATTCTACCGAATCGTTTCTGTGTAATTTTGGTATGCCTTCAATTTTCATTACTGTTTCATTCTCTTGTTCTTTACCAATTTTTATTATATGCTTTTATTTAACTCACTTTGCTTAGTTCCAGCGCGCTGGTTCCCAGGTAGTGCTACTTGACAACGACCTTTATAATTTTGATGTGTGTGTTTTTCTTTATCAAATTCTTTGTGAAATAGTTTTTTTATTTATTTATCAGATCGTGAAAAATTTAAAATACTGTTAATTGCTATAATTGAGAGAAGTAAATAAAGATTTATTGTGTGTCGACAAATTGAAGAGAATTCCTTAATTTGTAGATAAATTTTCTTCAAATCTTGATTAATTTAACGGCGACAAATTGAAGAGGATTTTTAGATGAATTCTCTTCGATTAGTCGCTAAATCCTAATTAATTTAACAGTGAGGAATTGAAGAGAATTTGTACCTAGATGAATTCTCTTCGATTCTTCGCTGAATTCTCTTCGATACGTCGCCAGATCCTGTAATAAAGGTGAAGAATCGATGAGAATTCGCGACAAATTGAAGAGAAATCGCAACAAATCAAAGAGAATTTATCTACGAAATCTCTTCGATTTGTCGCTGAATGCTGATTAATTTAATGGCAAGACTTTCTACTAGCCTACTAATGATGTTAAAATATCGATACAATATCAATAATATTGATATTGTCTTGAAGAAATATCGATATTATCGATATTGAAAATTTGAGAATTTTAACATCACTACAGACAACTTGCCACTGTAAAATTTTAAGACCCAACGTCACTGCAACCAACCGTGAACCCATAAAACTCTTTAACATTGTCCTCTTATCAGTTATCATCTCTATTCTCCATCCGTCTTAACATTTTCAAGAATTGCATGATATTTTAGTGAAGTTGATGAGACAAACACGACAGTACATTTGTTGTTTTCTAGTTTCACAATTTGTCTTATTTAATTATTTGGCTGGTTTGTTTGTCAAATTCTGTTAAATTGATTATGGTTCAGCGAAAAATTGAAGAGAATTTGTAGATGAATTCTCTTTGATTTGTCGCTGAATCCTGATTAATTTAACAGCAATGGTTCAGTATGTCACCAGTCAGTCTGTTTCTGTTATTGTTTACTTGTTATTTTAATATTGATTATTGATTTCTGAAGGTGATGAATCTCTCATTTGTTTTGAATCGTGAATCTTTGCAAAAGTCGATAGATTAGGGCCCATATTCACCTGTGTTGCCAGGTTTTTAACACTGAAAAGTGCTAAAACTGTTTCCAAAAATTGCCTGTATCACCTAACTGTATTTAATTCTAAAAACAACCGAGGCCACCTATTTTCCCTTTATAATATGATTATAAAGTACAATGAATTTCTTCTTTGCTCGCCTTCTACACACAGTTAGATATGAAGTAAGTAAATATGAATTTAAAACCTTATCATCATCATGTTCTTCGATATATTTTACCACCAACTATTGATACTATGTTAACAAGTACATGGATTTCCTCAAAACTGTTTCATCAATGTTGAATGAAATATCGATATTTTGATGTGTCATGAGAAAGCAATGTAGTTTGTATCGATATATGATCGATAATTAGTGGAAAATTTTACAAAAAAAAACGACATCAAACACTCCTAGTGGCGTCGCTTGAATTGTTCGAAATTGCCCAGGTAAGAGTCTACTTGCCCGTGGTCATTTTTAGGCACCTGATGGGTTGCCAAAATTGCCCATTTGGCGATTTATTGTCTAAGCTGGCAACACTGATTTTCACAAATATCATTTTAACCTAACTTCATTTAAATTTCACTTTAAAAAAGTTTTTTGCACAATTTTAGACTTAAAAATGTGGGAACATTGTATTTCTTATGAGAGTTCCAATTTAAAAATAAAATTTTATTGCACTCTTCAATACAAAATTGTGCCAAAAGTCATTTTCAAGTGAAGTTTAAGCAATGGGAGATTAAAGTGACGTTTTTGAATACAGGTCTAGATGTTAAACGTGAATTATATGTAAAATACTATTGAAATTAAGATGTACATCAAATTACCTATATATTTTTTTATTCCTAAAAAGTCAATAATAAAATAAATAAATAAAAAAAATTTAAGCATACTCTTTTATTTAACTTTGCACTCTAAAAAGTAGAAAAATAATTTTTCATGACCTACTTAGCTTATTTATTCTTGTAACACAAAATAAAAGCGCAAAGAAAAGAAATATTTCAATTAGAATACAAATCCAGTTGGTAGATGGAGGTAGACAGAACTATCTGCTGAAAAAGGGTTTTAAAGAAATAATTTGAAGGTTGTTGATTAGTTGTTTGATAATTTGGATATTAATAATAATGACTGATAATACACGTCACTGTAAGAATTAGGTCAGCAAGGAGATAAATTTTAATTTATGATAGTTGAGCGAATTCTTTAGGCTACTCATATTAATATTCAAAGTTTTTCAACAATATTTGTAGGTTTCTTTTTGTACGAAGAAGAAAATATATAATGATGAGTCAAGTTTGCCCCAGCTTTTATTTTGTGTTACAAGAATAAATATTTTTCTACTTTTTAGAATGCAAAGTTAAATAATATCCTTAAATTATTTTTTTTTAATTTATTTTATTATTTAGTCGGTTTCCTTTTTAAATGCCCAGCAATACTTTGCGCGCACACATTGTCGACTGTTGATATCAGAAAATTTTTACACCGTTTTAAAACGTACCCCAATACCGCGAAGTTGAACATTTTCAATATTAAAACATCAATGGTTAGCGAGCCTAAATGTAGAAACGATTAATTAAATTTGGTTCATGTTTATATCACAGGCACTCAGATAGATGAGTAGATGGAAAACAGCTCAAGAAAATAAAAAGTAAATTAAACATCTGATTGTAAATAATGCGATAGCTTGAAATTAAAATGTTCGTCCAATGGACAAGTGCCATTAAAATGTTTGTTTAATCTGTTCCAAAAATGTTCCTTTCGGTAATTAGAAAATAATATTCATTTACCTAATGTAACACTTATCGAACCGAACTGAATACACCGCCAATTCGGGTCAACAGCAACAATGGCGTAGCGAAAGGAGAGACTGAGCATTCGCAAATTTAATGACGTTGAAACCCTCTCCAGAATCTTCACTTCGCTACGACACTGGTCGACAATGTGACGGTGGCTGATCAAGAACCTAAAACCTTTTGATTGCCAAGTCGAGCACCAAACCTAAATTAATGTCACGCATATCCAAAGGGACAAAATTAACCTCAGTCCACAGTATAGATATTTACACTGAAATTTAAGCGTTCACTTGCGACCCTCCTCTTGTATGTAGCTTAGCTCCACTGAGCAATTTTATAGTGACGAATGAACTGATGTCCCAAGATTGTGTGTTCGTTTATTCGTACGAGATACCCTCTTCTAGTGTAAACTGCGTATGAGCATTTGGTTTCATTAATTTTCATTTAATCCGAACCAACGCGAACAAACGCTGTAACTTTTACTCCATACCTTTATTTTGTTTGACCTAAACACAGCCTCAGTAAAAGACATTGTTTTTAGAAGCATATTTTCCATAATCAACCACGAAATCACGAATGCCAGTGCCATTGAGACGAATTTGAGAAACAAAATCGAAATACACATACATTAAAGCATACCTACTCTGTCCAATGTAAGATGATCCCAGGCTTCAACCCTACGCTGCCAATAAATACAATTTCAATAATATTTTATACAGCAAGATTCCTACCATTATTTGTAAATGGCAGCTATGTATCAGTTTAAAGAAATCGAATTGGCTGGTCGTCGTTTTCTTTGATGTTTGTCAGGGATCATTTTTTATATTGGACGGAGTATAAGATAAACGATTTCGATTACGACACGAGATTCTCCAAAAACAACTCGAATTAAAGCGTATTCTTGGATCCTTGTACATAAAGGCGAGCCCATCCAAAGAAATCGTACTCTTTTAATGCTACCAGAATTTTACGAATTCAGTACAGTGAATAAATATAAATGTTTTGCGTAGGAAAATTATTCCTTAATCTAATTTCGGTGGAAAGTATTCTTTAATACGTCAGGAAAATGAAACGAGAAAGTCTGCCTAGAAAAAAAAAACAGCGTTACTTTTTTTATCACTCAAATTGAAAGCGAAATTCAGGTTTTTCCCGAATAAGTAACTTTTTTTATTCATTTTTCAACAAAAACAGACGACTTACCGTAATGATAAACGAAATAAAGAGGATTTTCTACATGAAAATAAATACATTTTCTTATCATTGGATAATTATACTACAATTCTCCAACTGATCCAAATAAATTATTAGTAACACGATAACGAGCTATATTTTTCATTCAATACGACCAAAATTTGGAGCATACATTCCAACATAGGTACCTATTATAGATCATTCCTGTGAACCAAATTTCACCAAGTTAAACTCAAAATCCTTTACTGTATACAAAAAAATGACACAAAATTGGACATCATGCACGTACCTTGCGTCTAACCGACATTAAAATTTTTAATGTCTGTTTCTAATGAAGAATGTATCTATCCAAAACTACATCAAATTTTGACTTTAATCGATGAAAATTACAACAATTTATTGCTTTAATAATAATTTAGGTAAGTACCTACCTACTCATAAAAATATGTTATGTTAAATGATAAATTACAGAATCTACTATTTGGTCAGACCAAAAAAGAATCAATAACATTTTTTGTACAAAAAATCATCCTCTATATGGGTTGATGGCATTGTACGTTTTGAGTAGAAAGAATAATAATGTGATAACATTTTCATATTATTTGACTTTAATCCATAGATAGATTCTACTCGATTCACCAACCGATTTTCTTCCAGTAAATATTTATAGAGGATGAGGATCGGAGATGAAACAAGAAAAGAAGACTTAAGCGAAGTTCCGTCCAAGAAGCGAGTGTATTTCGAAGAAGATACATAATTTAAGCAAAGTACATTTATGAGAGAGAAACGAATGTTAACGGAAATGAACGAATGAGCGGCGGAAGTGGTAGAGCAGTGTAGCCGCGAATAGATATAAATAAATTATGTATTTTATGTAATCGTGTGTTTGTATGAGTGAGAGGGGAGAAGGATTGGTGGTCTCAACACGCCCTACAATCTTTTGAACCAATCACGACTGCGGGTGTTACAATAGTGTTTTAAAATTTATGAGTTGTTACATTTAATTAAATTATTACATAAAAAATAATATTAATTGAAAAAACATGTGTAAAAATTGGTGAAATTGTGTATATAAAAAATAAAAAAATGGTAACTAAATTGGACGAGTATGGTAAGTATTTTGAGTAATTAATATATATATATACAAGGTAGATTAAATATAGTAACATGCATTTTTATTTATTTTTATTTTTTTAGGTATTAAGGTAAATAGCATGCAGTAAACAAGGTAAGTATAGGTAAGGTAAATTTATTCGAAATGGAACTTTTTTAAATTATTAAAGTGAAATGTTTTGTTGTATTACAGGTGTGGATCTGATATTGGATATGACATGTTATGGATCAAGATTTGGGGATTCCAGGATTTTATGGGTTAGAGAAATGTGCTGCTTACTGGATAAGGCTTTTGTGAGTAAGTCAGCTAATTGGTCTTTGGTAGCTATTTGTTTGAAAGTGAAGATTTTATCGTTATAGGCTTGGGCAAGTCCATAACATTTAATCAAGAGAGCTCGAAGTCGTTTTTGACCTCCTCCGGAAATGATATATATGACTGAAATGTTGTCTTCGTATACTGTTACAGGAGTGTCAATTGAGAAGAATTCACGGTTGAGGAGCCAAGCAAGTTAAATATCCTCAAAAGAATCGTGAAGAGCTATTAATTCAGCTGCTGTGGATGATGAAGCATGAATGTTTTGGCGATGAATGCCCCAATTTACAAGGTCACCATACATGGTAATTAAGTAACCAGTTATAGATTTTCCTTTTTCTAATTCTGTTAAATGTATAGGTTGATCATCAATGTCGGGGGCATAGGATGCATCGACATAAGCAGATATGCCTTCAGAATTGGATCTTTAGACTAGTGCAAGATCAATGGTGGATTTCAAGTACCGGATGATTCGACGTACATGATTCTTTTTGGTGTCATCAGAACAATTTTGGAATCTTGACAGGTAATTAACAGAAAAGGATATATCTGGCCTTGTGCCTCTAGATACATATAATAGTGCGCCAATCATTGATCTATATTCTTTGTTATCGGTTCCGTCAGATTTGCTCAACTTTAGGCCTGTCTCCATGGGCGTTTTGGAAGGGTTGGAATCACATAATTTGAATTTTTGGAGAATCTTTTGGATTTGTTGTTTTTGCGTGAGCTTTATAATTTGTGATTCACAATTTCTTTCTATTTCAAAACCTACAAAGTGAGATGGATTATTTATGACTTTCATTGTGAAACGTGTTTCAAAGTGGGTGGTTATTTCATTAATCCACTCGGGACGGTTGGTTGCTAGTAAGATGTCATCCATGTAAATTATCATAAATGCAATGCCATCTAATTCATCTTTACGTATGTAGACGCATCTGTCGATTTTGGATTTAGTAAAATTGGGTGTTGAAAGATGAGTATCCAGTAACTCAATCCAATTTTTACTTGATGTTTTTAAGCTGTAGATGGATTTTTCGAGTTTTAACAATTTTGATTTATTGACATTACAACCTAGGGGAATATTTAGGAAGATGTCATTTTTTATTTTGGAGTTGAGATAGGCTGTTTTGACATCGTATTGAACTAGTTGTAAGTTTAATAGGTTGGTTACGGATAAGATCCACCTAATTAACCAGAGTTGCACAACAGGTGCATAGGTTTCTGTCATGGTGTATTCGGATTGATCCATAAAACCTTTAGCTACGAGTCTAGCTTTGAGGCACATTATTCCTCTTTCATTGGCTTTGGCCGTGAATATCCAACGTGTATCTATAGGTTTGACATTGGGTGGGCGATCTACTATTTTCCACACATGAAGGTCTGACATTGATTGCAGCTCATCATTGATAGCCTTTAGCCACTCTTTCTTGAAAGGATTTTGATATATATCACTAAAGCTTACTGGCATACAATCTTCTATAAATTGTGAGTCTTCTAGTGAGGCTTGTTTTAGTACATTGACCCTATAGATTGCCTCAATTGCCTCTTCTAAGGGTTTCACTTGTAATTCCTCTGGTCTACAGGTAAAATCGGCTAATGTTTTTGTCTCATCAAATTTAACATCACAGGATTTGTAGGATTTCATTTTTACAGGGTCCAATACCTGATAACCTACATTCGAAAATCTGATTAGAATAGTTTTTATAGCTCAGGGTAGGAACTTTGGGTCGAGATGCTCCTCTTCATTCTTCTTGGCTTTGACTGCTGATTGCTGTCTTTGTTCAATTGGAACATGTTTGCAGGCAATAGCACCAGACTCGGAGATGGGATATGTCGGGTTTAGTCCCGTATAATTTTTCATAGGGGGTAATGTTTCCTAAATTGACGCGGGTCGGACTTCTATTGATGATATTGGTGGCAGCTAGTACAATTGTGGACCATAATTTGAAATCAATTTTTGCGTCATATAATATAGCTCTAACTCTTTCGAGTAGGGTTCTATTTTGCCTTTCAGCTATAGCACTTAGTTTGGGGGTATATGCCACACCATCATCTAAAGTGATTCCCTTTTCAAAGCAGAATTGTGTCATCTTTGAATCGGAGTATTCCTTTGCTTGATCAGTTCTTAATACGGAGATGGGATCATTTGGGAACTTAGTATTGAATGATAAATAATACTCTTTAAACTTATCAAAGGCCTGTGATTTTCTCAATATAGGAAATGCAAGAGTATATTTTGAATAGTGATCAATAAATGTTATAATAAATTTTTCTCTGTTATAAGCTTCTTGAAAGGGTCCCATGATGTCTGATGAGATTACTTCCATTCTTCTAGTTGGTCTAGTTCTCACACCATGATGACCCAGTTGGGTAGATTTAGCTTTTATACATATTTCGCATGAGGCAAAGTCATCATCCTTAAAGACCAAAGTTTGGGGCATACCTATGACTACTTTAGATAAGGCTTTAAGGCTTTTGCCACTTAGATGACCTAATCTAATATGCCAAAGCATTTTAGTTTACTAATATTTTTTTTGTGCTTTCTATTTATTCCAACACTCTCTCCATTTAAATCGTCCTCTGATTCGGAATAATCTCCTGAGTGGCTGTTTCCACTGCAGTATCTTGTAAATTTTGAGATTGGTCAATGCTTTCCTGCTCTCATTATGGATTACTAGTTTCGGCCTCAATTTGTTCTTCAAAATTTTGATTTTGATCATCTATATGATCTTCCTGTTCTAATGTCGTATTAGGGACAGGCATACACACAAGCTCTTGATAGACTTTATGTTCTTCATCTTCTTCCACTATCTCATAATCTATGTAGTACATGGAACATCTCTTTGGAGCGGTTATTGTGACTTCACCAGTTTGTTTATTTATGATGTCTGCATGATCAGTATCAGTTATTATTTTGAAGATTCCAGACTCCATGATTTTAGCGCCTGACCAAATATCAAGGCTTAAATCAGGATCATAATATACTTCTTTTAAGTGAATAGTGGAAAATTCTGCATTAGAATTGCAGACATTGACGTACATAGATCCAACATGAGTAGGGTTTACAAATACACCTTTTTTAGCACAAAGTGCTCTACGAGTATTGTCGACTTTGCGTATATTTCTTAATTTTGATAGATCGTTGACCATGTGGTCATCTGCTCCATTATCTAATAACATCGAGTGCAGTTGGTTTTTTTTTGGACAGATTTCGATACTGTTGGGGGCTTGGGCCATTGAAATTCATCTTCGATGTCATCGAAACTTAAATGGTTAAGATTTGAATGCAACATCATAGAATATTTAACACAAAAATTGGATTTATCATTTGGTTTATTTTGGGAGTTTGTGTTTGTAGAATTTTGGGATTTCGAGCTACTGTTCTGATTAGGGGGTTGAGGAGTATTACCTGTATTAGACGTTTCATTAGGGCATGTCCTGGACATGTGTCCTTTTTGGTTACATCTAAAACATGTAACATCCATTTGGGAAATGTTATCTTTAGGAGGATAACTATTTGGTTTTGTTTGACTATTTTTGTGATCATTAAGATAACTAGTTGTATTATAATTCGTATTTGTGTTATTGGAGTTGTTATTATTTCGAAAATTTCTAAAGTTTCTTTTATTATTCATCGGTTGATATGATGATTTGGGCTGATCAAACCCGGGAAACGTTTTATTGGAATATTCAATACGATCACATTTTTCTAATATCATTTTTGTAAGTCTGACAGTAGTTCGTTTTTCTATTTCTAAATGACGAAATTCAGAAAAGACAGTATCAAATTTTTCAGGTAATGACATCATTAATTGATCAATTTCATCTGCTTCTGATAGGGGGTAATTAGCATCACGTAGTTCTTCCACAATAGTCGAAAAATATTCTAAAAATCTACGGATGGTACCTCTCCTAGGATCGAAGCGAAGGGACTGAAATTTTGATTTTAAAACCATGATGTTAGTAGCTGTCTGGTTTCTATATCGAGCATCCAAAATTTCGAAAATTTGAGAAACATCGCAAGTTTTGACATGATGAAGAATTCTTTTGTCAAGTCTTTCAAAAATGTGGGCTTTTACCCATTCCTGAGTTTGGAAGAATTTAAGTCATTTGGACGTAAGGCGTTCTTTGGATGAGGTGTAGATATAACTAGTTTCTCGAGCAGTAGGAAAAATTGTGGAGTGGCAGCCTTTACCAATTAGGGTGCTTATAACAGTTGCACGCCATCCCTCATAGCCATTTCCACGGAAGATGTTCGAGACACGATCATTATTGTCAGTATTCATAATTAATGAATTGACTGAACTTTAATTAATTAAAAAAAAAATAAAAAAAATATTACGGATATCAATCCCCAGCAAATGCCGCAAGAAAAGGATTGCCGTCCCTGTGTTAACCAAACAATGTATTTTAATGACGATAGTATATTAATTTGTCCTTGTGTGATTCTCGAGTAGGTCCACTCTGGGCAAGAGACAACACACGTTAAAGTTGAGATTGGACTCTTCCCTTTAAAAAAAAAATAACAAGACTTATACAACCTAAGATGATTTGTAATTGAAATCAATATTTGAAGAAATAATTAATGAAAAAATGTGATAAATGAATGAAAAATGAGGGTGAAATGAAATTAGCTACTTTCAGACCAAGGAATTGGGAAGAGAAAAAAAATTTAAAAAAAAATTTGGATAATGGGGGAAAATTTGATCTAATTCTGTATTCCAACAAAACAAGTAGTTTGAAACGAAATAAATGAGAAGAAAAAAAATATGAAAAATATTGCAGGTGATTTGAAATAATTAAGCACCAATTGTGTTATAAGAAGAGGTAAAATAATTCTTGAGGTAATGTGTGAGAGAGAAAAAAAATTCACAATACAGAAAAAAAATTTTGTAAATGGTAGAGAAAAAAAAAATTAAAAAAAATAAAATAATTTTCGTATTTGCGCAATAAATTAAACGAAATTAAGAATTGTGAAATTGAAATTAATTAAAGTATTCGAAGTAAAAAAAATATTGAGTATAAATTCGAAAAAAAATCAAAGTATTTTCGACACAATTGTGCAACTGCAAAAATTTACAAGTTGCAACAAAATGGTGGTTTGAAATTGAAAACCGCGCCAACGTATTTATTCAATGGATGTAGATAAGAGTTCGTAGGTTCGTTGCACTTAACAAAAGGTTAATGTACAAGTTCGAACGAAAGAACAAAACGAGCCGTGTTTACGTCACGAATTGTACACTCCAAGACAAAAGTGGCTGCAAAATTTTGCAATGAACTTGCCGAAATTTGTACTTAGATAAATTTTGAAAAAGCCAAAATTATTTGAAAATAACGGTATTTTCAAATATACAAGTTAAATTTTGATTCCGAAAGGTTAAATAATGCAAAAAATACGAAATAATACACGAAAATTACGAGAAAAAATTGCGAAAAATTACGAAAAATATATTTTTTATTACCTGTTTTCAGCGGAAATTTTCATTTAATACCTTTTTAACCGGTGATTTTCTTATTTTCAGGTTCGTTTTCGAGGATTTTTTGAGATAATGCTCTGGACTTTGATGGTTGAACTGTGCTTCTGATGTGGAGGACGTACTTCGGTGAGTGTTTAAGTTGAATTTTTGAGGTTTACGTTGATGCCAAATGATGAACTTTGATTGAGATGATGAATATGAATTTTGATGATGATGATTTTTGAAGCTTTTACGTTGGTTTCTGATCAATTTCTGATGGCTCAAGGCGATTTATTACCAATATGATGACTTCAACAAATTAGTTCGTACACAAGCAGGGCAGACACTAATGATTTTACTAACTTTTGAGCAACACAAGCAGGGCTCTCAAACAGTTGAGCAATCGACGAGTCTCGGAACTTTCGAACACTTGGCCGGATTATACACAAACAGGGCAAATCCAATTCAGCAAACGACGAAACTCATTGAACGTTTACAGCATTTAAATAAAATAAAGCCATACAGTGATGATTAGTGTTTGTTAGCTTATAAATAGTGTAAACAACTACTACAACACCAACCTGAAACCAGCTCATACCTCCTCTTGAGTAGGAGCAAGGTGGTGTCAACCTAGGGTAACACTTCTAACACTTTCATAGCAAATAAAACCAGGAATTTAAAAAAACTCTCTTTTAATTTTGTTACGCTTATTTAGGTTTCTGAAATGTAGCATTAAGAATGTTTAAAAAATTTTTTTTTCCATTTCCATCATTCTGATTTCCATTACCATTATGTTCACAGGCTTTATCCAAATTTCTCATTCGGTTTCCACTTCCATTGTTTTTTTAAATTTTCCTTCAGTTAAAATTTATCTAATATTGTTAAATTTCCTACATATTGATATTGTGGGGATATCATCCTAGGTATGGATTAAGGGCTCAGTCCCATCGATGATAGTTGCACTGTCAAAAGGTTGGCCAATATTTGTGCTTTACATGTTAAATCACAACTTATAAATTGCTTGTGGCACTTTGTACATAATTTGTAATTACCGGATCATATCTAATAGACGTATCACCAACTACATCACATTGGTAGCAAGTGCACATATCACACTTTGTCAAGTACGACCAATTAATAACCAATCAACACAAGTATGTACATGTATTTATTCACATATATGTGTTTGTGTGTGTAAAGAGTTGGGTACAAAAAGCCTCAGTGCACAGAAGCCATTAACCAGCGTTTACTGAGGTTGGCTCACCTGTACTTGTGTAGATATTTATGAACATCTAAATTTTCTGTTAACTACTTTCTGAGGTAAATACTTTTGTATATATATTCGACCAATGGTATTCCAAAGATATTCTTTAAATATTTTATATAATACATGATCAAAAAGGTAATGTTTACAATGGTATTTTTTGGGTCAGAAGTAGCTCACATTATTGATGAATATAATCTCTATATAAAGTGAATGCACCTCCATGTAAAAAGGTAAAGCATCTTTTTACCTGGAAGCAAGTTCAGTTTATATGGAAGCAGAGGTTACATTTTCTAAATGAAACGTTAAATCTGCCACAAAAATTTTAATGTTTTGTTGCTTTCTGATCATTAATTATATAAAATATATTCCTCAACAAGATCCAAAAGTTAGTTTACATGACTTGGGAATTGCTAACTCGGTTTGATCATTTTGAAAACTCCCTCACATGTAATCATTCACTTTTGAACATTGGTGTGTAATATTCTATTCCATAAACATCAATATTTTTTAGAAATTTTTCAGATTTTCTCCCCCAGATCAAAAATTATTCAAGTGAGAAACTGAAAGGATTCACTATTCGGTTTTCATTAAATTTCCATTGTCTTTGACTGCAACTGATTGGTTGTATCCAATTCTGTTTCTACATCAGAATTTTTGAGGTTTTTGAAAAATTTGGTTTCCGTTTCAGTTTCTCAATCCCGAATGAAACACATATCAAGATGACAAAATGGCAAATAAAATGCGTAGTTTGTAACTTGGAGTCGACCATATTGCCCCCGGGTTCCAGAGAAAATGAGACAAACCTAGGCACACATAAATGTGTGTCTTACAATATGATTACGTACCGCGCTAAACAAACGCAGTGATTTTCCCCTAGTATTACACTTTTTATTCGATTGAGTGCCTATCCATTAGGTACACAAAGTTTAAATACCAATTTACAGTAGGTGAATAAAAATTAAGATTGTTTTTGTTTCAAGTAGACTTTCTTGTTTCATTTTCCTAACGCATCAAACAACAATTTTCACCAAAATCGAACTGATGAATAATTTCTCCTAAGTAACACATTATTTTTGATATTATATTCATCCACTAACCGAAATGAAAAAAAAAGTGCATACTTAATGACAGATGCGCGATCAAACTTTGTCCGACTACGTGCATCCGATGAAAAATAGTTTACATCGACCATCATTGGAAATAATAATAAAAAAAAAAAAAAGTAAATCATAGCACGTGGGTAAATTACAAATGAACTATTTTCCACCCACGAATGGCGTTACACCAAAAAGGTTATCGATTTTCATAATCGTCAAATGCAACGTTATAGTACACCCAACAACCCATTCAACCTTAATCTAAAAGAATATTCAAGCAACGGCCATTTACGTTCGTTTTCAAAAATACACTTCTCTGTTTTTTCGGTACGCCTACGTACAGTGTACCTCTTCACGTCCTCACACCAACACGTATATTTTGTTGTTTTCATCTGCGTTCGACGAATAAATTTTCAAATGAAAACACTTTTGGGAAAGGTAAATTACGGCGAAAGTAAAAAGTTTATTTTTGACTCGAGGTCAATGCACTTGTAACAGTGTTCTCGTGATGATGGCGTAAAAATGTAAATATTTTCCGAATATCCTAAAGACCTACACCGGGATCAGAGGGTGTAGACGAATGCGCAAAGAACCAACAGTCATTGCAGACCGGAAAAAGTATAATATAACGAACTGAACGACAAACAGCAGCAATTTATGAATTTGTTTCTGTGTACTTATGGTGATCGTTGTTTCTAATGTAACCCCAACATCTGGTTAGTACGTATCATTAAATTTATTGAGGTTTACAACCTCGTGGGTCTCAAATACCATCCAATGAAATTGCTTACTGCTGACATATCTTTGTGAATATATAATTTTTTTTTCAGGGCATAGAATAAAAATTATAGGGTGATTTTTGTAGTTCTATAGGTAACAATTTCGTTCAGAAGCAGAATTACACTTTCGTGGGTTAGGGACTCAGTTTTGTTTTCGTGCTCCTCCACCATTAAAGGGCTTCTTCAAGTCAGCTTCGAGTAAATTTAGACTTGAATTATTATTCCTCTGAAGCCTACGTAAACAATTATTTACACACCATAGTATCGGTACTCCAATTTCATATCTGTAGAGTCCATCAATTCGTAGATTCGAATCAGCAACACGGAAATCTCGCCTTCTCCCAAAACCTGGACTGTAAATAGGTAGCTACTGATGCTATTGGAAGACTAGAGGATATTTGCCAAATCTTATTTGGAACACCAAACTACATCCTCCCGTACCAGTGTTGCAAGAAAGAGAAACAGCAGGCATTCAATATCGCCAAATTTGCTAAGGCTGCTACCAATTTTGCCACTTTACCCATTACTAGTAATCTGGCATGCGAAGTGGTATGTGGTGGACCAGTAGTTAGGAGATACGAAGAGAAATAGTGCTGGTCACTTCTCTAAAACCATGTTACAAGTGTGGATTCTTGCGGTTTGGAGATTTTAACTGGAGACTCTGAGTCTGACATCGTGCCTGCTCCCAAAATGGATATCATACCTATCACCATCATTTTCTCATTTGATTTTTGGTTTTAGATCAGGATAGTAAATAATTTTACAATAATGTATATACAGTAAACATCTCGAACACAAAAACAACCTACAACTAACCGTCGGTTAAAAAGAATAGAACAGTGGTCCTAACAGGTCTCCATTAGTCATCACGTTGATTTCAATTCCTTACATAGAACCCTGAATTACAGCGAATTATTGGCTACAGCGACTAGATTTCATGCTAAATAAAGAACAAATGATACTGGTTACAACAAATCTTTTCAAAAGAAAAGTAAGAAAAAAGTCAAAATTAATTAATCTAATAAATTAACTAACAATTTGAATGAAGATCCGCAAATAGTACCTATGTACAAAATATAGTGATTTTGGAAAGATAATTTGTTTTGAACAAACACTAGAGGACTGAAAATAAGCCAAAAAAAAGTCATACAAAATCCAATTCCTTCCCAGTAAAAAATAAAAATAGAACAATGATTACAACGTATAAACCGCCTGTAGTTCTTTGGAGTTTGTTGTAAGCCATTTGCATTGTACTTGTTTCAGTGCAGGACCTTAGAGAGAGATTTCGGAGGGGAAATAAATTGATGGGCCCTATTAGTGCTTGCTCCAGGATTTTTCTCTGAGAAGGGTTATAAATTGAGAAAAAAATTTCGCGAACATAACGAGCGAAAAAAGTTTTTAGCTGTTTTTTATGGTCTAGAACATATATAAGTATTTTGGTGTTTTTTTAGCCTTGGGAATTTGATATTCAAAAATCCTCATAGATCGGCTCTGACGCAAACATTCACTTGAAAATTGCTATTTGTTTCAAAATTTGAGCCCTTTCGGGCCTTCAGAAAAAGTTTGGGCCCAATACCTTCATACCCTTACACCTCCCTCTCTGAGCCCCTGTTTCAGTGAGAAACAAATCTTTATTTTCTTAATTAATTTTCTAATTTTTACAACGATTTCTCCTTTTTTATCGTTTCATGACTCATTTTCTTTAGCACCCTTTTTGGATATTTTGGCGTCTTTTTTTACTCAATTTGCTTGAAAATGGAATATTAAAATTGTAATGGTAATCTTTTTTCTAGAACGTGTTTCTCCAGCCACAATGCCACTGCATGGTTCTATCTCTAATTTTTACTGCAGAAATGATACGACAATATAATTTATTCATAATTTATTGCAATAAATTGTGATTTGTCCATTCCAAATAGACTTGGAAAGAGACTTACATCAAACAGAGACAGGGTAGAACTGATAGCTCTTCGCAGTGGAGAAAATATATTTAAAATGACAGCATCGTCAGCTCCAAATGACACGTGGTTTTAGACATTTTCATGAAAAATTTCTAAAATATACTAAGTCCGGTTTGGAAAATCACTCAGCATCGTTCGATATTTTAGAAAATTAATTTTGATAAATTTTGAAATTTCCAGCATTTTTCAAAGTAATAATATTGCTGAAACGAAACATACCAAATACAAAAGCATCGGAAAATCTAACTGATAAAAATAAGAGCAAGTTCACCCCAATTAAAAACGTTCAAACGTTCAATAAGTCTCATTAATTACTACGAGCGTAGATAATATTGATGGTAAAGAGAGAAAAAGAATAGGGGGAAGAAAGGTTAAGACTTTTTCAAAATGTGTCATAGACGACGAATTTGCCCTATAAATGGTCACTCGGCGACAGACTATATCCTTTTCACAGCGCGTAACACTAAAGGAGAATTTCCAGGGGCCGTGATCTCGATAATTGTAACACATACTCGTATAATGCCGAACATTTAACCCATATATGTATACTAAACAAAATTTTTTTTTCTATCTTTTTATTCTTCAAACAGTTCCTTTATACGGCTTCTTATTTTAACAAATATAACAACGGAGTAAAAGGCGTCGACTGTGTATCCGAAATGATTATATCGCAGCTGCGTATACAGCAGCACCTAATGATACGCACGTTAATTGAGAACGGCTGCGAAAATGTTGAAAATTATAGCCTAGGATACGAGTTGTGTGCTGTATAATAGCAAAAACATTTTTTTTTTCCAAGTTCATGCGGCCATAATTCTGGGGTCAATTACATTAACTAAACAAAAACAAACTAGTGGTTGGTAAAAAGAAGAAACAATTAGCGAAACGAAAAAGCTTGGCATACAGAAAGGCCGAATACCCACCCTGGTCCAGTGACATAAGTTCAAAAATGGGATTAAAATGCAATATTAATAGACACAAAAAGTCTTACGCCTGAAACATTGCGGATATGGGCTCATGAATAAGTGATAAAAATGCCTACCCCTTACTCCTATCCTTTCACCAAGGTGGACTTAACCTTGTAACTGATTTTAGTTTCCTCGATAACTAAACGGTATTCAGTTAAAACTTAAAATACTCGAGTAGTAATATAACATAAATTAAATTGAGAACAAAAAAGTTTCTTCATATTTTTTTCATACCTAATTATGTTAGGATGAGGGCGTAGTATAAAAGGAGTATTTTCACCCAAATCATAATAATCTGAATCACGTTATTATTGGGAAGCTGAAAATGAATACTTAAGGACAAAAAGATTGTCAACAAATCAGCAAACTGAGCCTTCGCATCAATATTATGTAATTTATACATCATATTTCTACTAGTTCATACACGGTGTCCTCAATAATAATAAAAAAAACATGGGAAAGAACAGTAGTTCTATTACATTCCCTTAACGCGATATGCCAGAACGATTTTTTTACTAAAAAAAGACTTAAGTACTACTTTCTACATGGAAGTTACAGACGAAATATTTAGCTTGGTAAGTCTTTAGATACGTATCTTTCTTGTATACAGTCTGCATAATTTTTCTGATTGTTAACATGATTAGGAACATCGTATACGTACAAGCACGAAGTATGATGTAGGTGCAAACTTCATATTGATGGAAAATCTCAGTATCTATCCCACTTTTTAGCCATCTTTCAGGCCATGTTAATTTTCAGCTTCCCAATAATAAAATAATATGGATTAATAGTATGATTTTGGAAAGAATACCCTTCATCACTAGCCCTTATCTTTAACCCCAATGATACTTAAAAAAGAAAATTTTAAATATAGGAAGATATTCTATATTATTTTTACACTACTGAAGTATTTTCATTGTATAAATCGCTCAGATATCCAGGAAAATTGAAAAACTAAAAGTAATCACACGTTCGAGTCCCTCTGGTGAAAACGCAAGCTAAGGGGATTGAACATATTCATCACTTATTCACGAGCCCACCCTCACCATATTTCAGACATAAAACCTTTTGTATCCACTAATTCCATTTCAAACCCTTACTTTACTGGGCTCACCCTCTAAATGTTTTCACAACTCGAATTTACGAACTTTTTTATTCAATAAGTGACGCATAGGGAAGATGGGGAGATTAAACATAAGCTAAAAATGTTTTTTCAACCAAAGTGCTAACAAGTAGGTATACGCTATAATAAAAAACACGTACTAATTGTTTTAATTATACGAATGGTGAGTATACCTCTACATATATACATATTAAAACACTGAGCCAAAATTAGTATACAAAAAAGAAGTTGAATCACATCAAAGTTTACTGTAGTTCGATCAGCTATTAAACGAATGGTTCAGATGATGATGAGAAAAACTGGTCTAGATCTTACACTTTTAGGAAGACAAAGTCAATGACTCGGGTCTGGGAAAACAAAGAGTTTAAACGCAAAAATTACAAAAAAAAAAATGAATAAACTATAAAATTTTAGCGATATTGTAATTTTAATTCAATTTCAAAATTTAGATTTAAATTTGTTTCTTTCCTTTCTAAATGATCATCAATTGTACCAGTGTTCAGGGTACGCAAATTAAGATTCTTGGAAAATTTGGAAAAAAATGAATTGTGAGTTTAATTTAGCCATCAATTGTAATAAAAATTACGACAGAAAAACCAAAACTAAGACGAAGACGAAGATCGAAGGAGCGAGATCTAAACACGAAAGTTACCATGAACTTGATTTTGTTTGTCACAAGGCGCACTAGAAGATTTAGCATGCCACCGAAATAATTATTAAAATAGCAAACAATTGTAATTATAGATGCACTCACGCCTTCGAATTTGGATAATCGTATTTTCATTTTTTAAATGAGGGAAAAAACGGACGAAGTTCTCAACACCGATTAACAGCTTCAAAAGACGGAAATCACAACATAAATCTGTATGTTCCTTATGCGAAACGAATTAAGATCAAAACAAGACATGTTATTCAAGGAGTCAAATTTCGAAACGAATCAAATTTTCTAAAGAGAAACCAGACTCCATTAAGCTGTCGATCATTTCCAGATGAACACTGACGCAGGAAATGGAGCTGTTAATGTGGAGGTGAAAAATAAAACTTCTACCCACATACAAGCAATCTTCCACCCTCCAGAATCTTTCGGTGAAAATTCATCTAAATTCTTATTCCATGGTAGACAGGTGAGTACGATGAGTGAACTAAAATATAGGAACCGTGCTGAAACATATCACTAATTCACTACAATACACGCGCTACAGAATATTTTAGGATATATTATGAAAGTAATATCACAAGCACTGCGATCAAGTTTTGCCCTAAATTATTTTGAGAGATAATCGCAAGGAAATATAAGCATTATTACAGAACGAAGCGCCTGGTACCATTCCAGCAATTTTTTCGAGCACAAGGCGAGTCTTCATAAACGGTTACATAATTTAATTTATTTTTCTTCGCCAGAAAATGCTTGAGTTGGGAATGATTTGTATTCTTTTGTCGACAGTTCAGCTGTGTTTCTAATATCAAAAAATTTGCGGGCATTTTTAAAATGAATCTGCCGAAAATATGCTGGAAAAGTAGTAACAAAACAAAAGAATTTTAATCTTTCTCAGGTTTACACCCCAAAAAACCTGCCTCCACATTCGATATAAAATTTGCTATATTCTGATACGTCCACGTGAAACGAAAATAGTAGTGCGGGCTATTTTTCATTATCATTTTCGCTCCTTAAAGTAGGTTTTGTAAGCCACATAACGCATAATTATAAGAAGAAAATATGCAACCCGCACAACTCGTAGCATATAGTCGATAATTACGATAAAAAAATTTTAATTATCGACTAAAACCTTATTACTCTCAACTGGAAACTACCCAAAATGATGCAGGAGCAAGGATTTATTTTTCAGTTTTTTCTAAATGGAAAAATTCTATCGAACAATAATATTTTTCAATAACATTGAATGCAACCACCGTAACTTACAATTACTCAGTCTCTACGACACCATTCACTGAAATTTCATCGTCCACTCCTGCAATACTCGGTATGTATTGGTATCGCGCGAATATCAATTATCGTGAATAATAATATCGACCAAGAATAAAATATTTTCCTCTTTAATTGGCACACGAAAAAAGTATTTCTAACCTCTCTACTGAACTGGAAATCGCCCAAAAAGTTCAAAAGTTCTATTCCATACTGCATCCGTCACAGTTCTGACGGACCACCTAATACGTTTTCGCATTTCATAAATTATAAAATCAAATTTCGATAAAATCTACGTCAGCAACCATGCATTTTAATCTATTAAAAAAAAAATTAATTACGAATTCGACACGTGCGGTGAGTGTTTTTTGTTTTTTCAAGTCACCCAAAAAACGTGTTTTAGCACTCATACCCTTGATGATTTCAATGCGCATACTTCCGACCAAATTTACAGAATCGAATGATGAAACAGGCGAAAAACATATACGAACAACCAGCAGACATTTTATTCGGAGCAGTCAGTGTGTAAAACAAATACCACATTCAGCTAGGAACTAAAGACTATGCGATCGAACGTGAAATAGTTACTGGTGATATCATGTGTTATATACTCCAAATAAACGACGAGTCTTGGCAGTAATCTAACTGAATTCCGTAAAAAAAACAAAAAAAAACTGTGTAAATACGCTTCTAGACGAACCTATAAGCGTCGAAACAACGCAGACACCAAATCTAAATCGAGTGCATCAAGTAACGAGAATACGAATGCATTAGGCCAAGATGTCTATGCAGAAATGCATAAAATCCCCTCTCATCTCAAAACGATCTGACACGCGACCACCGCGAACACCAGTCGAACAAAGCCATAAAGTCATGGTCGAAGAAAATAAACGCATTTTGCGAGCATACAGTGAGAAAATAAAATGCGAGAGAACAAAAAAAAAAAATTCAAAACGCATCCCAAATAGCAGTGTCCCAATTCGTGCCAGCACATATATCGCCACTATTTCTGGCAGAGTATCAACAAATATCTCTGCTTGTCAATGAAGAAAGCACAACGTGCTCTCCTTAACGAATACATTCTTGATAAATTTACAATCGAAGAAAACAAAAAAATCTCCAAAATACTTTGACCATGCGCAAACGTGTGCGCGACATAATTAAATTCCAGTCGATATTTCAACTTGGATAATTCGAGCAAAATACAAAAATTTATTAAAAAATCATCAAGTAGAATCATAATTATGTCAACGTAAAAGTAACGAACAAATCTACGAAATAATGAGAAATATATACCAGGCGCTAAGATTTTTTCACGGAGGCAAGCGCATGCATTATCATCATACATCGAAAAGAAACTGCGCCGTTTGACTTTTGATGAATTTTGCAAATATGCCATAGAGTTAAGAATTTTTTATTGTACATCTATACTAAACAGAAGCTTACGAATTTTGTAAATAGGCTACAGCGGGAACCGCTTAATCCGGACCAATTGAGCTGAAGAAATTTTGGAAGACCGGGTTAAGCGGCGGACAAAAAAAAAGATAAAAATAATCGAACAAATGAAGAACATATCAAAAAATCGTAATCTTGGTATAAATGTAGGGTAGGCAATACACCGGTGATATATGATTAAACTAATTTTATTATATTTTTTTTTGTTACCTATGTGCCATTTCATTTGAATTACAAAAATCAATGGAAAAATCAATTTAGCCCCCAAAACAAAATCAAACACTTGCTATAAAAAACAAAATCAACAGGAAGATAAATTTATTTTCGAAAAAAATGGTTATTTGGGCTTGTTTTTATGATCTTTGTCCACATTGTCCGAAAATGTGCCAAAATTAGGTAGCAAAAAATTCACGAAGACGGATGCATTTGATCCGGTTCCAGCTATTTTAGCTGAAATAAGCGATAGTCTAGATTATTCAGTCGCTGAATTAAGCGGCGCCGACTGTAATTAAAAAGTTTTTTTCTTAAGCTTTTTTTGTTTTTCAACAGACTTTTAAAAAAAAGAGGTCATTGACAGTCCTATTGGAAAAATTTTTAATTACTTTTTGTCTCGCTTCATAAAAACAACAGCCAAGTTTCAAGAGATAAAAAGTCAAAAAAATTATTCGTTGGCTTCAAAAAAAAATAAAAAAAGACGTAACCAATTTGCACATAAGTTGGTCTGTTGTAAGCTCATAAATTCATTTAATTTTTTCCAACTCCTTGTTGGTGAATAATTTTGAATTTTCTCCTTGTGTATGTAAATGAAAAATTAAAATTACGGGGATGAGAATTATTATTAATTCGATCTCTAATTAATACGAAAAATTATGTTCCATTGATTGATAATGTCTTGACATTTAGAAATGTACGAGTACACAATACCTCTGTTAGATAGTACTACACTAACATACACCAACATACACCAGTAGAGATATTCCACAAATATTCAAATAAAACTTGACGCAAAGTCACAATTATATTCTTACATTTGTGAAATCACCCTCCTAGTGTAGGTTGGTTTAAGTTGATGCAGTCCTATCAAACTGAGTTAATATTTATTTTCATCAGAAAACAACAAACGATGTACCAAAATCTGAGGGAAAAATTTCTGGCGCAGCAAACTTCACAAGAAAAAGTAGATTTTCTTTGTTTAAAAATCATTTCTATCACTAACATACTTCGAATAAAGTAATATATAAAATATTTATAGTGCCAAAATTCTCAGATCATGAAATGAAAAACATACCCACTCCCACCCCTGGGTCCAAATACTTAGGCAAAGGTATTTTGATAAAAATCCGAAGGCCTTCTCACAATCACCATTTAATTACCTATGAAAATAGATTCAAATTTACACGCGTACTCCTGAATAGATATAATTACCGTCAAAGAAGAGCCTCTTGAAATTTCCTCCGTCAACAACGATTATCAGCTTAAAGTCTCCTCTTTCGCAATACCAGAAGCACCTACGTGGCAGCAACAGCAGCAGCAGCAGCAGCAGAAAAAACAACAACAACAATGACAGGAAGTTCTATCATCCATCAATGTGGAAGTTTTGAAATGGGGTAATAATAATGACGAAGGTTACAGTCCTCCCCTGCCGGATGAGACACTCATGTTCAACAAGCTGTTACTCAAACGAGAACATCAAAAGCAACTAAAACGAGTTATCTATATACTAATTCACATTCATTGAATACTGAGGCAAATAGAAAATCATGGCGAATCTGTGCGAAAACATATTTAATGACGAGGACGTCGAAATAATTATTCAATATATTGATGATGTGACAAAACTTATGTGGGGATTAGTAGACCACTCGTAAGAGGAAATAGGCTTGGCCTATCGACGACAGTCGTCACCTTCGGAGACAATTATTTGTGCCTTGCACGTTAAACCAAATACCAATGTATGTTTATTTGTACTTGTCTATGTTTGTATATAGACAAGTTACAAATCTCGGACCATGATGAATAGATAGATAACAATCACGGCGATGTCACAGACCAATACAAAGATGCATTCTCCATAGTTTACCATTGCCAAAGCAACCATAAAGTACGAATAATTATCTACACTGTACCTATGTAAATATTACATAGGTGTGTATGTGTGCGTATAGGGAGCCGGGTATATAAGACCAGAATATCATAAGCTAAATCGCCAGTGTTTGCCAATGTCTTGGCTCCGTTATACCTACTAGGTATTTTTGGCATAAACACGCAAATTGTTCTGTTGAACACCTTCTGGTGTTGGTTTACTTTCCACGACGTAAGGTATTCCACAACTTATTCCTGAGTTTAAAAAGGGCCGATGGCTCACCAGTCCTGCCAAAAAAGAAAATTTTGCCTAGAATAGACAGAATTTCAAATAAGGCATGTGTACTTCGTGCTGCGTTCCTTATATGTTTCAGGAATATTTACTGTGGAATGAAAATTTCAAGAAGCTCAATAATTTGGAAACAGATAGGCATATTTGGCCCATTTTATAAAATTTGACCGAGATATAGACCCGAATTATACACATGCTAAATTTTGTCTTAGCTCATAAAGAATAACGTCCGGCCCCCCGTTGTCAACAAATTTTTAATTCAAATAACAGCCACTAAAAAACTAATAAGCAGAATGGGTCCATCTCCAAACTTGACCGAGACATGGACCCAAAGTATATACAGGCTAAATTTCGCCCTGATTCATGAAGAAATATTCCCTCTAATTTGTTCATAAATTTTGTTACATCTATCCCATGTACCAATATACCTACGATATAATACACACTTTCGGAGGGGAAGGTTTTTTTAGAGTTTGAGGGCCATGATTGGAAAAATTAAGATGAAATTTTCCAAAAGTCATGACATTCGCTTCCCCAATAGATACTTCCAACGAAATCTATCTAAAAGGAAGAGGTTATCAATTTGATCCTAGTATAGGTAGCCTACAGCTATGGCCTGGGACAAAAACATCATATGTAACCTTTTAGCAGTTTCGAGCTACGCATGTCGTTGAATTTAAAAAAAAGTCTACTATTGAATGCAATACCTAACAACCAAACTTGAAACACCTATTTTATCATCATAAATAAAGAATGTTGAAACAACCAATGTCCCAGGAGAGTAATTTTCCTTGGAACTAGAAAAGCCTATGTTGACATAAGTTGTTTTGAATCCGAAAACAATCAGTCTCAGTATAGGCTGTTCTCAAGAGGAGTTTAGCGAAACCAATGTCATAATTTGCTTTGTCCTTTTTTAATACGAATTGATGTTGTTGTTTGAAAACATTTTTCGCATATATTTATGATTTTTTTTCAAGTAAATGAATTAATTATTTCAGCAAGCAATGAAATACAACCAATGTTAAGGTGAAACTTTAAAGTTGATTATCCCAAAATGGCAAAAAATGACATAGGATGTTCTTGTTCCAAGCCACAGTATTACCATTGAATCATATTTTTGTTGTTATTTTTTTCACGTTTATTCTAGCATAACTTCTCAACCTGAACAACAATTTTAATTAACTTATTTTCAAATGATGGAAGGTGATCTCATGGTGGTCTCATATTATTATTTCTCGAACCGATCAGATAGTTTTTGAGTCATTTACAATAAAAGGTTCGTTTTAAAACAAATTTGATGCTAACGCGAAAGAAGGCCTAAACGAAACGAAAAAGCATTTAAAAAAAATTATAAAAAAAATATACCAACTTCCGAAAAAGAATAAAAATGCGCTAAAAACAGAAAAATAAACCATTTAAAATTTCTCCAGGAAGATCTACTGAAACTAAAAGAGTTCACGTGCAGAATAAAAGATTTTGTAATAATATTTAATGGAACTGAAACACCAGCCCAGTCATAAGTATACGTAATATTAAAAAAAAAAGTTAGATTTTTTCACAAAAAACGTGATAAAACAAAAAGCGTTTGGGCAATTTTCTCAAGTGTTGATGAGGCATAAGATACCGATAAGAGTTCATGGTTCACAAAAAGATTTGAATGACAAAAAAACACTATATATTCTTGAAAAGGCGCAGTTTTATAGTACTTCTCGTCCATCACCATTCTAATTCCTTTTCCATTCCAAATAAAATCAGCCAACGTTAGGCATCTTATAAAACATTTACACGACAAGAACAACTTTCTGTGATACAATATTCAAACACTCCCAAATGATTCATTATTTTGTCCATTACACGCTAATGTTATTTATGATTGGTAGCATGAAGCGCTTATCATTTCAGTGCCCGTATAGAGTAATCTCAACGAAAATTTTCAACCATTTCACATAATTTTTAGTCGATAACGTCACGGGTTTAATACGACAGAAAACTAAATTTTTCACCGTCTCATTTTTGTGGATAAGTAATTCACTTCGATCGCCGAAACATATATTAAAATTCAGAAAATCTCATTACCGCCACGAAGCCCCCCACTCCGGTGAGCCATGAAGTGTCGAATTACGGAGACCATATTTTCGCGACACATTTTTATGACATCTCACCGGAATTTTTCTGGGACAATTATCTGGTGATTACGAGAGCTTCGGGGCCTCAAACGTACAAATCAGCATCAAAAAGTCTTCAATCAATGGACCCGCTGTAAAAAATGAATTTCGTTTTCATTCTGAACACAAAACATCGACTCGGAAGGAGTATTTTCATCTCTGAAACGAAGAGTTGGAAAATATTTAAATTAATTTTCGATCGTTTCAGAGAAGACTATACGAACAATTATGCAAAAGGAGTGTACACTAAATACTTCTTGACCATTTTTAGGCTACCCTACGTTATGGATGAGGTTTATTCTTGAAGACCGGCAACAATAATTTCTGGGAAGGCTGACATAGCCCGAGAAAACGTGCGCGGGACCTTTTGAGTAGGCGTGAGGACGTTATGAGAATGTAATAAAAGATAATATCTTCGGAAAATTTCATATTGAAAATTTGAATATAATTTTTGGCGAGTCAACTTGAATTAAATCGGCCGGCCTCTTCTTCCACTGGTCACGTCCCTAGTCGGGGCTCCTACATTTGTTCGAGGAAAAATGTATAAAATAGTTTAGAAATAATGATTATAGGTATTTATCGAGCGTAATGATATGGTCGATACGAAACATACAAATGGTCGGTCGATCGCAAAAACCACTTTCGATTTTTACGTTCAGAGGACGGCGGATAATAAGCGTGAACGGAGGGAGAAAAAACACAAAAAACAAACACCATATTATTTATACACATTATAATAATTATACAGTAGATGAGTATACATACCTGGAAAGGAGACTGAGCAAAAAAAAGAAAAAAGAAAAGGAAATGAAAAGTAAATAAAAACGTCTTCCCAAATCGTTCGACGACGTTCGTTGGCTAAATGCCAAAAAATTCGAAAATTATTTGCAAATAAGAAAACGTTGAAAACTATTGAACGTTATAAGCATTCAATGTACGAAAAAATGCGGCAAAAATTGCCGGTAACCGGATTCGTAAGTAAAAAAAAAGAGTTAAAAATTTTCAAATAAAAAAATTAAAGAAATAATTCAAGTCACATACTGAAACCATAAATACGAAATACGTCGGAAGAAAAAAAAATTGTTAACCAGAAAAAATAATACAAAACAGAAAAAAAAATTTAACTTGAATGGTCGCACGACCGCCGAACCAGCAATACGAGCCACAAATAAAAAGTAAAGAAAGGAAAAACAGAAAGATAATTCTATTCCGTTCCTCTGACCCCTCTAACATTCGCTCGTTCGTTCCCTCTTTCTCACTCCCAGCCCTAATTGGATATTCAGTGACGAAGCAAGTTGAACTCTTCGACGCAGACAGTCCACCAACATACAACATGCAACACGCAACACACGACTCGCGATATAACAGGCCAAACATATACAAGGCGAAGCAACGCCACGCCACCTGGCCACCAGGGCACTAACACTCGTGAGTGCTGACGCTGCTGACTGCTAAAGAGCTACATCGAACGATTCGTTCGCTTTGTTCATTTCGTTCGTTTAGTTCGTTTAACGAATAGCGGACCCGTTCGCATTCTATACCAAAGACACACACCCAAGTCGCAACGCTGATAGCAGCGCCACTATGCACCCTGCTGCTCACCAAAAAAACCAAATAAATTTCTCCGCACGAAATTTTCCTGCTGTCCAGTAACAATATTATTTTTTTTGGGGGGGTTCGATTAAACGTTGTTAGGCAACAATCTAATTGTCGATTATGTAAGTGTCACTTCCGTTTAATTTTACTCAAAACTTTTAAAATTTATCACCGAATTCAATAATTCCAAATCATCAGACTGGAAAAACTTTACAAGGTTTTTATCCAGTTTGCTTGAAAATGGGGCATTAATTGACCTCGCAAAAGGGTGAGGGTAGGAATGATGAAAAAACAATTAGCACCATTGTCCCATTTTGAACCAATTTTTTTTCAATGTATATATGTGTATTGTGGGGACAATACTCGTATGAGGTAATAGGGGCTCGCACCCCTCGACAATAGTCGCCGCCCAAAGGCTGGCAATAATCGTCTTTATGACGTTAAACGAATTTACACTGGTGAGTTTGTATGTTCGTACCTGTACGTACGTACAGGTAAGATACATTGCACGGGCCGAGATCAATTACCTGATAACTATCTCGGTGATGTCACGGCCCAGTACCAAACGCGCTGCGTCGTTTCTTATCACCTCAACGGAGGCAAGAAACGACGCAACGCATGACATAATTACGTACATGTACGTATGCATGTGTGTCTGTGTGCGTGTACCAAATCCTGTATATAAACTCTCAGAACCGGCTCAAAAATCGCTTTGGCTCTCCCATACTTAACCGTATGAAGTGGCAGAACACGCAAAATACTGTTGAAGACCTTCTAGTGTGAATATCTCTCACGACAAGGTATTCCACATGTATGTATGTGTGTCTGTGTGTGCGTGTGTATTGAGAAGTCCGAGATCTGGACCTCAAAATAAAAATTATTTTTGACAAACATAAGACAGAATAATGACGTCACAAGTTCAGACAATTTTTCGAGAGACAAAATTCGAATTCGGACATTATACTATCCGAATTCGAACTCGTATTCAGATGAAGACATGAAGACAGAAATAAAATCTGATTCTCTTTCAGGCAATTATAATACATTTTATTTCAGTGACGACTTTTCCAAACTCAGACAAATTTAGACAATAATTTGGTTCGATCCGACAGACTGGCGCCATGAGACATATATTAAATGAAGACGAATCGAATAGAAGTAAAAACCCATCGACGGACATGAATGCAGCCAACCTTTTTTATCTATGTTCCTTCCATGCTTTGCTTGCGGTTTGCAGTCATCTAATATACTTTATTATATTGTGCTTTATCAGTCATCCATGTGCGCTTTTTGCCTATTGTATGTCGACATATATTAATTTCTAATATCTGTAATTTCATTGGCTGTAGACATTTTGGTAATTCCTCTCGCTTTATGTTATCGACAACGCATTTTTGAAGGCAATTAGCAGACAACAAGTGGGGAAATTTCCTTGACAAGAGGAACTAATTTGTGAAGACGAATTCTAATTTCAAATTACTCTCGATTTTGCACTGGCAACACCCGGTACTAGGTTCGTCTTTGCAAATGAGTCCTTCTTGTGTAGGCGGATAGTAGCAGGTCCAAGTCACAAGTCGTACGTTTAAGTCCTCACGTTAGGCAATTTAATAAGTGTACCATCTTCGGATGTAGATATGATTCAATCTGATCTACCTTGAAGACAACTAGGATAGTAGTTTGTGTTCCAGATAGGTTCAGTTGAAGACAAAGGCAGATTAGGGATGTTCTTTCGTCATGAAGGATCAGTAGTGACGACACACAAGACATTCTTAGCTTCGCCAGTTGTACATCGCACTTCAAGGCGATCTTTTGTAAACACCTACGAGGTGAAGTATCAGTCGACAATACGATCAGATGGAGTTCCTGGCACCTGCTAGGAGGGAAATTTGGTGTGTTGAAGACAACTTTCAGACAAGCTTGGTTCGAGATGACTGCCTTGCTCTGTCACATAAAGGCCGCGTAGAGCCTTCTTTTTTCACATAGTGGATTTGACTCCATCTATGTCAGTAATTTTCTCACCTCACCCTCACTTATAACCAAAAGCTCCGAGACCTAAAGTTTCATATTAGGAGTCTTTTAAACAACAAAATCATCACTCATGAAGACACACAATTAGGTGAAGACACAACAGCTTTCTGATGATTTCTCCTACTTGTTGTCTGCAATAGCTTTTTTTTTAACTTTTTATTTTTTCCGCTACACACTATGCTTTGTTCCGCTTTGTCGACACTATAGTTCTTTTGTAATTATAGTCTTTGACAAAATAATTCTGCTGTTCGTTTTTGTAAGTTTCGAACCTTGTATGGATCGAAACTTTGTTAGGCTCTTCTTTCCACACAACTTAGCTTATTGCTGATTCGTCATATTAATTTGCTGAGGTATGAAGACAAAAGTAAGCTGCGTTTTGCCGTGTCTGATGAAGCCTAATTCAAGTCAAGAAGAATTCAGCCGTAGGACATAGTCAAAGTCAAAAAATAAAATGTCTTGAAGACACAATTCAAGACCCCTCGAGTCAGTGTTTCGGCTGCATGATGCCCTAACTTAAGGACATTGTGACGTCATTAGCATTTAAACACCACTATACATTAAAGGTTGACTTTATGACACGTAACAGGAATCGATTTCGTATGCCTCATAAAATATTGGCGACTGTGGCAGGAATCGATTTCGGACGCCTCAGTATGTATGTATGAAAATTTTGTATAAACAATTTTGAGAAAACTATACAATGGAATGAGATTAAATTTTCACTAAAAATACATCGTATATAATAGGAGCAGGTCTGAAAGAAGTCAGGTGCCTATTGGTTTTGTAGTTTCTGAGAAAACTGGAAAACAAAAAATTCCTCGAAAAGTCGTTTTTCCAGGATTCTGAGAAAATTACGAAAGAGATTGAACTGTAATTTTCATGATAGATTATCTTCATACGTCGGTGCAAGTCTGACAGAAGTTTTCTGCCTACTAATTTAGTAGTTTCCAAGAAAACCAGAGAGGAAAAATTGCTTGAAAAAATTTTTTGTTCACGGTTCTGAAGAAACTACCAAATAGATGAAGCCGAAATTTTCAAAAGAGATAATTATCATATAGGAGAAGGTCTGAATGAAATTTGGAGCTCATTGATTCAGTAGTTTCTGATAAAAATGAAAAAAATATTCCAGGAAAATTTGTTTTTCCAGAATTCAGACAAAACGAAAAAAGGACTGGAGCTGAAACTTTCATTATAAATAATTATCTTTTATAGGTGCCCGTCTGATAGAAGTTTAATGTCAATTAATTTGGCAGTTTCTGAGAAAATTGGCAAAGAAAAATTGTTGAAAAAAATTTTGTGTTCATGGTTTTGAGAAAACTACCTAACAAATAGGGCTAAAATTTTCATAAAAGGTATGATCCTTATATGGAACCAAGTCTGATAAGAGATTGGACCCTATTGGTTCATTAGTTTCCGAGAAAACCAGAAAACAATAAATTCTTGTAAAATATGTTTTTAGCGATAAAAAATCGATAGATCGATATTTTTGTTAAAAATATCGATAACTATAGATAGTTTTTTATAATTTTTTGCTTGAAACTATTGGGACCGCAAATCCTCTTTCCCTCACACTCCACAAACACTTGACTTCAATCAAACAAATCTTTTTCACACTCATACTCGCAGCTATTCTGATACGTGTTCCACCGCTCATTTGTTCATCTCTGTACATGATCGTATACTTCATACAACTCATACTCTGTACTTTACATATTTGATCTGCTGCAATTACACACTTCTGAGACATAACTTTGTAAAAATCTTTATTAATTCTTCAATTATTGTGAACATCCGATCTACAACCTCTATAGAAACTAGCAATGAAATATCGATACATCGATATTGTTGTCAAATATTGATATTATTTTACAAATTTTTCAAAGTAATTGGAATTCAACGTCCCTTTTTTTAAACTATGGATAAAAATTTGAAAACTCGGTTTTCTAGCAAAATATTGCTGCCCTATAGTTTTTTTTTTTTTTTTTTTTTGTAGGTTTGATATTTTGGTATAAATTTCTTATTTAATGCCGTTTCAATTCATTTACTTTAGTTAATATAATTTAGCTTTGAAACAATCAGTTTTTTTTACAGATAACTCAAAAATTATCTCATTGATTCAAGAAAAAAAAAATTGGACCACAATGGGATCGCACCTTCTATCGTTTTAGAGCTGCATAAACACAAAGCAAAGTACCTCAAAAGCTATCCTCTGGTTGCCTATTTAACACCAGCATGTCTAATTATAGAAATATCTTTCTTTACTGGTCCAGTACTATAATATTACAATCAAAGGTAATTTCACATTAAACTGGGTTTACACCAAACGAACATTTGCTGGTTGTTCGATCTATTCCTATATTCACAAGGTTACAGGATGTTCGTTGCAATTCACTCGGGTAGCAAATTTTTTTTGTTCTTATTGATTTGAATGTTGGCTATTTACGTCAAATGAGCAAAAAAGAAGTTCGTTGTTCTTTTGCTTTTTTGGTGTAAGCGTGGCTTTATAAGAACACAAAAGTACACATTGTAAAATATCATAACGATGCTTAGAAAAATGATCTGTGCAGGCTACTTTCAGGATATTTACAAAAACCAAAAGTTTTCAATCAGTTTATCTGATTACATAAAATTTCATTCATTATTCCACGTGACAAGTGACGGCTTAAAAGTTACCTATGTGAATTGTGAAGCTGCCCAAAGAGCCTCAATGATACAAGCGTATATGTTGCACTCAGTTCTAAATAAATTTGAACATTTCTGACCTGAGGAACTATTTTACCATTTATGACGTAAGTTTATTTAAATTATTTAATGCGTGGTATTCTGAGGTTTGCTCTTTAAATCGAAGTAGGTACCAAATAAATGTGGCCTACTCTTTTCTGAGAGTAGGAAATTAATCCAAGTGACGACTAAGTCAACAATAACAAATTATTTCCAGCGCTAACAGACCTGTACAAATACCAAATGTGGTATTAACAGTGGACAGGGGAAGAATAGTATATTATACACTAAGATTCAAAAGTGAGTGATTACGTGCGAGGGATTTGCAAAACGAGCGCAGTGAGTGAGCAATTCCTGAGCCATGTAAACTCACTTTTGAACCTTGATGAGGAAGATATTTTATATAATTAATGATCAGAAAGCAACGCAACGTTAGAATTTTATCATAATAATGGGTCTTTCACAAAAACTATCAAAAATGAAACAAAATATCAACAACTTCCTCATTGTGGCTGATTTAACGTTTCATTTAGAAAATGTAACCTCTACCACAATGTAAACTGAACATGCTTCCATTTAAAGAAATGCTTCCTGTGTTTACATGAAGGTGCGTTCACTTTATATTGAGATTATATTCATTAATGATATGAGATACTCTTTAGTTAAAAAATACCACCATAAACATTGTCTTTATTATCACGTATTATATAAAAGAATTTTAAAAAGCAGGCTTTCCTTAAAAACTTGCGATCAGCTTGTACTCAATACTTTACAGTTTACGCTTTCCTTGAGACCTACATACCAGGGGTTTCCAACCTTTTTCACTCGAGGACCTATAGCGTAGTGACTCCAATTTTGCAGATCCCCAGCGAAGAAACCATAACCTTGCGAACCCCTCGGTACATTTAAACACATGGAAAATTTGTACATACAAACAACAACTTATGTAACACAGTGAGTCCGCGAATCACAGGTTTGGAAGCGTCAGGGGCGCGGCCAGAATTTCTTCAAGAAGCCCAAAGCAATCTGATGACTTTTTTATTTTTTTTTGCTCGACAATTTTGAAAATTTACAAAATTTGAGAATTATAGCATTTATGGAATCCGCTGTTACATATTTATTACTAAAAATTTTTCAAAATTTTAAAAGTGACAAGCAAAAAAAAGAAAAAAAGGTCATGAGGCAATCGCCCCCTTTGTCCCTTTGGCTATGCCCTTGGTAACCTCAAAACTATATGCAAATAAAACCGCTGAAATTCAGATATAGATCTGAGTATCACTCACACAGATGCAAAAAGATTTTAAATTAAACTTACGAATTGTCAGAGTAACATTACTCTAAATATCCAACCGAAAGATTATGACGATTTTCTTCATACAACAACAACATTTTAGATGCTGCGAATTATCTGAAATAATGAGATCTGCGATCTTCAACAACATTTCAACTCCAAACTGAAAATGTCTACTTAAATCATAATACCTGAATCTAAAGTAGTCAGAATTTTGAGAATTTTAAGAAAGTTATGAGCTCAAACGACTAATACGAAATAAACTCTCAAAAAAATAGAATTTGATTAATTAATTTTCATTTGATAGAAGAAAGAGTGTTATCAATTTTCTTATTGAAAACTGAAAAAAAGCAATATTCAAGAAAAGTTCAGTCTTCTATCGAAAACATTATGACAAAAATATCATCCGTAATTTGCATCAGAGAAACTAAATTAGGGTGAACAGTTTTGATTTTTTCAAACATTTATATTAAGAGAAAAAGGAAGAAAAAAATTCTTGCACTTCTAGCTTCACAAAAAAAAAGTATATTTCATTGTTTGAAAATCCCCTTTATCACCAACATTCTTCTAATGAAGTAATATATAAAATATTTATACTTTTTACCAAAATTACCAATATCACAATAATAAGACGCATGCGATGAAATATACTGATTCAGTATCATGTTTTCAAAATATTTTATGAATGAATTTTTAATTTTTGGGTCAAAAATCATTATTTTTTTTTTTTAAATGAAAAATTATTACTAGTTCTAATTAGCACGATTTTAGGAAATATGTCGATGGTTCTCTTTGCTATAGTAACATGAATTGTAGATTATATAAAAAAAATAAAATAATTATATGTGAAAAAAATCTCCCACATTGCAAAACGACATATAGTGCAGTAGTCTACGTTCTGGTTACGAAAATATTAGCGGAGATTTAAGTGTCCATATTCAAATCTAATGTAAGGGAGCGGGTGGAGAGTGGGGGGAAATTGACCTTTTGCAGAGATCGGGTTGTTTTTAGGTTAAAACGAGTGTTTTTCTCGATGAAGGCTACAAAATGAATGTCACACTATATAGCTAATAAGTTGGGAACAAACTGACCAAACAAAACCAAAATTGGTATGTCTGGTTCTTGTATGAGAGGTACTCTTTGTATTGAATTTCGTGACTATTGAAAGAGAATTGCAACTTTTACTGAGATAACATGAAAAATTAGCACCTCCAACAGCCCCAGAGAATTAACCATAATACCAATAGGAACCAAATTTGGAATCATGTTAGATATACTTCAAATCAATATCTGTACTAAATTTTGTGACTATAGCTTGAAAATTACTCCGTTTAGAGCCAATAATCTTCCAAAAATGCAACAAAATCACTCTTACCAGACTTACACTGAAAATTTCAACCTGTACGCTGTTCAATAGAAAATTCATATAAACTGACCTACCGGACGGGGACCAAAAACAATAGGGTTTTTCCTTATATGAATCCGAATATGTGTTTCAAATAAGGATGCTCTTCATCCTCTGCCCCCAACAAATTCAAAAACATCTGGAATCGTCTGGAATAAATGAGCTCTGAACAGCCGGTGTGTTACGAATGAAAGTTTCATTTCTGCGTTCATGCCACAAAAATAAACCTAGAATACAATTATTTTTACTAAGTTTGTTGCCCTTAACCTTGACTGCATATCGATAGAAGATCTATGTATAGGTAGTTCAGAATTTAATGTTTTTCTTTCAAAGACGATGACGGGTGGTGTGTGTGAATTCGTAAAACATTTTCGTACATTTTCGATAAAAATTTTTTTTTGAGCTCCCACGGGCTTAACTAACAAAAAAAAAATAACGAAGAAAATGTAAAAAAAAAACTATTCAACGTGAATAATTATATCGATTTGATATAGGAAAAAAATTGGTCACGTACGAAAAAGCATCTGATGTCAAAAATTTATAATATTTTCTCGGAAAAAAAATACCTTGTTTCGAGGTCGGAATTTTCTTTTTCTTTCCTCAAGAGGAAAATTGCAATTATAGTGCTTTGAACCAAATATTGAAGCATACACTGTATGCTGAAGTTAACAGAAAAAAAATCAAAGATGTGAAATTACGTATTGTCGGTTATTCACACAGAAAATAATATAGCATTAGATTCTAGAGAACGTGACTAGGAGGTAGGTATTCTAAAGCACCAGCCTACATTCTTCGAAAGAAACAGGCAATTTAGAAAAAAAAATTCCTTTGCAACATGTAGCCTAACATATTGACTAATTGAATGAGTTCGCAATCATCTGCCTTCAGCTTTTAGTCTAATTTTCCATGAAAATTATGCTAACATGTTCTGAAATGAGGATTTTGAAGGCAGTCTAACAAACATCACTTTTTTTATCAGAAGATGAAGGGACGGCTCAAAAGTAGAAAACCCAGTCACTGAATTTGAAGTCAGAACAATAATATATTGATTTTTTCACTGAAAATGCATCCTTCTCATTATTGACTTGCTTTCAAGAGTAGTTGAAACTCTTAACTAAAAAAACGAAGAAGCAAAGGCTACTGGTTTAAAAAACTAAATATTATATAAGATCTGTGTATCAGATTATCATTATCTGAAATAAATTTGACCCAAGAATTCAATTTTTCATCGTTGAAAGTTGAAAACAAAAATTAAGAACCACTTTACTCCAAAGCCAAACACTGAGATTTTCAAATAAGTACAAACTACTGCTGGTGCTATTCAGTCAACAGAGAATGAAAAAAAAATACTGTCAACTAAACCCAACGAATATATTTTTGTTCACTTCACTTTTAGAGGAAATAAATTTTCCCATTTTACGACATAATAAAGATCTATTCCCACAACAACATTTAAATGCCAGTACACCACAGCCCGCAGTAGGTATTCTGGATACCATTCATGATAGTGGAGTCGGGTATTGTACAAGTGCATTTTGCATAAATTTCTTCTCCAGCTTCCAACGTGAAGTCCATGAAATACAACTTCATTTCAAAAGTTCACCTTCGACTAAAGATTTGCTCTGCTCCAATGCACGCGACTCAAACAACCCAATACACATGTGACCAAATGTTCAACAAAAATGGTGAGCATCTCCTTCAACCAATCACAAAATCAAAAACACATCCCATGACACGCTTCTCCTGTAATCTACACGCACACTTCCTCAGATATCGGTTGTCTTCAGTTCCCACTACTTTTACAAATACACCCTCTCGCGAATTCCATTTGCGAAACATAGATTTCTCTCTTCTACAATTTAAAATATTAAAGACTGACTCAATACATTATTATTAGCCATAATTTTGCTATAATTTCTCAGTATTCTTCTATCACTCCCTGTTGTGCAAGTGATTCAAAAACCACCGAAAATACCACTTGCACCTTTTAAATTTGAAATGAATTATTTACATTTAACCCAAATTCTGCATCATCAGTTTTTACAACAAAATTGACAGCTATTTTCCTTTGTTTACTGTAAATTTTGTCGTCAACCCAAATTCATCTTTCACGTTATCTTTGAACTCACTGAACGCTCTCTCCTCCATTCTGGAAACATTATCTCTCAAAGGATACTCCTCCTTCTCCCCAATTGCTTGAATTTGTTTGTACTTCCATCGACTTCATTTGGGTTCCCGGTCACACAAACGTATTGTTGAAAACTATGAAGTTGATTTAGTAACTGGTCAATTCTTCTCCAACTCCTCCTACCTTAAAACATTTCTTACTCTTTAAGATTCTAAGTCTTTCTTCCAGCGCAGTATCTCCCTCAAATGGCAAAACCACCGTGAATCCCTACATTCTCAAAAACGATTTTCCGTCAAACCTAGATATATCATTTACAGATTTACCTTTTCATTAAAAAGGAATAAACGAAAGGAAATTAAGCTTAAGCTACCCAACTTTGACTTGGATTCACCAGAATCGCTCACCTGAATGTTACTTTATGCGGTGCTGATCTGCCCCTTCTCCCTGTTCTTCATCTTTGCATCTCTTGTCCCTGTTACTCACTCCATACGCCCCAAGCTAGGCCTTCCACACGATATCTCCGCACTTTTTTGCAATTCCTTCCGCATTTGGACAACCTACTTCACCATTTCCGCTTATGGGTACGACTTATTATGTGTGATTTATTTAATTAACTGACCAAAGCCCTTGTGTAGCTAATGTCATAAATTAATTTGAAAAAATAAAAAAATACAAAATAATTTAAAAAATGTTCAATTTGGTTAAATGTTCCGAGTAGCCTACAAGTGTAATTGAATGGCAAAAATAATCAAGTAAATCCAAAAATTGAATTCGTTTTATGCATTAAAAATTACTGGTCAATTTTGAACCACGACTTAGACGATTAGGTGGCCTACGAAGGATTTTACCGTTACTTACAGTAGGAATATTATTTTGCTAGTACAAAGTATGAAACCAAACAAAGAGAAAAGTAATGCGACAAATTATTCAGATAGCCAACCCGCGCTGAAAAGAAACAAAAAATTAAAAAAACTCTAGCGCAGCAAGCATCGCTAGAAAATGTAGGTATTCCTGACTAAAAAAGAAAAAAAATTGAATGTTTATCGAAATTGAATTATGGGAAATTTAATAATGACTGCTTGTCGAATAAAATAACAGCAAGAGTGCTTTGGTGACAGATTTTTTTTCCTTCTAGTATACAATTACACATCTTCTCTTGTTAGCAATAATTTAAGATTTCTAAAATCATTTTTACACGAGAGGTTTTAAATTGGTTAAAAACATATTTCGCATTTTTTTGGAATATAATATAGTTTAGTAAAATTAAACACAATAAAAAAATTAAAATATGAGAATTATTTGGAAAAATTGTGAGTAAATATTACGTTTAAAATGAGGTGTCAAGGAAATTTACAATGAAGTGAAAGAACGAAGACGTGTATTACGAAGATATAAGACACATACGCAAGTTATTAAATGATTGCTTAGAAAATTTAACAAAAGTAAGCCTGTTTTCAGATTTGGTTCATCTAGACTTCATATTCTTTTCTTAGAAATAGTTTAAGATTTTTTCAAATCACATCTACGCATGAGCCATTAAGACGATTGAAACAAAATTTTTCAGAATGATAGAATATAATATATTCAATGTTTACATCAAAATTTGTGACTACTAGTGAATAATTACGCATTTTAGAACCATTTAATCCCCTAAAATGAAACCTAATAAAACGTAATAGACGAACCATAGGGCCGATCTGGACCAAAAACATTAGGCTTCGTCCTCATTTAAAACCAAATAAGTGCACCAAATTTCAAAAATATTGGAAAAAAATTGCCACATACCAAGTTCAACAGAAATGAGTATATATATATACACGCATGTATTATATTATGTATGAATTTCAGCTGATATTGGCAAAATTTTTCAGCGGTCATGAGATGAAAAACGAATTTACCTCTGGGTTTCGATACAGGATCAATTTTAATACGTCCATTATCTTAGTAAACACATGCAAAAAGGCTGGAGCCTTTTCAATTGTTTAATTATTACGTATCTAAATTAAAAAAAAACTGAAACGACTAGTCCAAATTATACGCAACAAGAGAAAAACAAAAAGCACAAGTAGGTAATATTTTCTGATCATTTGTAGATGATTAAAGGTTCCGATGGTGTAAAGTTTCCACAACGGAAAATACCAAAGATTAGGTCAACAGTCGATTATAAAACTAATTAAAATGGCATAAAATTTTTAACGGCCTACATATTTTCGACTTGATTCGATCTTAGAGGCAGATTAACCCACAGAGTGTGGCACTACATGATATTTCGCAACGGCAGAACAAGTCACAACATTGGAACTTTTTGATAAAAGCACTGGGTCAAATTTAAAATCAGTTCATTATCTCAGACCTCTCGCTACGTTAAAAAATTAACTAAAACACTAGTAATTTATGCCTACAACGATGAAATTGGAATGAAATTGAAAAAGTAAAATAAAAAAGAGAGAAAAACATGAATCGTTATAATTATGTTTCTCAGCCTTTTGTAGGCAAGAGATAGTTACCTACATGGATATATACATCAAATATCTCTACCGCGCATCAACCGCGGTAAGTGTGTATTTTCCAAAAATGTCAAATTTTGTAATGGCTGCCATTCGAAAACTAGAGGACCGATTTCGTTAAAATTCAATAATAAACCAGTCCCTAATAGTCTCCAACTACCATACAAATTTCAAGCCAAAATCTTTTAATTTATGGGAGTTATCGTGATGACAACATGGTGGGTTTAAATAAGACTTTGAAAACCCCTTCCTCCGAAACTAGTGGATGAATTTCAAAAATTTTAACGTAGCCAATGAAAGCTTCTAACACCACCCCAAGTTTCATTGTCATAGGTCGAACTGTGGAGGCTTCACAGGTTTCCAAAAAGTGCCAATATGAGTTAAAAGTTGAAAAATATAATATATATATATATTGTGTACAGAAGAATTTGAGTGACCTATATATTCGTTATCTACGACTCAGGATCGGAGCTTTTACACAGGTCCCGCCATTGCACTGAATGAAATAGTTGTATTTTCCAAAGGAAAATACATTAATAAACCGATAAGTTACATCATAAAACGTCAGGATAAAGTTGCATTACGTAGGTAGCTTACTATTAACCTACGGTAGTGTAAAGAGCTCCAGAAAACTATCCAGTTACCTTCAGAAATAATCAGCGTGAAAGTGGCGTTGTTTGTACAACTTCTTCCCGTAAAAGCGACAGAACATTACCTCCCCTTGGATGAGAAGCACAAATTACAAACACTTGTGCTTTGCAATATTGTATACTTACACCAAATATGCACTTTTATTTTTCCTAATTTACTTTATTTTTGTTGCTGGTCGCACGATCATCGATGCTCTCTTTTTTAAGATGCCGAGTTTGAATTTTATTTAAATTTTCTTTCTAAACCTTTCCCAGGACTCTTGGTTAAATGTGAGATAATTCTTCATATTTCCTTTTATCGTAATGTCTCGTACCATCGGTACTCATCCATAAAATAATCATTTTAGAAATGACAAATTTGAATTTTGAATTTGTTTCTTCAGCGGTTGAATATTTTTTCTGCCTTCTGGGACTTGCAATGGAAGTTCCCCGTAAATTTGTATTCATTTTTAATTCTCTACATGGTTAAATATATGTTTAGGAATACGAAGTTGGAACGTTAATAATAATACTTCCACAACTGAATGAATAGTTACATGGATTACCATTGCAATAAACGATGAAAGAATTTTTATTCATCTTTAAGTAAAGATGTAATAATTATGCTAATTCTCAATTTTAAAGGGCAAGCAGAAAAATTTGAGATGTCGGTGGCGATAGACAAATGCAGCTTGGAACAAGTATTAACTCAATATAGTAACATAATTACCATTTAAAAATAAAATAAAAAATATGAACCAACACTCACATGCCCCAAATGGGAAATATAGCAATTATAAACATTTTTAAGGATAAATGGCAGTAATATTTTGCTTGAGTATTAACTTTCAACTAGTGGCCTTGATTTCGCACAGTTATATAGTTGAAGTAAAATTTTTTTATCGTTCTACGCATGAAGCAAAAATATTATCCAAACGTGATTTTGGAATAAAATCAATTTTTTTAAACATAATTCGTTCATATTTTTGTTACTTTTGTGAGATTTATGAAAAATACTGCGAAAATCCAATATCATGGATTATTCTCAAGTAAAGAAGTTTACTACACAAATTTCACCACCTGGTCCTAGTTATTAGCTGAAATAGCAGAATTAGTCTTGTTCTCGCTCATTCCGTAAGACTTATACAAAACGCGAAATTTGAGACCAACTATGAACAAACTGTAAAATAGTAACAATCTTTCTGCAGTATTTATTGTTCAATTTTTGGTCTCACTATTTGCAGATTTATAGGCGTTTATGGTTACTTATTGTAAAAGGACACGAGAAATAAGATTTATTTTATTTTAATTTAGCCATACGAATAACAATAAAAATCTGGTGATATTCAAATACAGACCTAAACTTGACTATGCAAGACCAAGACACAGACCAAAGTAGAGATTATCAGCTCTTCGTCTTCGTTGTTGCAATTGCTCATTACTACCAGGCGCAAAACAAAGTTTTAATTTCTGACCTGTCATAATCAGCTCACGATTTTTGATAAAGCTGTCAGTTAACCAATAATATAGTGCTTTAATAGAATAATTCTGTAAAATTGACCGTTAACTTCTTAATTATGTAGGTACCTATAAGTGCGAACAGAAAAGAACGATAGATGCTTCCACCACGACAAAACCAGCTTCCAAATCTGGTTCGATGGAATGTAATTCAGAAAAAATGCATAGGTATATTACGGAGGCACATTTGCATGAGTCATTTTTCGAAACTTTACGGGAAAATTGCATTTAATTCTTAAAAAATCAACTCTCACAGCTTTTTACATCAAAGTGAAACAAAGAGTTCTTATTGGACGCTCTTGGAAAATTCTACGCCAGTAACACAGAGTGAAAACATAAATTGAAAATTGAACAAAAAGAAAAAAACACTAGTTCTAGTGATTAATTAACAAATTTTTGTTATAGTTCATATGGATTCAATGACGTAAATAACTATTAATACATCGGTTACTTTACCTTTGATGTCAAATTTATATCCTTATAAATTTTATAGAGAAGTAATAAACGGCAGATAAAAGTCTGGTTAAGTGCAGTTTTCGATGATGTAAGTAGCACACCCGTTCTTGTTATACATTCATTTTTCAATAAAATTATTATGATTACGATTAATGAACAACAAATCCAACAAATTAATCTTCTTGAGAAAATACAAAATCACAATTTACGTATACTTACAGTGAAACCCCGATTATCTAACCACCACAAGATTGGGGGAATGATTGAAGAAGACGAAAAAATAAATAATCAAATGTTTAGCTTCATCCACTGAGTTTTTTTTCTGAAATCAGACTTAATAAACGCCAAAAAGTATTTTATAGTCGTGTAAGTTTGACTATACCCGACGATAAGGCCACCGTAAAATCATCATCTACAACTGATTTTTGTATTCAAATTTAATGCCCTTTCTTCAAATATACTTAGTTCCCAACAAAAAGGCTAATTTTTGTTTTTCTTGACAAAACAAACCCCAATCCAAAGGGTAAGTTGACCCAGCCAGAGGAACCTGAATGTTTTCTTTAAATCCTTCAACTTCAATTAGTGTACTTTAAAAACCAAACGAACTAAAAATTGCCCAACTATATCATTAAAAATTTATGAATGAGTTGAGGGAGGAGTGAGGAGGTCGACTTTTTTTTCAGATGAAATTTCTTAGTCCAGCCAGATATGGTTTGTAGTTTGACCCTAGTCCGACTACGTTTGAAAAGTGAATCACTGTTCTATAATGGAAAAAGGTTGATGAAAGAATACTATTTTTGATGCACCAAAGGTACGTAATTTTCGTATATGCTAAGTCTCTAAAATTGATTTACCCTGAATACGGACGCTATGAAATATGGACACCGTAAATAATCGCCAAACAAACTGATATATACCCACAAAAAAATTACTTTTATGGCGTAAAAAGGACTGGAAACGTACACCTACACGGATTGACAAGTGAAAATTTGAAAAAAAAAAAAAAAATGAAAACGTTAAACGGATAGCCGTTAATTTTCCGTCAGATAGGAGATTCAATTCTTCATTTCCGGTATTGAAAAAAATAGAAAAAACAAGTACCTACCCACCTATGCGCGAAAGGGAATAAAAAATTAGAAAAAATAAAATATCCGGGTCAGTCGCCCGGCTGTAGGTTATTGGTGCACAGTTAACCCGCAAACCATCCACCAGACGGCAGCAAGTCGTCGAAACCAAAAGTGGTTTTCCCTCGCCAATTAAACCACTGTCGAAAAAAGTGGCCCCATAAACGCGACAAAGGTCGACAGAAATGGAAATCATTCGAACGTAGACGTATATTATATTATGTAGGCATACGTGGGCCCACCGTTATTCGCATGAGGTTTATATACCTATACTGCGATATTTCTGCGGCAGACTTTGGTTCGTCGCGTCCGCATTACAGCCTGCTGCGGTTAGAGAGATGTGCCTCTCTAATCATCCATTTGTGTGACCTGCACCGAGAATGAGTTTAGGAGAACAAAGACCTGTGAAGAGGCGCCGATAACGCGCACCACTTCACAATGCATTCGCACTACAAATTTATCATTGATAAACACTTCGTGTATAACAGGACCCGCAAGTAGGTCAATTACTATATACGTATATATGTATACTCTTCTTCCTATTTTAAATTTAAAAATAATATTCGCCCGATTCGACGAACATTATCGGCGCTCTGCTGCCTTTATTCGTTTCATCGTTAACCTTATCCAGTTACGTACAGGTACTTACGTAGTACAGCTTTGTCGACGCGTTGCAGAGGATTTTCGAAAAATTCAGCCGAGGAACGCAGTATAGGGCACCAGCAGCACTACGTAGTTAGCAAGGGCGTATGAACGATTTTTGTTTAGGAGGGTGCCGAGGGTGGGGTGGGGCATACAAGTCGAAAAATCAAGAAACCAAGAAATGTAAAACATCTGTGTGACAGCCGCGTAACGGAAGGGGCGGTGAAGGGTACTGATAGTTACAATGCCCTCCGCCGTTGGAATGATTATTGTTTTAAATGTAATCTGTCGAAACTAGGATAAAACTTTTGGAAGGGTTTCAAGGGCCTGTCATTTTTTTCTCAAATAAAAATAAGTACGACGTATACCTAGTCTGTTATATTAGCGTTTACACAGTACCTACAAATTTTTGATGTTGGGTCTTAGTTCCCAGGCCACTAGTAATTAGTAACCGCAATTAGGCAAAAAATCAACATTTATTGGCAAACACTGACTCATTACTTGGTAGAAGCCTAAATGAGGGATTTTGAAGATGTGCCATTTCTTACCCTGATTGTTTCTCTAATATAGAAAGTCATTTTCTCATTTCAAGAGTCCCAATGGGTACATAAACCAAAACTGATCACCAACGTAACTAAGTCAGTCCATGTCAAAGATACATACACAAGTGAAAGGGAGCACCTTTCACTTTTTTTCAAGTGATACATTAAATCTATGCAAAATAAAAAACTGTAATCTGGTAAGTATTGGAAATAGCTCTGAAGTCTAAATCAATTTAGCTGCTTTTTGCCACAATGGTTTCTTCAATTTAAAGGGGTAACGTTCAGTTTTTCCAAATATCAGCTTTTAACAGGTCCATTTGTAATGAAAAACGAGTTTTTGTGAAAAGAAAGATGTACTTAATCACGTGTTTTGCGGCATGTGATGTGAAAAAAAATCATCAAATGTTTTCGAAAATTAGTAAAATAGTACATTATACACAAAGATTTAAAAGCGAGTGTTCACATGCAAGAGAAAATTTTTGAAACGAGCGCAGCGAGTGAGCAATTCCCTAGTCATGAAAACTCATTTTTGAACCCTGTTGAGGAAAATATGTTTTATAATTGATGATCAGAAAGTGACAAAAGGATAATTGAATACCTCATAAATGTTCTTAATGATGGGTGAAACAGGTACTTTCAAAATGACTGAATATAGTGAACATACCACATTCAGCATCAGCAACAGTGTTGCTATGAGAAGCAAGCGTGTCTGTCATGCAGAAAGTTGCCAGTTTAAACTCCATTCGGGGTATATTTATTTTGTTTTTTTTTTATGTGTTATTTCCATTAATAATTTTGATAGGGTGACAGGTTTGGTGACTTTTTTTAAAACATAAAAAGAAAAAAAGAAGAGTATAAAATTACAATAGTTGAAATGAAAATAAAAACATTACCAGTTGAGTTCATAATTTTAATTGCTGGCTTGTAGATTAAAAGTTAACCCTGTTATCTTAACTACAACCTCCATGTAAAAATTGTTACACAGACGCAATTTTACTCTTTACATAGAGGTTATAGTATGCTTCATCAATGAAAACTGTTTCTTTTGGCTTGTAAAATATCAGTGTAAACATTGCTTTTTTGATCATGTAGTATAAAAAAGTCTTAAACAGCAACCACTATTTTCCTATCAAATAAATTTTATATGTGTACATAAATAATATTTATCTATTAATTTCGTAATTATCCGCGATGAGTGCAACATAGAAAAGATTTTGATCGATACCGTAGTTGAAATTTCAAAAAAGTCATCCTGCAAGCTTCACAAGAAGAGTATGATTTCAAAAATCATAAAAATTTCTTTATTTTTCAGTCCCATGTAAAGTCTACCTGAATTTTTTTTTAAACTTGCTAAAAATTTTGATGTAAAGTGAAAAACGATCTGGTTATGTGCCGCAGTGACACAGATAACTAAAGATTTTGTGACAGGTTTTCAACGAGAAAACAAACCCCAAAAAATTAATATTAACGTATCTAATTTATGAATTTTATAGATAATCTTTGCAAATACATACCTTTTTCGGGGGGCTCTGTGAAGTTTACACTCTAAAACTACCCAAAAAGTATGCCACTGGCTCAAAGTTAAACTTACGTCATAAGGTTGCATAATATTGAAGGAACTGGATTAAAAATGTGTAAGGAAGGAGGTGAGATAAACAAATGGAAATCCCAATTGGAAGATTAATAAATAAAATTTTAGAAAACACCCACTGATGAAATCCTGGACCCGTCACTGGTTCATGTTAATTTCGGTTAGCAATCAAACATTCTCATACAATCCTGTCTTGCTCGAAGACGAAAAAATACCGCCGTCTGATTCTGTTGTAAGTAGATTAGAATTTATTTGGGCGAGAAGCTGACTTACAAGGTTTATGTGAACTAAAGAGGAGCTCGATAACACGTCCTCATTTATAAGATGTACCGACTGGATCCTGTATACCTATCGCATTAATTATAGATTCGAATTCGTAACCGAGTTTTTCATACATGAATCCCAACAAAGTTACAATCTCCTTAACAAAAAACATTGTCTGTTGATATACCAACTGACCAAAAACTACGGCAGTGACAACCAATCCTGGAAATACAGTCTACAGCTACATGGACTAACTACTACGGTAATGACCAGTTGCCCCTACAAACAACAGTTAAATACAATCAACTGCGTCGTTACATCTATGCTAATATTTTCCACTCAATAGTTTTTCTTTTGTGTCTTTATAGATTACTTAATGTACACAATAGAAGCCAAAAAAAAAAAAAGTATCCTGGACAACTATGATAGAAAATGACAAGTTAGTTCATCAAAAAAGAAAATTATGTACATCTAAACACACTGCTGAAACTCGGGTCGACAATGAGGTATTTAACTGAGGGGATGCAAAACAGTCAGTACCTAGCCGTTAACTATTGGACGGTGATTTTGAAATAAGGCACTTCATGTCTAATTACTTACAGCTGAAGCACCACTGTTCGTTCTAGATGGTGAATGGTACAAAAAATTGTGCAGTATGTACCAGATATGGAACTTACTGTACAAATGGCACCACGCAGCATGAAAAATACTCACAGCAGCACTGATGTATGCAGACAATTGATCAACTAGGTATCTCCTACCATCCCCCTCAAATTAAAGTGAGTAAAAGCTCAAAAATTCATATGAGAGTACAACTCTTATTTTAGCCTATTAATATTATTTCATTTCAATTAGACATTTTATCGTTGCAACATTAAAGTTCACATGTTTATCTTTAACAATACACCAAAAATATTTGTGAATACTGCTTTAGCAGTGGGGCTACACTAAACACTTACGAGAATGAAAAACCAAAAACTGGAGGAGGGTAAAAGAAGGAAATGACCAGAGTCGATCAAAAACAATTTCAAGTACCTATAAAACGCTGTATTTACAGTCTATTAGAAAATAAGACGATTATAGATGGAAATTTCAAGCCAAATACATTTTGTAAATCAAAGATAATCTGTACTAGATAACTAGAAGATTATATAGCTGGCTAGCCGCATATTCACGTGCATATTTGAGTAGCCGTCACTTCAGCTTATGGAACGGACAGAGTGCTGCATTGATTTCCAAAACACAAATAAAAATATTGGCCAGTATATCGCCTTTCATACGTGAGAATTACTCAATTTTTTTCATAATCATGTAGATCACACCCAATCGCAGGCGTACACACTTCGCAAATTTAATTTTTCTGTAACGGACCTGTCATTCGATCATAAATCCTTCAACTTGGCAAACCAAAACGTAAATTTTTTAATAACTTCTACGTGGGGCTACCGTTATTTATAAGTTCATAACTAAATGATTCTACATGCACCTGACTGAGATATTCGTACGAAGAAACGCATGTAAATGTACCAAAATGGCATTATATTTGTACGATGCATAATACCTACGTTGTTCTCGTGAATTGTAAAAGTGAAGATTCGTAAGCTAACTAGCATGCAAGTAAATTATACACCGCATTGACCAATCGTTCGTTATTTGAGACGTGTGTGCAATTGGAACTACAAATAATGAAGCAGAGCTTTTGTAAAAACTTCGTTCATTCACACCTACACTTTTTACTAGGTACATCACAAGCTCCAGCATTTTTAAAGATTTCTATTCAAAGGCACCAAGTCTTCTTTGACAATAATTTGGCCTTTGACCCTTCGTTTCTTTTTATGAGTCACCAATCTTTCTCCTAACCAAATTAATAATAACGGCTGATTTTAAATGCCATATTCTCGTCCTAAAATGCATCAAATGTAAAAATCAAAAGTAACTTCTCCTTCATAATTTATACAGTCATTGAAAATGTTCTAATTTTACGAAGAAATATTAGCTCTAAAATGATTTACACTTTCGACAATAATTCTTCTAAACTTCGGTAAGTTTACTGATGCAATTGACACAGCGATAGTTCCCTCTGTAAAGTTTTTACTTCATTTCTAGAAAGCTCACAAATTATTCTGAAACTACATGAAAACTTTTCTCAAAATAAATTATATTGATAATGGGTGTCTCTTTCCACTTTCCAACTTTTCAAAGTGAATTAGATAATTTGAAAGAAGCAGACCATTTTCACTAGAAAATCAGGCCACAAAAAGTAATCTTTAATAAATAATAAGTCAGTAAGTACTTATATAGAGATGAAACAGCAGCGCTGCAAACGAAGACGAAAATGATCACTGGTTTGACGAGGAATGAACATTCTCCAGACTGGCTGCCAGAGTTTTACCCTCATTAGCGCTCTGAAATAAAAAAGAATACAAACCAACGATTAACTTTGAAATGTATGAAATGTAAATAATAAGATGGCACTTTTGGTTTACTTAGTTGTTGACAAGTAAAACGGTGCAATATCAAATATCTTATTTGAACAGGTGGTAAATATTTTACCTGGCGACACTTAGGCAACCCATCCGTCACTATTTACGTTTTTCTATATGTACTTAATCGCCTAACTTGCTAAATTTTTTGGATTTTTGTTTTTGAACAGATGATATAGGTATACCTGATTCAATAATTATTATAGCACAAAAAAACTGAACGCTGAAAATCTTTGCAAAGTAAACTTCAAACCACACAATTTTAATCACAATAAATAATAGTATTGGTAATGTAATCATTGACGAATAGAAACATTTTTGAGCTGTCCGATAAATAATCGTCAGACGATTAGAAATAATGCACGGTCTTCACCAGGACATTTTATTTTTCATAAAACTGGACTTTTTCAGCGATTTTTTTACAATGAATTGCAAAAATTTATAACGCTACACTGAATGGGTAGCAGACGAATTGAGAAGTTCAGTCTAGACTCCTATGGCATAATTCTATCAAAAATTTGAATTTTTACCAACAAGTAACCAATTACATATCCCAATGGACAAAATAATGGCGAAATTCTAGCCATAATACGAATATCCGAGCGATTTGCTCGATGCATAACAAAAATGAGATGTCATATGTGGAAACAACTCTCGCAAAAGTGACACAGGTATTTTAGGCAGTATGCTTACATCTTACTACATGGGGTTAATGCTGTTTGTCGTATAACAGTCATCTACTAAAATGTGGCACTTAGAATGCAACATGACAACAAATATAAACTACCACGGGTGGTTTATCCTGAAGTGGCGAGAAATTGGCTACATTTTGGGGGTAGGTATAATGGAACCGATGCACCAACGCTACCCACACTCCTTTGTCGCTTTGCATACATTAGGTAATAGCATAATCTTTGTGTTTCTTTTCCTCAATTTTTGTGTTTATTTGTTTGGGTCTCTGTTTATTCGCTATGTTTCTGTTACATTTTTGACTGAAACTGTGATAAAAAATAATATTTACTGCTCTTTTTAGCGATATTGGTACCAAAAGTATTCCACAAATCACAATTAAATTATATACTTACCACCGCATGTGATTATGCTGGGGCCAGAAATATCACATATATTACGTACGTCTAGTAACTATTACTAAACTGAAATTTGGTGACTACACGCATTTACCAATCGTAACACTACCTGACATACAACTGCTACTTAGTGGTTTTTCTCTTGATTGTAGTACCAACACCGCATCAGGGTTTTTTTATTTTAAACTGCACACCAAATTACACTTAGCAGGCTGGGATCATGCAATTTACTGAATTCAAAAATTAAGTGAAACTTAAAACACTTCGTATCATCTTCAAGAAACATCAACTATTTCAGTAATAAGATTACGAAAAAATGTCCCGTTTCTCTGTAACCTGGAAGGATGAATTAATCTTTTTCATATTTTCAAAGAAATCTCCACTGTTACTAACCAAGATTTCCTTAACTGAAGATTTAGCACCAATGAATTAGGTATACGAAAAAAATTATTATAATTTATCATACAATAATTCCCAAAAAATGGAATATAATGACTTTGTGCCCGTTACAAACTCTTCGATAGGTAAGTAAAAGAAAACCAAGTGATGAAAATTTACTGACGAGTTTCGCATGAGGAGCGTAGGTATGAGAAAGCGTCCGAGGTCTGAATCATCTTGGAGGAAAAAACAAAACATGGCATCTAAAGATAATCTGTTTTTGGCGACTATGGTGACTTGCGTTGTGATGGGGAAAGACGGAGTGGGAGCTAGAAGGGACAACAAAGAAAATGTGGACACTCCTCACTTGGGATGGAGCCATCTACATCATTGTTCCACAGCATACAATATCGAATCGAATTTAAATTTAGCTTTTTCAACTGATGAATAAATTCAAATTCCGTTGACATTTTTTTCACTTATCTCTAAAAATTCAGTCTCAGTTATTTGCAATTTTCCCAAGTCCATTTTCATATTTTTTCAACATAAATATGAATAAAATTCTTTTGCTTGCCTTGCTTTCTCCGCCCTCAAAAATGAAAAAAAAACTAAATCATTATTTTCGTCTGTCTCCAATGTGTCTTTATTAAATGTTTTCTGCATTGAGAAAAACTAATATTTGGTTAGCCGGTGTAAGGTGAAAACTACCAATACTCGATATTTGCGTCAAGATTACCGGTGCAGCATTAGCATCAACAAACATAAATCATAATAATATAAAACGTAGTTTCTACTTGGGTTAAAGATAACACGAATCTCGGAGAACAATTCAGATGTCGACTGTACAGTTTAGAAAGGGAGGTACTTACCAGTATCATCGGTACTACTTATTAGTTTTTCTACCATGTTTACAATAGCGTAAGAATAACGGTAACCTCACATAAAAGTTATTAGACAAAAATTTACGTTTTTGTTTGCCAAGTTGAAGGATTTATGATCGAATGACAATATATTCCGTTAGTAAAAATTAAATTCGCGAATAGAAAACCTCGCTGCGGTTCTGTAGCTTGAAGAGAATAAAATATTACAAAACAAAACAAAAAAGAAGTAGAAGTAGAAGAAGAAGAAGAAGAAGAAGAAGAAAACGAAAGAAAGACACATTTCTCCAGAGTACTTGGAACATTTTTACCGCAGTTTGACATAATTTAGGTCTTGGAATATTCGGCTTCGAATAAGGTATACCTAGGTCACACATCAGTCAAACGATATGGGAGATAAATCGTCGATACTAACTTCTCTCCGGGTTATAGATTTACATTTCCAAGAAGAAATCTATGATAAAATACAAAATGTTTTTACGACCTTCTTAAATGTTTATTTGCATCAAATTTCTATGCCGCAAAAAAAATTCATATTTTATTGAGCAGAGGCACGCCAGAATGCGGCATCATATGAGGCAATTTTCAGAGATTTAGTACATTCACCATTATTTGTTTTATGATCAAAATCTCTAGAAAAAGTTACTACTTCCATCGGTTTCTTTAATTCAGAACCATACCGACTAAAGACATACAAATAAATTTTTTATGTTTTGACCAAAATGCAAGGGCAAAATGAATAAGGCTTACAAATAGATAATATTTCTTCGAACTGAAACAAAAATTAAACACGATTACAAAATATTCAACAACACAATAAACCTTCTCTTTTTCAACTCAATTCATAAATAAAATTGGTACATTCAACCTCACTAATTTTGTCTGCTACCAGCATTTGATAATCGATTCACTAATTAATACTTCGAAAGGATACCGAAAAACGTCTTGGTGTTCAACCACTCATGAAAAATTAAAAAAATAAGATAAAAAAGTGCGAAAAATATGAACTTTCCAAATATGTAGATGAAATTCAACCTCAGAACGTCAAAAGAAAGGCCAAGTGATAAATTCTGTTGCTACTGTACTTACCAGATAACCAAACAAATGAATTCAAAATAATTGATGGCTACAATTATGTGCTTTCCAGCAAAAATTATATACCTATTATTTTTCGTAATTCCCAATGGAAGCAAAAAAGCGTTTACTTCAACCCTAACTAACTTTCACAAACAGACCACTGCAGAAACAAGATTACAAATAACTTTGTACGAAGACAAACCATCACACAGAAGAGAATATGTAATTAATGAAAGATGAGACTTCCTTTTCGAATACGAGGAAGAACAGTAATTAAAATCGAGCTAACAGGTAACAGTTTTTGATGCAGCAAAAATACCAACATGCGTTTTATGTCATCAAGTTTATTCATATTTTCCTATTTTTATCAAATTAGTTAGCCCATTGAACGCTGTGGCGTAAACATGGATCCTTAAATTTCACGTCGAGAATTACAACTAATTTGCACAAAGTCAAAAAATTAAAAATAATTATATTATTGTATAAACGATTGCGAATAATTGATATAGAGCAGAGAAGGTTTGGGTTCAATGCTCTTTCCCTTTAGCATCAAAAAATAAAAATAAAAATTCTTCAAATGTTTTCCTGCATTTCTAACGAATTCACGTGTATCGAAAAAAAGTTCCATTGATTGGTAAATTTAAGTGTCTGATGCAAGTATACATTGAAGGGGATTTTTTATTATGGCTTCGAAGAGATAAAATGGGAACCATAACTGAGGAAAGTAGTCCCTTTTTCACTTTTTAATACAATTCTTCAAGAAACAAAAGGTCATTTTGTAAGGGTAAACGAGGCCTGACGAGAGGGAGAAGGAGAGATTCCGCAGGCCTAAATTTTGAGGAGTCCGGATACACCCTTAAAAAAAAAGAGAAAAATAAGCAAATTTTCATGAAAAATTTCATGAAAAACGACTAAAACAATATTTTGGTCGTTCCGCTCACGAAACTGGCTTTTCCATTATTATAAAACCTCTCTCACGAATAAATCCTGCAGATTGCACCTGAACACAGAGGTAGTTTCAATTTTTTGGACACCCATAAATTTTTTCTTCAAAGGGCCCGAATTTCTTCTCCAAGGCCATGAATATATCAACAATTTTTATTGTGAACTTTTTTTATTACCAGATACTCGACTAATCTTGCACTCGCAATAACAAGTGAAATATTATCGAGGGTAGAAGTATTACACTCGCAGTAATGAGCCAGCATAGCTTTCACAAGATAATGTCACAGCGGTGAATACTTTATATTCCAGACACACTCACGCACGCAATCGTTAACGCACACCAATAAAAGCGCTCAACAATACACTTCGCAGATGCGGAGCAATAGGGGGTGGTTTTTAAAGAGTATAAAAGAAAGAAGTTTTTCACCCCTGTTTAATCGCTTGCGTTTAGACATCCTTCAAGTAACCTTGTCTGCTCTCGAGCTTGGCCTCTCAAATACGACAAGGCTAAATGGGCAGCTAACCTTCTGGCAGTGGTTGATCTCATCTTGAGAACCTACAACTTCTAAAATGAGGATTCAAATATTTTATCAACGTCATGAAAATAATAATAAAAAATACTGCCACCCAAGATCAGGCTTCAAATTTTAAGGCGACTAATTATTTTCTCTTCAACTAGCACCAATTCAAATTGACGATTTACAAGCCTAAATTGAAAGGATTCGAAAAAAAGTAATCATAATACGGCGGGGAGATCTAAGGTAGGTGCGTATTAAGCAACCCTAGAAAAAATAATTACCAAACGATATTTCTAGTCCACCCAACGAAGGTAGATTATGCCCGCACCAACAAAATAATCTCAGACATGCATTGTTCTTTCGAATGGTAATCAACTTAAATTAGTTACGCCCCCAGTTTAGACCTACCCCAACAACAAACGAAGTAACCGCGTAAATATAGGCCACTCGTTCCAGCAACGTTTTCATTAATTTTTTTTTCCCAATTTAACGACTATAACTACAAAACCTCGAACAAGTTTTTATATCTCTCTTGTATAATTGGCGAGGTCCGAATTATAAGATTTTGTACGGACGTCGAAACTCGAAATTCTTCGGCTTTATATTTATCTAATAGAAACTGATGAACATTTTGAACAACGTATTTGTCTTGTTTTCAAAATTTTGGGTTATTAAGAACAATATACATAATAATTTATGAAATACCTATTTGTTTTTTTTACAATCTGCAGTTTGCATACTATATTGTGAGTCAGTAACCAAACCAAAGAGAGAAGTAGACGTTTAACTTAAATTCTATCAAATTTTTGGGGTCAGCAATTGTGGAGAAGTCATAACTCACCACCCAAAAAAGAATCGAAGAATACGAAGCGCTGATTTCGTTCAGACTGATTAAGAGTGAACGGGTAAGACGCGATTTTTCTAATTGGAAATAACAGCCCCTAGCCTAACTTACTACAAAATATTCGCTGAAAGAAGAAAATGGGTTTCAGCCTTCAAAGAGGATTCAAAGAAGATTAACTTCAACGTCTTTCAAGATGTCAACCGCATTTGGTAGGTCCAAAAACTTCTCAACTTTCCAGTGAAAAGTAAAGCATCGATCTTTCTGTAAAATTATGAAACTTAGTGGCGTCGGACGAGATAAACTTCTCTAACAGAAAAACTGAAAATAACACAGTTGAAGCATAAAATTGAAAATGACAGAAAAACCTCGGTAAGGGGAATGAGAATATGAGAAAATGTTACTCATTCTATGGTATATTAATTTGAAACGCACAGGCAAACTTTTTAATTTTTTTAAAATGGAGTCGTTGACTAACAGGAATAGGACAACTCAAAAAATTAATTTTCAAGAAATCCTGAACCACACATATGCTACCTATGTGACATTTTATCACCAGACAATTTATGATTTTTTAGAAACTGTCGAGTATTTCTAGTTGGTACTGGTACTTACTCCGAAAAAATCATTAACACGATAATAACTGATGATTCTGTCATAGAACAACTATCAAATAATGAATGAAATGAACCATGTTTTGAAAATTTATATCAATATGCGGCTATTTCCCTTCCTGAGTTCATATTTTTCCTGGACTTCGCATTGATACTGTGCCAAAAAATCAATTTAAATCTAGAATTAATTAATCTTAACTTAATTAGATGGATGTTCAGGTTCAAAACGGTATATCTACGTCCTACAATCTTGATTTCTCAGCGATGTGTTACTTATTTTTGATCAAGACTCATTCATGTCGTAGCAAGAAACACCTACAAAGTTATTCTCTGATATGGATTCGGATAATCGAACAATGGCAAAATTTTAATGAAAATTAATTTTTCAAGTTATCCTATTCCGGTTTTGGAAAATTAAAAAAAAAAGGCTACTACGTCCCAACAATTCTTCTAATGGTCTACCATAGAATGAGTAACATTTTCTCATCCTCAAAATTCGGTTTTCTATGATTTTTCAACTACTTTTATTGTAAGCTTTAACCGTTTTTCCAATTTTTTCATTACAGAAAACATCTAATGATTCTTCAAAAATATTTTTCTCATTTCCACCAACAACATTATTTTCAACATGATTTGGGTGCTAGATGTTTAATTTATATTCATATAGCCAATAAGTCGGTCAACACCTGTAATGTAAATTGTTGGAATTTCTCGTTTGTGAAATGTTCTACATATTCAGGATTCAGAATTTTTTAAATTGATTTATCAGTCAAAGAGATTAGTATAAGTACCTGAGGTATAAGAAACATTTTTCAAATTAACCCATCAATCTTTAACAATGGTTTAAGGGATCAACGAAATTTTAGCTGTTTTACAATAAATTTTGCCAAACCCTTTTTAAAAATTTGCCCATTCTTCAAACCACTTTTTTCGTTTTTTTCGTGGTCAAACAGACCGAAAAAAAGAAAACTAATTTTATGTTTCTTAGTTTATGGTCACGAGCTTGCACATTATAAATTAGAAGCGCTTTGATGGAGGTGATAAACATAATAAAACGACAACCGGCACGTGAACAAGCAGCATCAATGTAGCAGGGTCCGGACGAGGTACAACTCGAGAAAAATTTCACCGTGAAGAACAGGCTATCTGAATAAGGTGCACTTTTGAAGCTGTGGTTTTTGGTGCTCAGACCGGTAGTCTATTTGAGAAAGCAATACATGCACATGAACTAAATTCGCAAACGATCTCATTTTTCGCTAGCATAAATCTTTTTCAATTGGATAACCGTTATTACGTCATATTTCCATTCGTGAAAGTGATGATATCAATTAAACAAAAATTAATACACAAAATGAATAGAAACGCTGGCGTAGATAGAAAGTTAATTACTGTCCAGAGAAGGGTCAAAAAACCAGAAAAAATTTCAATTTTGAATAAGTTATTAACCTACTGAAAAACAGTTGTGATAAAAATTTTACTTTTCCCATTTAGGCCAGTCAAATTGGATAAAAAAATGGCGCTTTGATGAATAAAATCAGGGAAAAGGTTTTTTTTCGCAATCCGATAACACTTAATTTGAAGTCCTCTTTTGAACGTATTAAAAATCCTCCAAAATCTAACGGCAGCTTCATTCCAAAAATGACACTTTTTGTGCCCTTCAACGGATTTTTAGTGGTTAACTCATTTCTTAATTACGATACAAAAATATAGTAAATATAGTTTTCAACAAAAAATGTGTCTTGAAATTTTTTCTTCAATATCAAAGAAAGTATACAAAATGATATTTTGTCCATATATCTCTATAGAAAGTGTACAGTACTGGATGAAGCCAAGTCTCCCTTATACATACTACACCAGTATACCCTATCAAGCTTAAAGGCCTACCGTATATCTGGTACACATAAATAGAAAAATTTTTATTTTTGTTTGGGTGGGTGCGAAGGGGAATATATATGTGTGTATATTTGTTTGAAACACCATAACTTTAGAACCACTCAACAAAACAAGTTAAGAAATTCTTGGCATAATGTGTTTCTTAAAAAGAGGTTTTAAGCTAACTCTGAAGTTCACTGTACGTCTACGAGAAACGTTGTACATTGTACCCCTTCACCTCCAGAAAATTTTAAGAATATTTTCAGGAAACAAATCTCACTCAATGATATTAAAAATCCCAAAAAATTCCCATGCATCTATGTCAACCCCTTCAAGAGAAACGAGAATGAAAAATTTATAAAGGTGTATACTATGACGTACGTAGGTACATAGCATAGTCAAATATGTATTTGATTTCTTGAATACAATGTGTTTAGTCTCTGGAATAATTGATGAAAATTATTCTGAGTGAGCATAAAACTCTCATTGCGGTCTAACACAAATATACATAGGAAATTTCAGCTTCTTTTGTTGAGTAGTTCTAAAATTATGGTTTTACAAACAAACAGACACACATAAATACCTTCCATACCCACAAAAATAAAATTTTTTCCATTTGTATGCATTAAATATATGGTAAGCCCAACAGTTTGGTGAGGTATTCTAGTGTAGAATGTATAAGAAAGACTTTGTTGAAATTATTTGGCACTCAAATCACCAGCGTCGAATGATTTTTAAACGTTATAATCAATTGTAAAAAGAGTCAGAAAATTTTCGAGGGATGTATCAAATAAAATTTTAAATTATCAGGCACTTTATTATACGTGGTAGTTTCATTTCACACGAAAAATGACGAGACCTATTTTAGGAGAATTAACACAGATTTTTTGTTGTAAAAAATGGAGTACGCATTAACCTTCGAATACCGATTAAGTATAATTACCGAGTTTCACCTCACTAACCCAGAAATTTCATGTAAGTTAACAACTTTTCATGAACACAAAGATAATTTCGCCGACAGGTACGCTATTTTGTCAGCCATGAGACTAAAAGTCCTCATAGGTAGACTTTGCCTCGAATGTTACTTAAGGGGGAGGGCTGGAGATGAAATGAAAGAGAAATAATAAGGTCGTTATGTCGGTTCCGTTGTAGAGATCAGAAATACGAAAATATTAGAATTGCCCCTAAAGCCTGAACACCAAGTTTCATTTTTTTTGGTGAAATTTTTTTTTAAGGGAAGTGGTGGCTGATTCCAAATCTAACGGCCTAAATTCCCGACCCCTATAGTCCAATATTTATGAAGATTCTGTCACCTATAATAAGGCCTTTCGCCCGCACTTGATGAGTTTTTGTGGCAACATCAAACCAAACATGCTAGTTTGTAAAGGTGATGTTTAGCAACCAAGAACCTAAGTACAAGAGTTTTCATTAGGCAAATATGATCAATATGTTTAAAAAAAATTTAATAATTTTTTTTATTCGTGATTTTTTTCGTCTGAAATAATTTTACTTTTTAACTCAAAGTCTACAATTATGTATTAATAATGAAATTCAAACGTAACGGAATGATAGGTACAGTCTTATTAAGCATATTTTAAGGTAAGTATAAGTTGATACATCTACATATTAATTTCTTTCATCTATCAATTAATTATGACCTCAATGGTAAATTTCGTTGACAAAACAAATTCTCAGTTGCAAAGATCCATTGTTAATCATAATTCTTTCCAAAGATTCTGGTCGAAAAAATGGGTTATAAAACAAAGTTGAAAATGATAAATCAGGCAAAACGGACAGATGAACCGATCGCTTCGATCCTGACATCTTAAAATGTACCCACAACAGCCTCAGACGAATGAAAAATGCCCCAAGCAGTTGGCTCAGTTTGGATTTGAGAAGGTGAAAAGAACGAGTTGGATTCTTTTGAACTAAAGATGTGGTATTGAATATAAAGGTGCACTCGAAGAATGACGAGAAGTAAACGAATGCAAACAGGTTCACCTTGGTGAAAAATTACGTCTCGCAATGCTGAATACCCACCCGGTAAACAACCAAACAGTTAAAACCACATAGGCACATACACTTTTCTACCAGGTATCGAACATATAATGTAGGTAGTGTGTATTTTCCCAATTCTTTTTTTTTCCTTTCTTTTATTCTCCTTTTTTCTTTTCTTCTTCCCGTAGTTTTATTATTTTTTTATCTGTACAATCAGTGACCTGTTATACATTTCCAGACGAAAGCGAGAGTGATGAGACAACATGAACGCCAGTAGCCATTGATTCATGTGGGCAGGAAGTGAAAAAACGCGAAAAACAATAACAACATAAACTATTTTAAAATAACTACCTGTCTTTTATTAATAGGTAGTATTTGCGGCAAAAATTGTACTACTTAGAGAGAGGGAGAGCCTTGTGACAGAAAAAATTAATTACAATAAATTTAAAATCAGCTTTTTCTGTCATCAGTAATTCGTTCGACATGGAAAAAAGTGTGAAACATTTAACACTTTTTGAAGATGTCCGATAATAACATTCTGTTTTATTGAAAATAAAACGCAACTAGTTTTGTGAATAGACTGTTCGATCTTTCAAGGCATCTATAACCTGAAACAAAACACGTCAGTTCTCAAAATGAGCCAAATTTCCTAATCTGACTCGGTGAGTAAATTCGATCAAAAGTTCTTTTGTGAAGCTTTGATCGTATCTGTATCACAGGCCTAGATTTTTGTACAATTTCTTTCCTATCAAAAAGTTTCTATAGTATATTATTCATTTGACACTTCATTATTTGAGTTTTTCAACTGTAAGTTTACAGAATAGAAACAAAAATAAAACAGTTTGAGAAGAGTATTAGACTGAAAACTAGCTTTTAACAGAATATTTATGCTCAGAACAAGAACTTTTAGGTAGAGAACTTTTTCCTAAAATCAAATACAAACATCAGATGCAAAGAAACTAATGAAAATAAGAAATTTGACTTGATAGTAAAATTAAACTGATCAGAAATCTACAGCAAATTGAAGTTAGTTAACCATTTTTGTTGTAGGGAGTATTTTTCAGAATGAATTGAAATCATTTTCTAATATCAGTAAGAAATAAAACACACCTATATTTACAAAGTAATTTGGTCTTAAGAGAAAGAAAAAACCAAAACCAATAACTCAGAAAGAAATCCTGAAAACCGAAGGTCCAACGATACTTTAGTTAGTCGTCTACTAATTAACGTAAACATCGCAAGTGAACTACAGAATCCATTTTTTTGCAATCCGGTATTTTCTCTCATTCCATTAGCCCAAATGAATTAGGTGGAATAGTAAGAGTAAAAAGGAATTAATTTCTGTAAAAGGTGTTTTTTCTGGAATGTTTTAGGGTGTTCTCCTAAATATGCGGTAAAATTTCCCCGACCCTACACCGCGCTTACATCCCCCACATGAGAGCAAAATTCATGACTGATTTTAACATTTTTTCATTTCACTAGAAAATCAATGGAGTGATGAGGAAAATAGTCGAGTAAAAAATTATTTTTAATAAAATTTTCTACAAAAAATGTTTTTACCAAAGTTGACTTCTACTGGCCCAATCAAAAGTATGATATTGAGGTTATAAAAATATGAAATTTAAAAATACGAGTAGATACTTTTAAATAAAGCACACTTAACTTTTGAGGACCTGTAGAACCTCAACAATGCCACTGAGATAAATTTTGGAAGAAACGTTTTTTGTAAAAAAAAAAAACTTTATAAACAATAATTTCTTACTTAACTATTTTCCTCGTAACTCCCTTCATTTTTTTTTTATCGAAATTAAAAATTGTAAGAACAGTCATACATTTTGCATTCCTGAGGGGGAAGCAAGCGGTTTGAGCTGGGAAAATTTTTCCACATATCTAGGGGAACACCTCAACACATTCCAGCAATAAAATATTTTATAAAAATCAATTCCTTCTTATTTCAGTAATTCTCCAAGGCTACAAGTTGTAGTCTTGTTTGTAATTTAAAATTTATTTTTTAATTAGGTTGATTTTTCGTTTATTCTTCTCCTTTTTTTTTGTTCAACAAAAACTTTCTATTTCCTTCAACTTTCACTTACTTTCCTATCTGTATGTATGAAAAATTGCATCAGTTTATTTTCGGTAAATTTTAATGAATTTCAATAAAGCTTGCTTAGATAATTTGTTGAGTTTTTTGTCGTTTTTAAAATGAGAGGAAACAACAAAATATATATTGTTTCCTGTAGTTATTAGAAAATAATTTCAGTTTAATCACCACATACTCACATACAGTCCTCAGCAACAAGAGTAAAACGATTATTCATTTACAATGAGGCCATAATCTTCGAAAATTCGAATTGTAATTTCCCTCTCTCTCGCAAAGATATGTATAAAATGAAGAACAATTATTGCTTTTCAGGAAAATGTACGTTTGGAAAAATGGCGTTGTATTATGACATAATTAATTCGCAACAATACGTAAGCGAACAATTTTGCAGCGTGGGAGGCTATATCCAATAACAAAGTGAATAGATGTAGGAATCATTGTAGGAAATATCTTGGATCAAGGTGAGTACATGTATAAGCGTGACAAATTCAAATGTATTGATGCACCGAACGTAAAGAAACAACTAAACTGGAAATAGTAAAACCAAGATGAAACAGTCTCCCACCGATTGGCTTAACCAAAGATGATTGAAAGTGAAATTGAAGGTCGACTAGAACATAAAACGATAAGTATACCTATACTGTGTATTTCTGACAAATGAAATTTTTCTGAAAGCAACGCGAAAGAAAGTGTCCGCATAAACTCATTGAGAGTCCACAAGCGTCAGTTTCGGTAACTTATAGGTACACCCATCAAAATGAACGTCAAGTTACTGACAAAAGAAAATTAAACATATTCTTAAACGATCGTACGCGACAATTAACGCTGGAGCAAGGTCGACTGAAGGAAAAAAATTCGTTTCAATCTTAAATTTTTCTACCGACCGGAAAATTCAATCATCAGAGTAATCTACGACAACGAAATGGGCAGGATATTTAATTTGCGCAGTATAAGCTTTTTAAATAACATTCGACGAGCAATTAAGCGATTTTTTTTTTTTTGCTTTTTCGCCATCGTTGCGAACACAATTTACCTAAAGGTCTGCGCAATATTTTTAACCCCAATTAATTTGTCATGAATAATTTATACCAGATACATCATCAAAAATCGAAAATTCGTTTGACAAGGACGTAGGTATAGTACCTGACCGAATTGCATACATTTCACCTAAAATTATGATAAATTTTTTCTCGGAATACAAATGTTAAGTAAATATTGAGTCTCAAAAAATAGTTGTTTTGGATACAACCGGTAAAAACAGCTAATAAAATAAATCTCATATTTGATAATCTGCAACATAAAAAGAGTACGAAAGGGACTGAGTTTTGAGAAAATCATTATTCTTCATTGTAACTTATTAAATAATTATTTCACCTTTGAAAATCCGGGGGAAATTGTGAACTTTTTACATAAAATAAAATAAAAAAAGCCTTCGGGAAAAATAGTCTTACGAAGAGAGTTACCAATGATCTGCTGCCTAGGATATGTCAGCCTATGAAGATGCAAGCGTATACACAGCTTATTTTTTTCTAAAATCATCAAATATGCTAACCTCTCCACATATTTCTACTTCTTCAAACTTCTGAATCGATGGTCCTACTGTGGCGACTTCCTACCAGTGGTGACGGGTGTATTTACATACTCACTGGTAGGTCGTGGGACCAGTCCCTATATCATGTAGGGCAAACACACTTTTTGGTTCACGGGCTATTCGTACTTCACGATTGGTCTTATTTTAATAATGAGCTAGGCTCATACACTAACAAAGTAAATTGTAGCAGTGCGCATGCGCCAACAGCATCGTCTTACAAGTGATTACCCCAATGTGCAAACTGAGCTCAGTTATCAGCCTGACAAGCAATCGAGTAGGCAGCAGTTTTTTAAACTCCCTCTCATTCATTAGCCAGCAGCCAATCAAAAAGGTTGTATCTCTTTTTTTTTCTGGTAAAACTGGTTTTTTCAAGATGCCCATTGAGTCAAAACTCAATCTGGAAGAATTCAAACAAATGTCCAGAAGTTCTCCAAAGCCTTGATGGCATTGCCTCTCCAGAAATTGATTGATGGCAAACAAACCAACAGACCTTCAATGGTCTAATCTCCCCAATTTTCTCTGATGTTGAATCTTGGACAACACCAAAGAGTGGGAGATTGTCCTGGGTTGAGGACACTGGTGTACCTCCCAGTATGTCCACACCTCCCCTAGCTACCTTGATAATCACATTGTCATCAGCAGCTGTCCATTCCTCCACCATTCAGGCACCCTTTACACCTCTTTAAAGGTGAATGTCAAGACAGCCGCTCCAGCAGGATAGTGTTGACCACACTCAACCTATCACCTATTTTTCAGAGGTGATTGACATCAACCCTGACTGCAATGCCAAATATCTCAGCAGTGGTTCAATCTCCTAACATATTGACTGCTCTACCCCAGTTCAATGCGAGGAATGTGCAGCTATTGCTGCAACAGACTGAGAATCAGGTGCGAGCCCATGGTAACATCTTAGAGCACCAGATGTTTCTCACCATCTTGGGTTTGTTCCAACTATTGGTAGCCAATGTAGTTTCTGACCTACTGTACAGCACCAATCCTGCCCAGCAAGCCTAGAGTAACCTCTACTAATTGATTCTTGAAGAGTTTTCAGTCTACAACAACACGCAGGTATAGCAACTCCTGTAACAGATGGTCTGTGAGCCTGGAGAGAAACTAAGTACCTTCCAGCACAGACTGGTGCAACTCAATGATGGTCACACTGACGATACTGTCATCCTCAGTTTGCTTTGTCATAGTCTGCCATCTGTGAACCAACAACCTTTGTTGATGCAACACCCAACAAACTCATAATTGACTGCTATTGCTGCTGATAAAGAGATCTCCCTTGAGCAGCCTTTCACATAGCAGTTCTCAGACACTGCAATCACAGCGCCAGCTACTATCACAACTGTTATGGCTCTGGCAGCCAGCACTCCTTCCACCAGAGCATCTTCCAAACCATTAGAGATAACATCGTTGTTGAAGCAGTTGCTAGCACAAGCCTTGATAGTCCCTGTGACCAGCTAAGTCTTGGTGGAACAGTCTTCAATGACTTACTCGGACTGTTGCCCCTAATTGGCACTGTTTTATCTCTACCTACCTTCTCGTGCTTCATTTGACACAACTAGGCCATCCTATATTGCTCTGTCCTCTATTCAATACACATACCTGGTTACAGTTTTGACTAGGGATTAGCAATGACCCACTGTCCCTGGAATATCTCACTTGACAGAGCAGTTGCTGCCTGTACTACCTCTCCCAGCATCAAACCCTACAAGTTTCACTCAACCAACACCAGCATTAAATCTGCAAAATTCTGCTCTTCCAGCACTGAGTCCACTAAACTCCTCTCCCTCTCCTTTGGTCGAGCCTGGCATCAATCAACCTTCCCACAGATAATGGTGATGTCATCCTAGCAGGAAGGATCAACCCCCTCCTGATGATGTAGATGAAGGAATGCCTCTGGCATCAAGCCTGTGAGAACTTCCTAGTCACCACACTCGTATCTCATACACATTTGACATCAGCTGTTTACCCTGGAAACATACTGGAGGAGAGTAGCGTGGCAACTTCCTACCAATGGTGATGGGTATATTTATAAACTCACTGGTAGGTCGAGTGGCCAGTCCCTACATCATGTAGGGCAAACACACTTTTTGGTTCAAGGGATGTTTGTACACCACAATTAGTCTTATTTTAATACTGAGCCAGGCTCACACACTGACAAGGTAAATTGCAGCAGTGATGTGCAAACAACATTGCCCTACACCTAAAATTAGTTTTTTTATACTTCAGTTTTTCACTGAACCCCAGCTTCCCAAATTAAAATGTATAAATGGAATGTTATGTCTCTAGCCTGGATTGTGTAGAGACGATACAAAATAAGTAGATACACTTTCATTTACTTTTATTTATTAATATTTGTCACAATTAATCATATCACAAATTGAATGCTTATACTTATGCACTTTCTTATCTTATAATAATATATCTTACTTATGTTCTGCCATTACTAGAGCAAATTACTAACATGCAAATGTCTTTGACTAATTAGACTTATCAAATTTCCAGGTTGCTTCTTTTAGTGCCTAAATTGTTTACATAATCAAAAGTGTACCTGTAGTACTTCACTATTATTGTGCTGACAAAAATGCTGACTTGGTGTTTGTCTACATACTTGTTAGCTACCAATAAGTGGGTCATAATTTGGAGGTAACATTGAATATTTCACTAGAAATATTTGCCATTAATTGTTTCAAAATATTTAGGTTAGTGAATGTGTTCGTCTACCTAAATATGATAGAACATGAAGTAACAAATTGATATGATCTACATTCAGTTAAAATTAAATTCCAGGAAAATAAAAATGAGAATTTATTTCAAGTCCACATTCCTTCTTACCAACTAAATCTTCCACATTTCAATATTTGTGTGACATTTCACTATCATGTAAGGCTAGACAGTTAGGCACCTCACCTCTATCACATCAAAATTAATCTACATTGAGCACCAAACATTCCAGAATGCTTATTCACAAAACATAAAAAAACAGAAAAAATTCAGAAAAAAACCCATAAAACATAATTATACTATACTAATCAACTATCAGATTTATTCAACATGTAAAATGTAGTGTGATAGAGTAGTATTGGTAGGGTACTAAACTCCCTCATATATCTTATACCTATGGGTATTTATACAATGCAGGTCATTGTATTACGTACTCATATATAATTATAGTACCTGATTCACCGAGCTTTGCTCGGATGTGAAAATTAGAAAAAAATTTGTTAATTTAATTCAGGCTGAGGAATTTCAGAAATATATTTTTATAACATATCTCGAGAATAAAATTAAAGATTGCAACTATTAAATTAATTACTTCATTAGTCATAAATCATAATAATCCTACACAGCCTAGGCCTACCAAAATCTGCTAATAAAACCTTACATTTGGATTTAGGATAAAGGTTTTCTAGACCCGGAACTGCGAATGGATCAAAGTTTCATACTGTAAGATAAAAACAGAAGGTAAGCACATTTGTTCCATACAAGTGTTTATAGTCTGAATTCCAAAAACTGTAAAACTGTGCAAGACTTCATTATCAGTATTATTCAAACTAGAAATTATAATGGCCTTTTTTCATAAAATAAAATAAAACTTCACCCTAGATACTGAATAGAGATGATACAGTTTGAGAGATAGTATTTATTACATTTATTGAAATTTATTTCACATAATTAAACAAATTTATATAATTAGAGAATTACCTAGTAAAAACTTTTCAATTTGGTGAAATGGATCTGGAAATAACAAACTTTTAAAATTCTAAGATTTGTGAAATACAGTACCATAACAAGAGTTAAAAAGCTACTTTCAACAAAATTATCAGTCTCCAATCTTCATATCACATACTGTGTGGAACTATTATGAAAAAAATTATCACAAAAACCGGAATCATGAAAAATCCAATTTCTTCATTTTGTTATCAGAATAAAATTATTCTCATAGGTGAGAAAGAAAAAATAAACATTAAATTTGTTCCACACTATCATATATAGGACTTGTTAAATGAAGAGAAAGTAATAATATTTTCTGGATTCAAGAAATTTTTATTCTGGAAAAGCCCTATTTGAAAAATCCATATTACCATAGGGGGAAACTCAACGAGGACTACGGATTTGTTCCATACCAGTGAATAGTATATAAAGTTTGGGAACTGTAAAACAATGTAAGACTTCATTATAATTATTTATCAAACTGAAAATAATTGTAAAACATCTACATCCTTGAATACAGTTTCATAAACATGCATATATAGGCATGATTACAGAATTTTTCTCGATACAAGATTGGAAAGTATCCAATTTGGTTATCACCAAGTATTATAAAACAAGAAAACCACGAATGTAGTGTGAAATAAAATCTAGAAAAACTATAGTCTATTACTAAAAATCAATGACAAAGTTCACACCTGAATTCAAGATGAAAATGCCAGTATTGTGGATTCTCATTACATTCAAATTATTAGTTCTACATAATTAGTCAGATAAGTATAGTGGGAAAATTAAGATCTTCCATAATCTTCTAATTCAGGAGAAATGTATCCGAAAATTAGAAATTACAAAAAATGAAACTTTTCTCAAATCCAGTACTGAGAAAGATTTTACAAAGTTTCTCATTCCAGGCTCAGGAACATCTGTATCCTAAATCCAATCTGTGTGTTCTACTGTGATTACTGTCGATGATTGTATGGAACAAAGTTTAGAAATGGATTTTGTCCAATCTAGAAGGATTAAGTAAAAGCAAAAATTGATTTTCAAGTTATTTTCAGATTTTCATACTTATTTTAACGGAGTTAGGTACTACTTCATTTGTTCTTTGATGTTACATACTCATTAGATAAACATAATATTTGAAGGGCAACCCTGGACAACCTCTGATGATTCTGGAAATGCAGGTTTTTGATCACATCAAATTTTGAAAATTTGCATATTTCTGGGCCCGTTTCATTATATAAATGATATTTTAAAGGCTGAAGATTTAGTCCTCATATTAGTACAACTGAGTATGTGAAATGAATTCATCTACCTTCACTTTCCATTTTGTGGCTATATAGAGAGTATAGTCAAAGATCAATTCATATGACATCAACTCTTTCTTATTTGGAATAGACTTTAATAATGACATACCGTCACACAGTAGTCATGCATCATACATCCTCTACATAACGGAGAAGAAACTTTTAGAGCAATGGTCGATCAACAATCTTTGTAAGGTTAGTTATCTGATAAAAATGTTTCCATGATCGATTTTAAACGCCTCACAAAAATCATTCTTAATACATTTTACATTTTTAGCTAGCACATACACACACCAATTTGAGTTATTTGAAGGAAAATTATCATCAAGAGTTGATAAGAAGTAATAATTTTGAAAAAAGAAGATCTATATTTCTTGGAGGGCGATGGAAAAAAACTGAAAAAACTAAAAAAATGAAAAAAATACAAGAAGCATATCAGAAATTAAAGATGAAACCGAAACTCTTGGTGTTTTCCATATATTTCACCAAATACTACGAATTTAGTGTCCGTAAATCAGATCGTAATTTTGTAAGAATCGGAAAAGCTCTCATCGTTAGCCATAAGATTTGTGAAAAAAAATTTTCGGACGTCATTATGAACGGCGAAATAGCAAAGTAACGAATTCGTATAATCACAAAAATATAAGAGAAAAAATTTGCCAATAACAGTTGAGGAGAATGTAGGTTAACTACCAGTATTACCTGATGAACATGCTTTTTGTAAGGACAAAAAATCACTGATCGATTTTAAGTTTTATATTACATTTAAAAAAACGAATTATACAGAACACATAATAATGTGAAGAAAAAAGATCGCACAACAAACGCATACAACAACTTGAATACAGCGGATATCATGAACGAATTAACTGCATAGAAGACAGCATATGAAAACGAAGAACAGAATAAAAACGAGACAATAGAAAACGTTGGCCAATTAGGCTTTATCTAGTAAAGCATCTGATACCTAATCGGCTATGTATATGTACATATGTTAGCAACTGATACAATAGCCACTACATACGTCGTTCGATGTTATACGATAGCCTGGCTATCGAATACATTATTATTTTATACAAACACTTTTTTTCTTTTTTTTTTTGCCCAAACTGTTCACAACCAGTCACAGAAAACCAGAAAACAAGTAAAAATTTACCACCAATAAGGAAAAAAAAACAACGTAACGTTAGCACTGGTCACAGGTATTTTGAGGTTGAATCACTCAACAAGAAATTTGAAATATGTGATGTAAGCTCAAATTGGTTTCACGCGGGAAATTTTCAAAATTCTAAAAAGTTTTGTGACAAAATTTCAGTTCAAAATTAAATTATCATTTTCAGTGCCCTCTCAAATTTAAGATAAGCTATTTTTGCACTGATGTTTTCATTCAGTGCTCACTATAAAAGTAACTTATGTGAGACTTAACGGATGATAATTTTATTTAATACTACATCTTAAGTTCCTTACTTTCAAGGAAAATAATATAATTTCAATTTTTTGTAAAGAATGTCTTTACTTAGTTCCTCTTATTAATATACTATAATTGGTTCCACATCACATTACAATAACTGAAAAATATCAACATTCTAAAACTTTTGGTCTAGCGAATATTTTTTTAATAACAAGTTTAGAGAACAATATCATAATTTGAGGTATAAAACAATCAACCTTCCTTATACGCTCACAGGGATGACAGTTTCTTCCCTTTCTTTACAGCACTTAATGCTAAAAAAATTAAGAATACTCTCCCAAATTTTCTTCAGTCTATCAAAACCAGTTCAACTACAAAGGCTATAATATGTACAAGATACAGAGAGTCGGAAACAATGGATAGCATAAAATGCTATAAACATATATAGTAGGTGTCGGTATTGGGAAGGTTGGTCAGACATTGCTTCACTCAGTACCCAAATCAAATGACACTGTTGCAGCCAGCGGATAACCACCCCTAACTACATAATTATTTATTAGTTGGGCATCGCTATACTCAAATAGCTGGAGGCAACCATGAACCGACATACATCACAGTTTTAAGGGTCAAGAAAGCAGTCGATTTTTATATTCGAACCTAGGTTTTCCGAGGAGAGAGATTTGTAGCCAAATCCTGAATAACTGAGCAACACAAACCTCCCACTCGTAATAGTTATTGTATTTCTGCTCTTGTAATAGTATCGGTTATTCATGAATTTTTGATCCCGAAAGTAGGTAACAGTTCAATTATGAGGCTTGCTATTTTATTAAGACTGATGAATAATTAAAAATTTGTAAATGGATCAATCAGTTTTGAAACTTTGAGAAACACTAGCTTGTACTAAAAAAACCAACTGCTAGTGGATTGATCATTTCGATTTTCACCATTTAGATTATAGATTTTAAATCATAAGGCTTCTAAACCCATAAATACCAAAATCCATAAAAATTAAAAAACGTGTCTATATTTCAGTTAGCATTTAGGTGCTGATGAGTAGTCACAATATTACATCCATCATTTAATTGTACAGCAATTCAAACATCGGACTTGTAATCAATAACTTTGAAAAGCCCTGCACTAGCCGAGTTTCGCTAAAATTAAATAATATTTTCAATCTTTTGATCAGCTTTTTGGGATTTGACTCCACCGCGGGCGCTGGAGAATATTCATAATTGTAAACATGAACCTCGAGGTCATCACATAGGGTGTTTTTCAGAAGCCTATGTTTTTCTTTAAGTTTCAAAAATTAGAAAAAAAAAATTTTTGTCGCAGCATGGGGTGATTAAGAGAAGAATTTAGAAAACGAATAATTTCGTACTGGAAAAATTTACAAATCCAACTGCGAGTAGACTAAGCGCAAATTTGTAAAATATTCAAAAAATATAATTGAATTACGGTGAAATAATGAAAAACAAAATCATTTACAACGAAGGATGCCAAATTACTGGGATGTCAGATGAAATTACTGTGAATAATTTTTTATGTTGTATAATGCGATAAGGAAGAAAGCGGGGAAAACTATACATTAATTAAAAACTCGTAAGAATCGATTTTATTTGTAAATTTATGTTCTTTTTTTCTCGGTTTTTTTTTTCTTTCTTCAAGCTATGGTATAACGTAACCGAAGAAAACTAATCTAATAAGGAAAAAAGAAATCAAGTATTTGGGCGCACTCTGGCACAGGTGCCAACTTTCTCATTCATTCCTTGCACCTTGAACTGAAAATTAATTTTCACAATACAAAGCTACACAATTTCATAAAAATATCGGAACTTTTTTATTTGGAAAAATCAAAAGAAACTAAAAAACGTTTTAACAAATAATGGGTTTCTCATTCAGATAAAGTGATTATTGAATATTTTTTATTTCTTTTAAGATGTTCCTTTTATCAACAGAGTTTGAGGAGGGCTCCGCAGGAAACATTCTTTATAAGAACTGTGTGTAATAGATAAGAGTTGTTTGATAAGATCGCTACCCATCTTCCCAAAAATTAAAAAACAATATAAAATCAATCAACTTATGAGTTTCACTGAGGGAGTATGTAGAGGCCGTCGCCTCCTCGCCTGAGTAAACTGGTATAAATATGAGAGAGGTTGGAAGAAGTAACCACAGTTTTTTTTTTTTTTTGTTCAATATCTGTCATAGCTGATGCCTGTGTTTGAATCCCAGTACAATTACAATCATAAACAAACAATACATTATTATTAAAAAGGGATGAATCGATAAAATTAAATGAGGAATACCTCTGGTCATGGAAATACAAAAGTATTCGCACATTAAAAAGGTAGTCAACATTCTAATTAGGTTATTCATTAAGACGTACTAAAAGTACAGGTGAGGCTCATCTCAATAAACACTGGCTAATAGATACCATTTGTTGAGGCTATTTATACTTGGCTAATTACATGCACACAAGTACATATTGTACATAATTAATAAATATGAGGTGATTTTTATTGACCGGCAATGATGTCATACTTTGTTTCTTACTATGATGAAGAATGAAGTAAGACAAGACATGTTTGATGAGAAGGGTCTACATTCAAATAAAAAGTATATATATTTTTTGTGTTATCATAGATTATTGTACGTGTTTTTTATGGCGATGTTCTATGTAGTGATTTGCAAGATTCTCTGTACCTCCTTATCATAGGGCAAGGATTACCAATGAGGAGACCTGTGTTCGAATCTTCATATAAAATTTTTTTTTGCAATTTTCTTTTTTCATAAACTTCATTTCTGCTGTTATGAAAATTTGTGGATGTATAATATTTGATGTGACAAATAGTGTTTGGGCACTGGCAGACTTCTAGGTTGGCGGGAGGCTACAGTATTGGTAGCCTGTGCTCAAGTTAAGAAAATTTAGGGGAAATTTTTTGTTTAATTTTCACGTTGTATCTTTGTGAGTGGATTAGCCAACTTATATATTAAATATATCACAGTCTAGATTAAATCACATGCAAAGTGCAACTTGTGATTGCAAAGTTTAATTTAACATGCAAGGCACAACTTTTGCCAACTTTAGGCAGCACTGTCAAGAGGACAAAGCCCCTTTACCTCATTCTACAGTAAATCCCCGTATTAAATATAAAATATCGTAAATTGTTTAATCAGCAAGACAGCAAATATATCACAGTTTGTACATATTTTTCTCAAGTTTTGTGAGATCGTATTCTTGGTTTTTACCTATTGTGTACGAAGGAGTTTATATGTTTGGTATGTGTATCTCCAGAACTAACGGAATTTCGTTTGTTCAGAACAAGTGTCTTACTTTATAGATTTTAATGAAAGTAGGCTCAAAGTGTTCCTAACCATTCGGAAAATGTCCTAGGCTATTTATATTTGAAAATTAAAAAATTAGAAGGATGTAATTGAAGAATACGAGAATTTAAAGATTGAAAAAATTATTGTCATAAATTTGGGTGTATCAACCATTAAGAAATACTCATTCAGATTAACGCAGACGTTTTTCTGTTTTTTTATTTTTTATTTTTTTAAAATAAAATTTATAGTGTTTGTATCGAATGGTCCGTCTTGGTTTTGGTTGCGACGTCTGAAAACGAACGTACATCCCGAGTGTAGGGGTTGATATTACAATTTGAAATACATTAATAAGTCTCGATTAATTGTAGAGTCGAGACCACAAGTCAGCCCAAACAGTTAGGCCACCAGCCTACCAGCGAAAGCTCCCAAGGCCTACGAAGTATGTCGGGCAATTTTAAGTAGTCGAAATAAATAAGTTGGCCGACCCATTATTACAGTTAATATTTTATTACAGTTAAAAAGGTTACTTACAAGTATGGTAACAACTATCAGGTTGTGCAGGTATCACAGGCTGTATCGCCTCATGGTCTTCGAAGTTCGGTAAACCAACAGATTTCAGTTAGGCATTCGTCTTTGAAAAACAGTATTGTAAACTGTATGGTTTTACTAATGGAATTTACATTTGAAAAGTTTCGGTGAAAACAACTTGAAAAAGGTGACTTGATGTCGTATTAAAAGCTGTATTATGTCGTGAATAATATTTCGTATTCACGACAAACGGAACATATCACGTATAGAATGAGACTGACTGTTCACAGTTCGACCAAATTCGTGAACAGTCAAAAAGATAAAAGGTTGGTTCATTGATGATAGAATACGTCACCACATTGTTAAATAGTAATCGATCGACATGTCTTTGCCGTTTTCGTAGAATGGGAATTTATTTCCATAGGGAATCGATATACTTCCTGTTCAGCTTATTGATAGTTTACGAGCCATTCCCTATCGTAAGTATAATAACAGCTGTATTTTGGTGGTGATGTGGAGGGAAGGCTACGGGTAATCAGATGTCACATGGTATACACAGGTTAGTCTTGGTCCTAGCTCAGTCTAGTACATAGTCTAGCTTGGTTCTTCATCTAAATCTTGGTTTGACATAGCTGGTCCTGTGTTTAGACCATAAAACTGTAGGTACCTATATTATCGCTCTTGGTCCTACATTTTCTACGACAAAACCAATCTCACTCAACAATATTTCATAAAAAGTAAATATTGATAGGTCTAACTACTGTTGATACAGATAAATGAGCTTTGGCGGGCAAATTCATTAAAAATGAAAGCGTTGAAGATTTATAGACACCAAAACCGACATCAAAAAAATAAAATAACATATGTTCATTCCGTACCTAACGACAAAACGAATTCAAACAATGTATGGAGACCGAAGTGGTAAAAAATAAATGATGAAAAATGAACGCCGGAGAGAAGCTGTGTACCCCCTAAAAAAAAAAAAAAAAAATCGTACCTAATTGGAGAAATAAGTACGAACTCACGTACGCCGCAAAATTAATTTTTTTTTTTTTCATTCTACTATGAAGATTATGAATTTGAAAATCGTTCGTCACTTTTTAATAGATATTTCTGATTGTAATTGATTTTTTTTTCCACCTGACGTCGTTCTAGCCCATGTAAAAGGTCATCAGAACGACGTAAATGTTTAACAATTTATTCATTTATTCGAAAAAGAAAAAAAAGTATGCACATGAAAGGGAAATTGGTAAGATTTGAATTGAAAGTCGTTTTGAAAAGAATTATTTATATTATTTGGACCAACGTCGATATGAAATGAGTTGAATCCGTTTAAGTTTGCAAAAGACAGAAAAAATACCATTGTATGGTCTTATTAAAGTTTTCTTTCTTCATTTTTGAGCTTGTATTTTTCAACAATAAAAATAGAAATGTGAAAATGTACACTGAAGATAAAACTCCCGAAGGTTCGGAGTAAATGATTGAAAACGTGCCGTACGTAATTGTACCAACAGTGGGTGAGAAAAGATCACAATGTCGATTTCAGGGTTATTACATTGACATCCATAAAACGTAATGAAACGTAATATGAGAAAAACCTTTTAAAAATAAGAAAAGAAAATTCGAGAAAATCGTTCGAATATTTTCCTAAAAAGTAGGGCCTATTTGACAATATTAATCAATGAGAGGTTGTTTTTTAAACACAAAAACTGATCAGTATTTACAAATAACGATCATTCGATTGAAAAAGTAATACAAAATAATACGTAATTAAGGCTAATGTAGGTCTTTCTTTTTGAAGAAGAAAAAAAAATCAATTTTATTTCTTCTCAAAATCTTTAACACTCAAACAAACAGATTCTCAGGAATCGATGACGTAAATTTTCGTTGATTATTATAAATTTTTCATTGTTAAGATTCTTCATTCTGCTTACAATCTAAGTTACGAGGGAGTTAATCCACTGTTGACCACCACACAAAATTTCAATACACTTTCAAACTTTTCAACAAAAAAGGTGAAAAAAACAAAAAATGAAAAAAATTCTAGCGCAGAAACAACTACACTGAAAAATGTGGGTTTCAGAAACCAATAAATTACAACCAGAATTGGTACCAGGTTAGTATAGATCATAAATATAATGATGATTGTGCTAAATTTTGTAGCTACTGATAAAAATTATGTATTTTAGGGCTCAAAATCAGAATTAAATCGGACATATCGAAGGTAGGTACCTTATTTGTGATCTGCATGAAAACTGGTAGCATGTTACAATGAATTAAAAATTTCAGTTTAATAAAGAATAAGTATTTGTATTCAATATCTCTGCCAAACTTCGTGATTATTGATTGAAAACTGAGCATTTTAGAGCGCTAAAACCTCCAAAACAGGAATAAAAATGGATGCAGATACCGCGAAAGTATCGTCCGGCCGATCCTCACCAAAATCAATATTTCAAGTCCTTGGCTTAGTACTTATCCACTACCTACTAATGTTTGTATCGAATTTCAAGTCTATAGATAGGTCCGATAATAAGTAGGTACCTACTTTGTTTTTATCATAAATAATGCGGCAACAGTAATTTTGATAACAGGCGACAAAGAGCTAAATGCGGCACGTGGAATAGTTTAAAGGTATTTCAAAGGAATACCTGCTAATGAGAGATGAGAAATGGGTTCGAAATACTTCTTAAAGGAGTAGAGCGTGTTGGCAGAGAAAGAGATGAAAAATGCATTAATAATATAATATTGTTTGAAAAAAGGTAGGTTACTCACTTCAACTTTCTGTAATATGAACTTAACAGAAGATATAGGGCCTGAAACAGAACTTCACCGGGGTAAGAATGACTAGAGGACCAGTTTTACATGAAAATTTAAGCCCATTCCAGACTTAGTTTAAAGTTAAACTCAAGTTAAGAGTAAGAAGTAGATACTTTGGTATGTTTTACAGAGGATGTTTACCCGTAATTAGCTTGGTTTATATTTGAGTTACCAAAAATTATCGCTTAACAAAGGCTCAATTTAAAATTAAGCTTTGATTTAGCAGAACTATTCTTATCCAAAGAAACTATAAAACAAGCCATAAATTTTATAAATTATTCAAGTACCTACTTAGCCAGATTTAGATTATTTAACGAATATTTTACATTTCGCTCATATTTTGTGTTAGTTTTTTGATCAATTTTGGTCTTTTTATGGTTTTGCATAAACTTTCTTAACACTGGCCTTGGTCTCACACCTATTGCAAGACCGAAACCAATTTTTCTCATCCTTAAAGTGACATACAAATGCAATAAGTTATAAAATAAGCGCCGAATATTTTGTCAAATGAACGTTTTTATGGATATGGTAATAATGAATTCGAACTTAAATTCGGCATGACAAAGTCAAGAAGAAGTATTTTATACATTGAAAATAATTATACACGACATTTTTTTACCAGCTCAAAGTTGTAGATGCTATAATTTTTAATTGATGTTAGTAAAAAACTTGAACGTATATATGTATGTAAATTATCGTTGACACGATAACGGGGATAGTTCGCATCAGACAGAACTAACATTTAGTGCAGGAATGGATTCTATGTTTTTAAAAGTAGACCCTATAGTAAGATCAAATTTGATGCCATTTTTTGGTTGTTTCTTTTTAACTTGATTGAGGGCGCAATTATCTTTCAATAGAGGTGAAATTTGGTCCTTACATATTATCAACATTAAAATCTATAGCTACTCTTTGGTAAACGTAAGCACTATAGGTTACTTATATGTACCTACATTATACGATATAAGATGCTACAGAAATAATAATAAACCTCACAACTTTTTGTATCGTTGGAAAATTATTCTCTATAATGTGTTAGATAATTCATATTTATGAAATGGAAGTTTTATTTGTTGTTCCTATTCTATGGGTAGGTGGGCTGTTTACAGGCACATTTCCTGCTCAGAATTTGCATTGCTTTCACGAATACCTCTGCATGAGCTGATTATCCTGCAGCTTCTTATTCGTTATGTTTCAAGGATATTCTACATAAGAGTGATTCGGTTGTCAAACTTTAGATAGATCTTATTAATGAAACTTATCTAATTGGGTAACCGTATCTTCAATTTCCTACGTCGCTTCTCAATTTTCGACTTGCCTTTTTTTTACAGATTTCTCCGATTTGCCTTAGTGGAAGTTCAAATTTAAAACTTCTTTTTGAAAAACATTTTTTTTATTATTTATTTTAATTGAAAGTTAGATCAACGATCTGAAGTTACCTTTTTGTTTGTGTCACCTATGTTTTTTTTTTCAGAATTCAAAAATTTGTGGAAAATTTGAGTAAAGGACGGTTTATACTCGTTGATTTATTCTCTATGATCTAATATGTAAAAAGTTTATTAAAGGAAAACATTGTTTTAGGTTTATACTGTTTCTCTTGATCTAATTCTCTAAAAGTTAAATTTTCCTAACTTTACAGAATACAGATTAGAGATTAGACAATTGAGAAGTGAGTTTAAACCGTCCTTAAGATAATTATAACAGAATTTGATTTTTTGATTAGATGTTTTCTTCAAACTCTTACCACCATTATCTGATTATTTTAAATTTTTGAATATTTTTGTATTATCTATTAATAAATTTTGTGTTACATTTATATTTTCGAAATATCATAATTCACCTATTATACATCTTTCGGATTCCCGAGTGTCAAAAAGTTAAGGAATAATTTTTCCCGATAACGCATGTTTCTGATCGAATTTTTCTCCACAATACATATGAAAATGTATATAGGTACTTGTATAGTCAATAAGAAAAGTTGCTCGCAGCGAAAATCTCGAGTAACATTCGCCAAAAATTCGGGAAAGTTTGCTCGTCTAGACAAGCGTATTCTTAGGAATTTTATTTGAAAAAAAAACCAGCGCAGTAGATTCGCTAGAAAATGTAGGTTTTAATTTTAAAAATCAACCATAAACCAAATGGTTCGTTGATGATGTGAAGAACTTGATCAATCGATTCCGACAAGTAAATCAATTTTCATACCTTATTGTCATTTCCGACTATTTCTCTTTCAGTCTTAATCAATATAATATTGGTTAGGGTACATTTTTTCGAAAACTCGAATTCCAAGATATTTTGTTCCAAAAACATTTCAGTCCAAAACCATTGATTTAATTCCAAATTTATTTACTTTCTTCTACAACAAAAAATAAATAATTCTAAAATAAATAAAATATTCCTTTCGAAAAGAATTTGTTGACAAAATTATGTGTACCTACAAAAGAAAACACTGGAGACCTATTTCTAGCTTTGCAGTTGGCTTTCAGAAACATAATTTTTTTCTTCAAAATCTTTAGATTAAACTGGAAGTAAATCTCACGAAATTTCAGCACAAAAAGTTTGAAAATAATTTGTGATATTTCCTATAGGTAAAAAACCTAGGGACAGAAGCATGTGTGTTGCATCTTGGATTGTAGAACCTTTTGGATATGTGTAAATTTGTTCAAGGCACTACTTCGCATATGCTGAAATACATTTTGTTTATTTATTGTTTGGACTTGAAAAAGCTTACCTACAAATCAGTAACAAAAATTTTGTCAGATTATTATTTTATTAAAATTTAAAATTTTTACTAGTTTTTAAACTGACCATTTGAAATAATTAATTTCTTCAGAAAAAAATATTGGAATTTTGTTTTTTGGAATAAACAAATTCAGAATTAAATTTTTTAAGAAAAAAATATTTTGAAAGTTGCGTTTTGAGAAAAATATCCCTCCACCCTTTTTTACCCTTATTTATTGTACAAATTTTAGTATTTTTTTTTTAAATTTACTTTTTCAGCCAAGACATTCCAACCCACTCCTGCATTGAGGGTATAATAATATACACTTTTTTAGTTCAAAGAGAAATGAATCAATCATATTTCAAAGAATTTATCTCTTTCATTCAATATGATCGTTGAAAGTATCTAGTAAATATACTATATTATAGGAAGCAAATTTGTATCCCATATGGACAAAGGCATATGATTAAGAAATAAGATCCAACAGGTGGCTGATTCAAACCTCTGTGGTATGTGACCCTAGGAGGACATATCAAGGCGAAGGACATGTCTTGATATCAATTCAACACTACAAATCAAACTTACATCTCGAGTGTCACCATACACCACAACTGATGGCAACGAGAGTCTTACCTAGCCCTGCACAGTTTTGCCAAGGTCTGTCTTACCACCATTTTAACCATTCACAACGATTAATACAAATATCAAAAAGCTGCGGATTTTTGGGAAAAAGCCATTGGGGAAATTAGGGACAAACAAACACTATGAGTAAGAAACTGAGAATTTAATCCATTACCACCAGTGAATTAAACCATGATATTAGAAAAAATCATGTAGGTATTAAAAAAGGTTTAGTACAAACATGAAAAAATAGAAAAAAATAAAAATACAAAGATGACTAGAAAAGGGTGTTGTATGCAAGGAAAACAAACGCTGATTAAACCAAGAAGTAGAAAAACAGTTATATGGAGGTTGTATTAAATTGGCTGCTTGGTGAAAAAAAAAATGGAAGAGGGAGATAAAAACAGGTTTAGAAAAAAATAGATGATACCAAGTTACACGAAATTTATTATTGTTTACCATACCTAGGATAGGGTACGGGGGTATTTTTAAAATGGTGAGAAAAATTAAAAGAGAGGAAGAAAAAGTGTTTTCATCGTGAGCAATTGAGGCTAAGTTGTCAACCTAATCATGATGCTCATGGCAAAAACAGTCATTATTGGGGAGATTTATTTTAATTTATTTTTAATTTATTATTAATTGTACGTGACCTTTGTCACTGGAAAATTCAATTTCAAGTTTACCAAGCAACCGAGGATGCGGGGAAAATCCAGTTTATTGATTTTTGTCACATAATTAAGCTATTTCGTTTATAAAAATTTTGTGATTCTTGCCCAAGCCTGAATGATATTAGATTAATTGATTGATTATGCAAAAATAAATCGATAAGCAAAAAATGAATTAATTGATTAATCGAGGTAATCGATTAGTCGAACCAATCGATTAGTGCGCATCAATAGTTTCACAGATGAAAAACAAAACATAGAATTAGTTGAAGTAAAAGAAGGAAAAAAAAGAAAAAAGAAGGAAATCATTAGTGATTTTAATAGGGTTTTTGGCTGCGAAATCTTGAAGCTGAAGGGTGGAATTTATGAACTCGTTATGAATAATAAATAAAAAAGCTCATAAGGTACGACGAGTAACAATATTGAAATAGATCGAAGTGTGAAAAGTTGCCTACTCATAAAGTAAAGGCGTTCTCAAAAAATCCTCCTTTCTAGCTACTTACATCAATTTTGAAAATAAGACATATTATTACGTTAAGAGAAAGTTTTTGGGCAGGTTTCAAATTCGCTTTCTCTATTTTCTTATCCCAACTGTATTCTACAAAGGAGGGAAATTTTACAAATCAAGTGAAAACAGTGTTTCCCGTAATTCAACTCTTCGGGTATTAGATCGGAAAAAATAAATTAAATAAATCAGCGAGTATGAACCGTCCTTCAGTTGTATTCGGTTGTATCCATATTTCAGGTTTGGAGAACCACTAATGAATCACCCTGATATGAATTTTGAGCTTTTGGTGCCGAAAGTTTCCATGTGTAATGAGACGAAAAACGTACTATAACTCTCACCCCAAAGTCAAGTCGGTTCACGAGATCCAGATTAATATTATGTGGATTTTCTTTGCAAAACCTACATAAAAAAGAGGAGAAAACCAACTGAAAGAAAAAGTGGAAAGAATAGTAGTTACTGCCTCTATACGTATAATAATTTGAGAAACGTAAAAGGTTGTTGGCAAACTGATATGTCGCAGTTATTGCGTTACAATGAAATTTCGCCCACCCGTTCTCCTTCGCATGCCAATTTATCGGTCATTTCTGTCTCTCTCTCTCTCTCTCTCTCTCTTTCTCTCTCGCTCTCTCTCGCTATCTCTCGCGTTTTTCATCTTAAACGTCCTTCTTACTGAGTTAAGGACACCGGCGAACACAGTGTCAATGCGAGGGACGAAATAAAAAATTTCTTAAAAGAACCATCGAACTGGATGCGTGAAATATAAAATGTAGTCAATTTGTTGTATGAATTATGTTTTTGTACGTCCATACGAGTAAGTACAGCATATTCCATCTTGTCAGCTAATTTTTTTTTTTTGTAAACATCAATTTAAAAATGATTTAAAGTCGTTAACGTCGAGCACGTAGTACCACTTTACTCGTCGTCGCGGTAACCTTGTTCCACAATTTTCACCAATCTGCGGAAAATTAACAAACGTGGCAAAGATATGCCAAAAATATGAAAATAATTAAATTTTGTAGCTCTCTCATGTTAATCGAAATAAGGAAAACCACGAATTTGTATTTTTTTTCCATCTTCTTGGGAAGCTGTGGACGTGTACTATGAGAAAGTTGTAGACGGGGGTGACACTCCAGAATTTCATTTCGGCAGGTAGCATAGTGAAAGGTAGGTGAGATGCGTTGTTTTGAAAAAAGGCACAGATTGGTATAATTACATTAACGCAAAAGAGAAATCAAAAATATCTCATTCTATTACAGGGGATACGACCTGCGACCCTCTTGTGGAGCCGCCCTAGTCTGTAGATCATCTACAGCAGCTAGTCTCTGAATAGCGTCCGAAACACGAGCTAACCAACGAAAAATAAAACTCGATGAAATCAAGCCTGCAAAAGTTGACTATACACTATGTGAATGTATTCACCAGCATACAAGTCGAGGTAACAAAATCACAATATTACCCTCAAGGTCAGTAAAATACCTGGGAATGCCCATAGACGGCAAATTTATTTGGAGAACTCATTACAAAAAAATAAAAATGACTTATTCGATTGGAACTCGATTAAGTTACTAAAATACAAATAAACGACTAGTATACAGGGGCGTTGCCAGGGTTTCTTCAGGGGCGAGGGCAAAAACATTCGTAGAATTTTTTTGCTCGTCACTGTTGGAAAATAAGTATTTACGTAACCGGAGCTGTCGCATATTTATTATTAAATTTTTTTCAAAATTTGAAAAGTAACAAGCAAAAAAAAAGTCATTAGGGAGATCGCCATCCTGAAATCTCTTCAAATTGTTTAGGGTATAAATCTTGGCTACAACTAAATGATCTACTGATTGATCATTCAACGCTTCTCAAACGTGAAATTAAAAATGATTCTTTTGGGCTCCGTGGTACATTACCCATAGAGCTCCACAGTCCACACTTTAATCTAGAAAACAAATACGTTGATGAAACCACAAAGATATTGGCTACAAACCACGAAGAAAGATTGATGAAGCAAGTCACTGTCGAAGCGAAAACCTTGACTTCAGTGTGGATGCTTGAAGGTTGAAAAGGATAATAATTAATAAATTTATTCTGTAAATAAAATAATGTGGATTTAAGCAATGACTGATAACCTATAAGCAAGGGATCTGTATATTGCTACGGTCAAATGCTCGTCTTTGCATTGTGAATATCAGACTGGTTACCGTCACATTCGCATTCCCAAAATGACAGTGTATTCAGTTTGGTTCTATTTGATTCGACAGGGGGTAATTGAAAATTCATGCTGGTAGACCATTGCCCACCGTGCTAAAAGCCGTTCAGTATTTATAGTTTAGGGATATTAGAATGCCATTAAGAGTCTTATGAAAAAATTAATCCGAAATTTGAGCACCCTATATCGTAAGCAACGAATATGTTAACTCTATGAAAAATATTGAAAATCGGAAATTCTGTCGTTTTGAGCCGAAGTTGGTGTAGTATTAGTTCAAAATTTAAAATCGTACTTCAAGAAATATTTGAATGTTTGGGAAAAAATTTCTGTGGAGAAGAGGATTCATCTTTAGTACACTCAAGGAAGTGTAACAGACAACGAAAATCCTTCTTGGAAGAACCAAAATAAGTGCCAAAAAATCAAATAAATCATTCTGTAAGTTTTGGAGAAAACAAAAGCAATTTTTTCTCAAAAACTAATATATGTTTAGGGGCCGATTTAAGGCGGGAGGCGGATGACTGCTTCCCTTAAGCTAAAAGAACCTCATTTTAGCCTAATATAATATAATACCTACTTATTACCAGTACTGGAATTCTTGAAACTGTGACATCTGAAAACAAACGTACATCTCAAGTATAGGGGTTTGATATCACAATTCGAAGTAATCGATAAGTCTCGATTAATCGTAGAGTCGAGACTACAAGTCTGCTTAAAAAGTTAGGCCACCAGCCTACCAGCGAAAGCTCCCAAGGCGTACGAAGTATGTCGGGCAATTTTAAATAATCGGAATAAATAAGTTGGCCGACCCATTATCACAGTTCACATTTTATTACAGTCAAAAAAGGTTACTTACAATATGATAATAATTATCAGGTTGTACAGGTATCACAAGTCGTATCGCCTCATGGTCTTCGAAGTTTGGTAAACCAACAGATTTTGGTTAGGTATTTGTCTTCGGAATTGGAAAAATAGTATTGCAAACTCTATAGTTTTACTAACAGTGTTCACATTTGAAAAGTTTTGGTGAAAACAACTTGAAAAAGGTGACTTGATATCGTATTAAAAAACTGTATTATGTCGTGAATAATATTTTGTATTCACGACAAATGGAACTTATCACGTATAGAACAAGACTGACTGTTCACAGTTCAATCAAATTTGTGAACAGTCAAAGAGATAAAGTATTGGTTCACCGATGATCGAATGTTATAAATATACACGTCACCACATTGTTAATAAAAAAGTAATTGATCGACGTGTCTTCATCGTTTTGAGAATGGGAATTTATTTCCATAGGGAATCGATATATTCCCCATTCAACTTACCACTAATATAATCTTAACACTCGTGAGCCGTTCCCTATTGTAAGCATAATAGTAGTATAAATTGGTGGTGATGTGAGGGGAAGGCTATAGGTAATCAGATGTCACAAAACAAACATCGCTCTTCCTCCTTGTACAAAAATTCCTACATCCACCTCTAGCTACATATTTAAACATAATATTTTCATGAATTTTTTTTTTTAATAAATTTAATATTGATCATAACCTGCTTTTCACCTTAATTGGATTTGTTTTTTGTTTTCCTTTTGGAATAAGAAGTTTGTTCTGCTCCAAATTTTTCTTCCAAATCATCGGTCCTATGGCACACAGACGAAGGTCGGTCATCGGGTTACCCATAAATTCTTTACTTCAAGTTTCTGTTTAGATGTCGAGACGTGCGATTGAATGGAGAACTGAATATGACAGAGTGACATATTTTACTCCTTTATTCGGTGGTGAAAGAATATTATAAATTGTTCAAAACTTTTAGAGGTTGATTTTGATCGTGAAAATGAGAAAAAAATTGTACAGCTTCTTTTTCGACATTGAAACTTGAGTCAAAATGTCAATTTAAAATTATCCGTTCCAGACTTCATGATATACGTCAATGACTATTTTTCGGCAACTAATCCTAATTTTCAAAATTCTTACTTTTGTAAATATTGAGTTACCATAAATTTCTCAACTCATTTTTTTCTTCCAACAAAAGCGTAAAATGTAGGTTTTCATGAAGAGTTTTCATGAATTTCGAGAATTTATTGTACATTTTCTTACTAGTTCTTTCAGTCAAAGTATTGCTTGGTTGATGTCAGGGAGCTTTACATATTGGCTTGTCAAATAAAGGGGGGGAGACTTCACAGAGAAATAAACACTCGAAACAACTTTTAGGAACAAAATTGAATGAGATTGTGCGGCAGAACTAAAACGTTGATTTCAAGAAAGATATTTCCCTCCGAGTGCAAATTTATGTTTTTCTTTTTCTCTATCTGAACATTTATAGATGGTTATCGTAGGTAAGGGAAAATTCTCGTATACTTTAATAAGACATGAATGATAAACCTAATTTAGGCATTACTAATGGTGAACATCTTCTAGGCAAGACTAAGACGAGGACTAAGACTTGAAGAGGTGCATGTCCTGACCAAATGATTTAGGAAATGGGCGAAAAAGGCTAGTGGTGAACATTTGGGTGTAGAATTATCATGTTTTTGAAAATCTTAAACTAGTTTAATTGACCATATTCGAGGATGTCTCCCAAATTCGGTTTAAGGACTAAACTTTGAAATCTCATAGCTCACAGCATGGTAGAGGCAAAAGTTATTTCAATAAATGGCAGTGGTTGCTCAGTACTTCTATTTTATTTTAAAACTAGCTCTTACACTCAGCTTCACCTGCGTAATGTCAGTTTTTCTGTTTGTTTTGTTCTCTTATTTTAACACCTTTTTTGTTGCCTTCAATGGTTCAACAATTGTTCCAATCCCAAACTAAACCAAAAATTTGAATTTAACACCCTAAAAACCATATTATACGGTGTATCACTCGATTATATAAGGAAAAATTATCTGAACCTCCTTTTTGTAATCCTCAGTGATCCAATAATTGATCAAATTCAAAATCAGACCAGAAATTTGGATTCTGTTCCTGAAAAAAACATATTCTATAATGTAATACTCCATCACATTAGAAAAAATTATCTTAACGAATTTTTTGAAAACTCGAATGAAACATGATAAAAAAAAAATGAAAGAGACAGAGACAGAACCGTTTAGATCTTGTGATTCAAGCAATAAAAATTCTATTAAATTAGGGAATTTCAGTGATACCTAAAGAACTGAGAGTACAATTACAGCCAATTTTTCCCAGAAAACTTCAGCTCTCCCACGATCTATGGTTCTTTCACAATTGCGTTTGATATCTTTAATTGCATGAAGTTCAATGGGAGTAAATGGGAAGAATGATATGCATAGTCATTGACACCGCTGCAATTGCTGCACGTGCAAAATTTATAACTAATGCGAGAGTTTCAAATATTTTCTTATAAGGTACCAAGTGGTTCAACCTATATTTGCATAAGAATTTTGGTTTTCATCAATTAAATTTGAATGTACTGCTCTTGTATTTTCTAAAAAGAGATAAAAATAACTCAGTTAAAAAGATAGCTAGTAAGGAGAAGAGTGAGCGAGTTGGTGGTATACTTATGAAGCTCAATATAATAATATGTGTCGTACACGGTACGCATAAGTTGATGCAAGGTCGGACAATTTACATAGGGTGTAAAAACATATGGTTACAAGTTATAATGAGTAGAAATAGGTATGTCGTTACAGTTGGTTACTTGTTTTGTTTTTTTCAAAATTCAAATTGAAATTTTCAATAGACGAATCAAAAAACTTCAATCTATCTTTTCAATATTATTTGTTTTTAAACTACATCTCCCAATCATTTTTCAGCTGAAGTTTTGAATAAAATTAACACTTAAATGAACCAACGAATTTCAGTCATCTACAATTTAAGCTCTTAATAATTTTTCTTTTGACAAGTAGGTAGTACCTGTGAAAAGCAGAAGTGAAAAAAGACCTTCCAACGTTTGTGGCTCAATTTTATTTTTGGCCTATCATTTATAATCGCATAGAGAACATGTATTAAAATTAATTCTTTTTGATAAATGTTTATAGTTTAATGTAAAATTGTTGATGTTACTGATCTAAACAATAAAAGATCATCGGTGTGAAAAAGAAATTTCAATTAAATAGGCTAGATTCTTATTTGGAATGAAAATAATATTATACAAGAAGGAACATGACTGTAACCGTTGAAAAAACACCTTCACTCATCAGTATTTTCCTTCATACGGAACCAAAATCACATAGAATCATTACAATATTGATACATTTATTTTGAAAATGATGCCAACGGATGGTACATGGAAAAAAATTAACTCCCCATTTCAGAAATTTTCATTTTTTCCAATAATTAAAGCTAAATTTTAAATTAATAAAGTGCAGGAAACTCATTTTAAAATAATTGAGACAATTTAAGAATTCCATCAAAAAAAATCCTGTGGATTCATAAGCTTTGATTTCAATTCTGTCCGTTAGTAACCTTTGTAGTGGGCTAATAGTTCCTTAACATTATAAATTGGTTTAACGTCCAAGGGACAATAAAATATGTGATGATCTCTCACGCAAGTCAGAGCTCATACTGCCGCAACTACCTCAGCGTCAGTGCCTATTAACCACTTCTGCGCATTGCGTTGTGCGCAGGAGGGTCGGGGCGGAGCCCACGACACTGGGGGCGGTGTACCTAGAAGGGGCCTTCGGAGGTCCCTTCAAAAAAAATTGATCTGAAAGAAAAAATTGGTCGACACAATAAGTTTATATGAAATGTATAATAAAAAATTACAAAACAAAACAAAACAAACTTATATATGCTAAAGCTAAGAAAATTAATAAAATATGTCTACTGAGTCAAAAAATACTTTGGCTTCAGGATGGCGAACTGCTAATACGACGGAGGAGAGACATATGAATCTAATGGCCATAAAATTCATTTTCTGAAAGGATAAGAAAGGAAATTAGCGAATTCTAATTAACTGAGGTAATTAAATCTCAGTCCCTTAGATAATTAAATCTAAGATAAGTTGCATGCATGCACTGTCACCTACTGTCCCCGTTCTTTCGTGAAAAGTGCTCGACGACAGCAGTGGGTGTCAAAAAAAGCTAGGTTAGAGGTCACCAGGGCCTCAGACCATCGTTTTGACTGCCCCCTGAAGACAGTTAGGGTCGGAAGTATGTAGAACAATCAAGTTTAACATAGTCCACTTTAGCATATGTTGTGAAGTCTTTCAGAATAAGGCTCTACTTAGGTGGAACATAATTGGTAACCACTGGTTTCGAGCAATTGAGCTCCAAAGGCGCAAGGTACTTTAGTGGCCGTGAGGTCAGTATCTTGCTCGGGAGTTCAATTCTAGCGTGGCGGATTTCTCCGTCACTGGATTTCTCAAGTTCTACAATTTTAGCAATTTTGTAGACACCTGGTTTATTAATAAAATCTAATACATGTACCAAGTCACCTACTTCTGGCTTAAAGGGAGAAGTACGATAGGCGTTAGGTACACCCTTGGGAGGAGTATCTCTCAAGTGTATTAGGTAATATCTTTTCCAAGCTACCCAAAGCTTGTGAATATACTCTTGGTCTATTCTCCATAAAGTTTGGAGTTGTTTCGAAGTTGGCGTAATTTCAGCCAGCTCTGAATCTAGATCAAGTGTAAAAGTTCGAAAATTAGCGTGCAGGAAATGGGCTGGAGTTAGTGTTAACTGTTCAGCTTCATCTGCAGCAGGGCATAATGGTCGTTCATTGATCATTACTTGAATATTTTTCAAGGCTGCCTGGAAATTGTGCTGATGCACAGGATGATGTCCAACAACGTGATAAAAGGATTGTTTGAAAACTCCGATTAAACGTTCATACGGGGCACCATACCAAGATGCTTTGGGTGGAATAAAATTCCACTCAATGCCTTTTTCATTTAACTTATCTGCTACGGTATATTCGGAATTAAAGGTAGACCAAAATTTTGGTAAATACGTAGAGATGAGATGGAACTGGGCAGCGTTATCAGACAACAATAATTTAGGTGTCCCACGATCAGCGAAGAAGGTGATGAACGCTGTCCATATTTCGCCTGTAGTCAGAGACGAAACCGAGATAAAATATACTGCCCTAGTTGAAAGGCAAGTAAATATAAGTATCCATTTCTTTTTAACAGGTGAAGTCAGAGCTTTCATCTGTCTTTTCTTTTTAGGTAGGAACTCATCAAAAACTTGAAAAGGACCAAAAATATCCACACCCGTGTAGGTAAACGGGTGTGTAAACGGTACTAAACGAAAGTCTGGCATCGCCGAATGGGTCGGTTGATGGTAAGGCTTATTGTTAGACCTTTTACATTCCATGCAAGAATTTTTCAATACTTTTGGAAGTAATTTAGATGCACGAGGTACAAAATAGTTTCGTCGAAACGAAGCTATCGTAAACTTGGGTCCAGCATGGCTATTATTCAAATGCGTTTCAAGCAGAATTAACTTAGTCATGTGGGAATCAGGGTGCAAAAGGGTAGGTGATAAAATATCATCCGAATGAGGCCATTTTGCAATATAGTTCCGTAACCGGAGCAAACCCGATTCATCAAGCTCAATATGAAATTTTTGATAGGTCACAAAACTCTGTGGCCCTAATTTTTCCAACACATCAAAGAGTTCTTTGAAATGTTTCTTTTGATCGGAATAGATGAAAGCCATCAATCCGAATTGAAAGATTTTGGGTAACACGGCGTAAGGTGCTACAGACCGCGTTCTACGTAGTCTTTTCGCACAGAAACGTCGTATAGCAAAAAGGCACATATAAAATGTCTTTATTAGTTTATTAAGTGAATTAAATTTTTCAATTTGAATATTGAAAGGAGAATTTAAAGGTGGATGTATAAAGCTCAACCACGGAGTTTTATAATAAGGATCATCCTTTGGAGGGCCTGCTGGAGGTAAACCTTCAAAGTCAATTTTATTGCAACGAAATGGGTCCTGGCTACGATCTGTGTCAGCTGGACAAACTGGCACTTGTAGTTTGCAAGCATTCGATTTAGGTTCTAAAAGGAATGTAGGACATCGTTGTTTGCGAGAGTTCTCGATTCTTCTCATCTTCGCAGTGCGATGATTATCAAAAATCAAATCTGAGCTCTCACGAAAAGTTTCAGAAAATTTTTTCAAATTTCCCAAAGATTGTCGTAAAGTATAGAAAACTGGCGTAGAAATTTCTTCCTGCGTCAAATCTGGTAACGATTCAATGATATGAAGATCAGTCGGTGGCCAGGATTGGTAGTCTGAATATAACCAGGCTGGACCTGTCCACCAAAGAGATTGAAGCATGTCTTTGACAGTGGCTCCTCTAGATCCTACATCAGCGGGATTATCTGCTGATGGCACATAACGATATTGAACATTAGGGATGTTTTTTATTTCATTAACCCTATTAGAAACAAACTGGGGTTGAATTTTACGTTCTGTCAGCCAGGTTAGAACACACTTACTGTCCGACCATAAAAAAGTTGGGCAGTTGTTCAAATCCATAGGTTTACGAGCAGTTCGTATAGCACGTGCACCTATGAGTGCTGCGATCAACTCCAATTTCGGAATAGTAATTGATTTCATAGGCACGACTCTCGTCTTGCCTATGAGGTAACGTAGCGATGCTGTACCAGACTCCGCGTTCTTAAAACGTAGATAAGCAGCCATCGCATAGGCAATTTGTGAAGCGTCTACAAAGACATGGAGCTCGCAATCCATTGGATTATAAGTTCCACGGTAGATTTGCCTCGGAAAACAATAATTTGTAGTTTGGTGAAGGTCTTCGATAAGTACCGTAGCTAACTTTTGAAGCTGCGGTGAAATAGGTTCGTCCCATTTATAATTTTCTAACCATAGGTGTTTGATAAACGTCCTTGATGGTATGAAGGCTGGAGCGAACCAACCCATGGGGTCATAAAAAGAAGACATTGCTTGTAAAAATGAACGTTTAGACCAAATTGTTGTTTGAGTGGTTACTGGGGGCATATACACAATGTCCTTAACCATATCCCAAACAAGGCCTAAAACTTTAATAATTGATTTATCTAGAGCTTTCGAAGGTTCGAAGTCTTTTTTCAAGGCTTCATCATTCGTGCCCCATTGAGCGAGTTCCATGGAAATGGCATCTATTATGTCATTAGAACGCTTATAAAGTTGTAAACCTTCCTCGTATGTAGGGAGGGAAGTAACTAAATTATCAACATAAATGTGATCTGCAAACTTTTTACTGAATTCAGGATCAACTTGTTGGTAATGATGTAATAAAATCGCTGCTAGCAAAAAAGGAGCAGTGATAATTCCGAAGGGTACTCTTTGGAATCTATAAATAATTATATTATCTCTGGACAAAGGTTTAAAAGGATCCTTTACCCAGATAAAACGACATACATCCCTATCATCGGGGTGAAGTTGAATCTGATGAAAAGCTTTACGAATGTCGGCGATAATGCCAATTTTATCTTTTCGAAAAGTCATCAAAATCTTCAACAAGTCCGGTAATAGGTTTGAGCCTTTGAACATACAGTCATTTAACGAATGGCTGCTGTTTTTAGGTTTGGCGGATCCATCGAAGACTAATCGGAGTGGAGTGCTCTTAGTTAAGTCCAAGATGCCCTTGTGAGGCATGTAATGGATTAACTCAGGCTTACTTCGAGGATTCACTTTCTCAATCATTTGTAATTCAATGAGAGTTTCAAAATATTGTGTATACTTTTCGAAGAGTTCTTGAGATTGTCGTAATTTCGGCAATTGGTGTTCAAGTCTCTTAATCGAAAGATTAAAATGATCCTCCAAAGGTGGGGGATAGTTTTTATATAACCACCGAATTTGGTACCTGTTGTTAACTAATTTAACATCTTTGTAAAACAATCGTAAAGCTTCAGCCTCAGCTTCAACTTGACTGAAATTATGAGACTCTATACCTAAAACATCGAGCCTCCAAAGATTTTCAACAGTTTGTGGTGACATCAAGAATACTGGCGTAAAAAGATCACTTTCATCAGGTGGGACTAAAACTCCACCTAACATATGACCAAATGGCGTGTTAATTAGCCATGTTCTTGATGAAATTGTACGAACACTCTTCACGAAAGACCACATAAGATCGTTACCTACTAAAAGGTGAATCGTATGCTCCTGAGGAAGTGTCGAAAAATTAATATTTTTACATTGTGGGAACAATGCTTTAAAAGTTTTAATATTTGGTTGTTTTAAATTATGCGAAATACTACTTAAAGTACTTGCTTTTATAGGTACCTTTGTTCCATCAGGAAGCAAAAGATCAAAATGAACCAAGTAAGATGTTATCTTGCTTGTATTTAAATTTTCCACACCCATAAGCGTTAAAATTTCTTTACCAGAAGGTTTAAGCTTAAGGTCGTGAAACGCGTATCTTTGCACAATATATGTGCGAAGACTACCACTATCGAAAAATCCACAAATTTTTATGGGTTTATCTAAATTTGAAGAATGAACATACGATTCAAAGCCTAAAAAGAAAGACTCTGTATAATTAATCGTATTGAAATTAATCAACTCACTGTTTTGAGGTAGGCCTTGGCGCTGCTCCTCCGTCAACTCAAGCGTCACGTTTGGGTGGCGACTCGATTTATTATTCATCATCTCCTGAAACAGGGGAGGATTTTGAGAAATTGATGTTAAATTGTGAGATTCTTCAATATTTGAAGGATTTGTTTCATTCTCACTTTCGTAAGGTGAGGAAGCTGCCTTTCGGTCTCGAAGAGCTTCGACCCATCCTTGCGCCTTCGCAATGTTCAGTGGATACGGAGCATTGGGGCATAAATTCGTGTGGTGCTCTGTCGACAGGCAGTTAAACCATCGGCAGCACTTCGGCGGGGGCATGGGACAAGTCCCATACCCGTGCGGAGTCCCACATTTAAAACATAAATTTCGCACCTGGTACGCTTTTACGCGTGCCTGGAGCGTGTTGTACCTAGGATGACAACAAAGATGGGACCAGTGACGCCCATTCAGACAAAAAATGCAGTCTGCGTTGGGGTACGGGTCCATCTTCATTATCGTCTTAGGTAAAGCACGTCTCTGGCGAGGTGTCCCGGGAGCCGGGGCATCCTGCTGGCGATTTTGACTCTGGTCCGGAATCTCCGGGCCAGGTTTCGACGAACCTGTAACAAAAAATGATTTAGCATTTTTCGTTGGCCTATTGGTCCATTTCTTGCTTTTTCGATTTCTGGGATTGGGTTTAGCCTTTCCTCTCGAAAAAGTTCTTGTATCTTCTTTATTAACAGAAGGTACAGAAAAAAGTTGATTGCCTTTAGGCTTATTACGTTTGTTAAAATTTTGATTATTGTCTTTTTCAGTTCCGGGGGTTTGTTCTTGAGATTTATTGGTTGGATTGACTTTCAATTCAACTAACTCATGAATTTTAATAAACTCCCTGATAGCCGAGAATAAATTATTAACATTTCGCTGACTCGATTTTAAATTATTCATATAAGATCGAGGAGGAAACTTTTTTACAGCAATATTAAATAGCTGTTCTTCGTCAACTATCTCAGTAGCTTGTCGATACTGATCAATTAAAACTGCAAGTCCATCCATCCTATCTTGAATCGAAGGAAGGGTGTTATCAGAATTTGGAAAGGCAGTGACTTTATACCAAAGTTTTTCCCTTAACTTGCTAAGATCGCCATAACGGTCATGCAAATATTTTAATCTCTAGACGTAACCTATATCGTCCGGAGAAAGATGATTAATCCTGTCAGAAATTTCTTTCGGCAGGGCACCTTGAAGTAAATGAATTTTTTGTGGAATGGCTATATCCGTACGTAAATGTACGTATTTTTTAAAGCCATTTAGAAAACCAGGATAGGTAATTAAATCACCATCCCATTTGTTTAAATAAAATTTTGGTGCCTTCAGATTCATAGAAGCTGATTCTAATGATTCTGAAGGGTCAATTTCCCAAATTCGAGGAATTAATTTAAAAATATTTTTATCGCTGCTATTCGTATGAGGCGATGGTATCAGGTTGTCTGGTACCAAAGCTGTAGTAGCGGAAGGAATAGTAAACAAAGCTGGTGGGGTCGCAGCAAGAGATGGACCTTCAGTAGTTTTGTCAAAAATAGATGAATGAATCGGTGATACTACCATTGGTTCTTGTTGATGCCTTTTTGTAGGCGGAGCCATAGTATCATCAATTAATTCGTCTACATTAATACGTTTCTGAAAAGATGAATTTTCAGAATTGAAATTAAAATTTATACCTTGTCCAACGGGGGGCAAGTTTGCGATCACAAGGTGTCTGCGCTGGAACTCGCTATAGGGAATGCCGAAGCGATTCTCTATCCGGATCTTCAAATTTTGAAGATCACGCTTGGCGAGCTCCAACTCCGACTCCTTGTTTGCAATCTTCTCGATGACTTGAAGATTCTCGGTGATCGCTTTTTGAATGGCAATTTCCTCGAGTCGAGCTTCCTCGGCTCGAGCCTTTTCAGCGGCTCGCCGTTCCTCCTCGGCCCGTCGGTCGAGGTCCTGTTGCAGAACTTCGGCATTGCGTTGTCGAGCTGTTGCAGGATCGGAGATTGATTGTTGTTGTTGCTCTAAGTCAACTTGCATTGGCTTAGGCGTCTTGAAGCGTTGTTTTATTTCGCCTTCAATTTTGTACAGTTGACGAATCTTCTTTTTTGCCAACATAAGGTTTTCCATCGAAACTCCAGTTGGTGGCTTCTGGAGCTCCTTGATCATCTTTACGATGGCTGTCAACTTACTTAGGGCTCTATCAGCTCTAAGTTTCGTACTTCTGAGTAGTTTTTCTAACTCCTCAATATAATCATTGGCTTCCCATATACTAGCCTGGTAAAAGTCAATGAAGGTGGTCGAATTCTTCGAGTGAACGGAGATGTTATCATCCGTATTGCCGGTATAGCTTTCACCCGAAGAAGATGATGGTGACGGTCTGCGGGACTGTTGCGAACTCCACAACTCTCCTTGTCGATCATCGGCAGGAGGTGGATTTAATACAGCAGCTAGCGAAACTATTTCTCGTGGCTCAGTTTCCTGAGTCACTGGAAGAATTTGTACGACAGGTTCAATTGGAACTGGCGGTTGTTGTTGTTGCTGGTCAGCACCCTGATCGGCAACAATTAAGTTCGGATCGACATCCATGTTTTGGTTTTCGGACATATCGTGAATTTATTCGTAAAGGCTGTTTATAGACAGACATAAACACAAAAAAAAATTTTTGAGAAAAAAAAAATTTTTTCGTATATGTAGCCTAGCAGACGAATAAATACGACCTTTTAATCTCCAAAAAAAATATTTGGGGAAAAAAAGAAAAAAAAATTTTTTTTTTTTTTTTTTTTTTGATAAGGTTGGGACACCTTATGTAAAGGATCATTGGCCTAGTTTTATATAGGTCAATGGGTCATCTAAAATCGCGCGTAAAGATAAACGTACGTAATTCTTTACGCGGACATTTTTAGCACTACAATTCGATCATGACGAAAGAAAGATCAAAGAGGAATAGTAAAAAATAACGAAAAGCATGTGTTCGTAAATTCGACAATTGTTCGGATGTTTCCGAGCAATTTTTAAGACGAAAATATTAGGAAAATTAATTTCTAATAAATTTTAAAAGGGGGGTTCTATTACACGAAGCAGTTTAGGCTGCTTACGTACCCATTTGGTTCGTGTGAACAGAATCAAATTTTATTTTTATGAAGGTCGTATTAATAGGCCTACAATGAAAATAAATAATAAATATAATTACATAATTTTTACGTAATGAAAATATTAAATATATAAATGAAGTTTGTAACATGAATCTAAGGGGAAAAACACTTAGGTTCCGTAGTATAGTAACAATGTATGCAGTATATCTGCAAACGCGTAATTTGGGTGACAAAAATTCAATAAAATGACGAATTTTACCAAATTATACATAGCCTACGATTTTTATTAGAATAATTCAAAACCGTAAAATGAAATTTTTCACTTTAAGTAAAGGGAAGAATAAATTTCTTGAGCTGATTTTTCAATCAGTTCAAGGTCAACATCGCATTACACGAACGTAGGCGCATTTTGGAACGATCAAAATATCAATTTAATCGGAAAAAGATACACTTAGGTCGGTAAAATGAAATGCGACTTCTTTTGTCTTAATAAAAAGGCAAAATTGTTATATAAGAAAGTATTGGAAGACCTTGTTAGGGGCCTAACGAAATTAAAAACATCGTAAGTCTTTAAACAGTACGAATTATTTCACAAAAATAAATAACCTCGATCAGTAAAATTGATCGTAAATTTAAGAAGAGCACTAATAAAAATGTTCTCTATCGTGTGATATAATTATAGTTTCGAAAAATTCTCGAAGCTACTTTAATATTGCAGTTCTCGTTAACTAACTTAATTGCAAAGGAGTACTGCTATTTTTGCCCACTACTTAAAGAGACAAAAAATACGAAAAATCAGCGTAATGAAGAAATACTGATTGGATTTCTTTCATCCAAAATACGCAAAATGGCTACTTTATAGTAAGAAATAAAAACTCACCAATTTATTAGCAGGTCTCGCGGTCAAGATTCTTGGCCGAGGGTGTGCAGATGAATATTTTACATAGTATGATGAGGGTATTAGGCCACTACACCATATAATATTTCGCGGAAATAAAAAAGAAAATGTCGCGAAATTTGAAACAACAAAAATTAAAAATTTGCGGCGAAAAAACGAAATAAAGCGCGTAAAAAAGATCGCACAATTCGAATTTCCGGCGACGAAAGGCACACACAAATTAAACACACACAAAAAAATGTTAATTGCGGCAATTAGCATACGAAAACACGAAAAGAAACATTAATTAAAAAAGACACAGTAATTAAGTAGCGCGAAAACGGGTTCAACAACGTGAGTCTCGTCTTTACAAAATGGTTACTGTGTCTTGCTAGAACAGAATGCGCATGCGCAATTTCTGTAATTTAATGTTCGTGTTGTCTTTGTGTGTGTAATAGTTACCCAGTACGTGTATAGCCGTGCTGGTAGGGTGGCTATATAATATTTGTGTATTCGTAGTGGTGCGTATTTTTAGACGCATCACTACATCGTTTTCTTCCGATTTTTCGAATTCTCGTGCAAGTTAATGCACGAATCGGTTGCCAATAATGGCCTTGAATCGTCAGGTGCTGTGAATACGAACCTACAAAGTCGTATTCGCAGGAATAAAACGACGTATTCATTTTATTTTATTTTATTTTTTTTTTGATTCCTTTGTTTCGTTTGAAGCAAAGCAGCCGAGTCAGAGGTTTTTTACGAATTTTATCTCTGCGCTCAGCATTAGCGAACTATTGTAGCGACAAAAGATCGCAGCAAATATTTTATTTAGCCGTTTTTTCTATCTCACGACTAATATTTGCCGGGCGAAGCAAACGAAATTAATCGTAAGTTTCTTTTCACCGCTGGGGGCGGCGAAAAAGATATTTCTTTATGAAATATAAAGAATTAATTTTTTCGTCCAGAATTAGTTTAATAGAGGAAATAAAAGTGAATTATTTTCTCACTAACTCTGGGGGCGGCGTACAAAAATAAATTTTTATGAAGAAATTTATTTTTTAGCCTAAAATTAGGAACTATTTCTCACTAGGTGGGAAGATAGATTTATTTTTTCAGTCCAAAAGCACGTTTTAAGATGCTAATGTGTTAATTATCAGAGGAAAAAATTTTATTTTACCTAAGATTTTTAAGAGTTTATCGAATTGTATGAATAATCCGATTTTAGTGGAAGCTATGAAGTAATTTTTTCTTTTCTATGTCTTCTTTCAAAGGCATATAAAAACCAAATTCGTGAAGAATTCAAAGTTTTCAGAAAAAAATTTATTTCTTTAATGTCTTTTTTCAAAGGCAAAACGAAATAATTATTAAAAATGTCTTTTTTCAAAGGCAAATTCATTTTAGCTAAGGATTAACTACTTGCTCCTGCTACCATGTAGTGGGCTAATAGTTCCTTAACATTATAAATTGGTTTAACGTCCAAGGGACAATAAAATATGTGATGATCTCTCACGCAAGTCAGAGCTCATACTGCTGCAACTACCTCAGTGTCAGTGCCTATTAACCACTTCTGCGCATTGCGTTGTGCGCAGGAGGGTCGGGGCGGAGCCCACGACAACCTTCCAAGTTATTTGAGGCTGCATAGAAATTATAACATTATAACACTCAAACAGTTTAAAAAGGAAAGACTGGAAGCTGTCGAAAACAGTTTTTGAGGAGACAAAAATAAGTTTAGACAACAAGAAAATTAATTTTTAACAGATTTCAAAAAAAAAGCAGGAGGTTATCAATTATTTGATCTGTGTGTATTGAGAAGTCCGAGATCTGGACCATAAAATAAAAATTATTTTTGACAGAAATAAGACAAAACAATGACGTCACAATTCCAGATAATTTTTCGAGAGACAAAATTCGAATTCGGACATTATATTATCCGAATTCGAACTCGTATTCAGATGAAGACGTGAAGACAGAAATAAAATCTGATTCTCTTTCAGGCAATTATAATGCATTTTATTTCAGTAACGATTCTTCCAAATTCAGACAATTTCAGACAATAATTTGGTTTGATCCGACAGACTGGCGCCATGAGATATATATATTAGATGAAGACGAATTGAATAGAAGTAAAAACCCATCGATGGACATGAATGCAGCCAACCTTTTTGCTTTATCTCCAGTCTTTCCACGCTTTGCTTGCGGTTTGCAGTCATTTAATATATTTTATTATATTTTATTTTATCAATCATCCACGTGCGTTTTTGCCTATTGTATGTCGACGTATATATTTCTGCTTTCTGTAATCTCATTGGCTGTACACATTTTATATTTCCTCTCACTTTTTATGTTATCGACATCGCATGTTTGAAGGCAATTAAGCAGACAATAAGTGGGGAAATTTCCTTAACAAGAAGAACTGATTTGCAAACACAAATTCTAATTTTAAATCACTCTCTTCTTTGCACTGGCAACACCCGGTACTAGGTTCGTCTTTGCAAATGAGTCCTTCTTGTGTAGGCGGATAGCAGCAGGTCCAAGTCACAAGTCGTACGTCTAAGTCCTCACGTTAGGCAATTTAATAAGTGTACCATCTTCGAGATGCAGAATATACTTCAATCTGGTCTACCTTGAAGACAACTAGGATGGTAGTTGAATTCCAGATAGGTTCAGTTGAAGACAAAAGGCATATTAGGGATGTTCTTTCGTCATGAAGGACCAGTAGTGACAACACACAAGTCATCTCTAGTCTTGCCAGTTTCCATATCACACTTCAGGGCGATCTTTTAAAAACACCTGCGAGGTGAAGTATCAGTCGACAACACGATTAGATGGAGTTCCTGGCACCTGTTAGGAGGGAAATTTGGTGTGTTGAAGACAACTTTAAGACAAGCTTGGTTCAAGATGACTGCCTTGCTCTTTCATTTAAAGGCCGCGTCGAGCCTTCTGTTTGCGCATAGTGGATTTGACTCCATCTATGTTAGTTATTTTTCTCACCTCACCCTCACTCTTTCCAAAAACTCCGAGACCTAAAGTTTCATATTAGGAGTCTTTTAAACAACAAAACCATCACTCATGAAGACACACAATTAGGTGAAGACACAACAGCTTTCTGATGGTTTCCCCTACTTGTTGTCTGCCATAGCTTTTTTTTTAACTTTTTATTTTTCCGCTACACACTTTGTTTTGTTCCGCTTTGTTGACACTATGGTTCTTTTGTAATTATAGTCTTCAACAAAATAATTCTGCTGTTCGTTTTTGTAGGTTTCAAACCTTGTATGGATCGAAACTTTGTTAGGCTCTTCTATCCGCACAACTTAGCTTTTTGCTGATTCATCATATTAATTTGCTGAGGTATGAAGACAAATGTTAGCTGCGTTTTGCTATGTCCGAAGAAGTTTAATTCAAGTCAAGAAGAATTCAGCTGTAGGACATAGTCAAAGTCAAAAAAATAAAATGTCTTGAAAACACAATTCAAGACCCCTCGATTCAGTGTTTTGGCCCTAATTCTAGGACATTGTGACGTCATTAGCATTTAAACACCACTATACATTAAAGGTTGACTTTATGAGTTCTCAATTTGAAATTGCCTTTTCAATCAAGGCAATCGATTTCGGATGCCTCAGTATATAGGTATATATATATATACATATATTTTTTTTTATGTTTGTTCCAGCATAATTTCTCAACCTGGGACCAATTTTGATGAACTTTTTTTCAAATGATAGAGAATGATTCCATGGTGGTTCCACTAAATTATTTTTAGAATCGATGAAGCAAAATTATCAGTTATCTTTAAATAAAAACTGTTAGTTTTAAAGTAATATTGGCGATTATGTTAGAAATGAAAAATCCTTGAAAAAAATTTTTTCTTCACAGGCTATTGGCAGCGTCGTAGCCATGTGGTAGTGTCGTCACTTTTAAAACCTGTATGTTGCCTTTTCAATACCCTATGCCAGCAATGTACAGAAATTGTGACCCCAACGTCATTGAGTGGTCCTGCAGAGTGGCATCGAGCCATGATGGCATAAGCCTGTATTGTGAATTTGTTGATTTCTCCATGAAGCAGCAGCCTAGCTCCACTCTCTGTGTGTTGTTGTGCTACAACTGCAACCACAACACTGGGGGAGTGGTTGTGGGGCCATGAACACATATCCCCTTACCTTCATGAACTATCAGCGGTGTTGTAACCATGAGATAGCGTCATCTCTTTTAAAATTTGTAGGTTGCTGGCTTGATTTCCCACACCAGAAACCAACATCTAACCTACTTCAGAAAAAAAATAATAATAATAAAAATTCTCTAAAAAGAAAAAAACAATTCTTTTAAAATTTCTCCAGTAAAATCTAGTGGAATTAAAATGAAACGAAAGAGCATTACGCTAAATTAATAATCTTTTTCAAAAAATAGAACCAACTGAAAAAAAATAAAAATTCACCAAAAAGAAGAAAATAATCCTTTTAAAATATTTCCAGGAAGATGTAGGTCCAGGGACTGAAATTATTGAAGTCAGCGCTAGTAAAAATGTTTTGTCATAAAATTTGATGGAATTAACATATACAGCCTATATGATAAGAAAAAAGAGGGCCAACTTCAATAATTCTAGTTCCTGGACCTACGTCTTGCTGTAAAAATTTTTAAAGTATTATTTTTTTCTTTTCAGTGTATTTTTATTTTTTATTTTTAAGTTGGTTCCATTTTTTGAGAAAAAAATTATTAATTTATCTAAATACGTATTTATCAAGTGTGATACCTGGTGTACTCAAACAAAAACTCTTCGATGTGTATCTCACAGTATGACAACCCCAACACTGAACAAACACGCAGGTTTGCCCGGTACTATAGTTTTGTTTGAGAGAATACTCTATCCAGTTAGCATGAAGTCTAAGGTTTAAATTTTCCTCAACAATTGTGAGTTAAATAAAACTGTAAAAAATAAATAAAAATACAATTCATTAAGACTCCAAAAAAAAGTAACAGAATAATGTCGAAATAGTTATTTGTGATACAGATGTATAAAGTCGGTGATTTTAATCCGAATGTGATTTTTGCCGCACGAGCCTAAGGCGAGCAATGCAAATCACACGAGTATCAATCACCTACTATATACACGTGTATTGCACTCTATTTTTTGCAACACCTCCCCACCAAAAAAAAAAAATTTGCAAATGCGATTACTTTATACATCAGTTCTAAATGGTTCTAAAATTGCCTACATTATAAATAATCAAGGTGCATATAAAAATAGGGTTCAAAAACAGGTGTTGCAAAAAAGAAATTACAGGACAAACAATCGAAAGGAATAGAGCTGACTCCATAAAATTGGGGACAGAAGAGAAGACAAGTTACTCCCGAGCAAGTCAGATGTTCATCGGTGGATTGTCTGTGTATTCATTCTCACAGAACTTTTTGCATACGATGCATCTATTTAATCAGGTTTTGTGTTCTTTTTTCTAGAAAGTGTGGCTAAAACCATAATGCCACCGAGTAGTTCCACCCTGGTGAAAAACGATCAAAAATATGAAAATTTTTCAAATATATTCTGTAAGCATCAATAACGCTGATATTGCACGACAGAACACAATTACCGAAATTGGTGAAGATTTATGCTTTTCAAAATTCGTCGGCAGTTTAAAACCCAGTTCGAGGTCTTTTGTTTTTCTTCAGATAAAATCGAAAAAAAAAAAAATAGGAGAAATATTACTTCCCAGAGCCATATGAAAAACATGACTTACGTTTTCAATTAACGTCTATCGACTTCGGATTCGATTACTGGTACCACTTGAAGGTTCCGAAAATATGTATCACAGTTACCCAACGAAACAGCGAGAAAAATGATTAATTACCAAACAAAATGATAGTACTTAATCTGATGACATATGGTCCAACTGGTTTTATCAGTCGAGAGGTATATGTAAGCGGATATTATTGAAATAAATATTTTTGGAGAGAAGAGCGAATCGTGGAAGAATTTATTTACAAATTCTCATAATACCGAAAATTTTTTTTTCATATTTTTGTGAAAAATAAAATAATTTTTTGCTACTTTCCAGGTTTTATTTCACTAATTACCTAACTATTAATAGTTATTTGGGATACAATGCGAAAAGTAGGCCTAGGTGATTGCTAAAAGTGTGAATTTTTCAGTACCAGTAAAGGTAAGTAACGCAATCTTACACAAGTGACTATCACCCACTTCGCACGGGTGTCACGCACAAGTTTCTGCAACATCCACTCAAAAAAAATTAAACTAAACAAAATTATCCATATTTATACATTGAGAAATTTGTAAGATGAACTGTAGTGCAAAAAGTAATTTTAAAATTTTCATATTTTTATTACGAGTATTTAATTTTACAAAATTATATTATATTCCAATAAATTACAAAATATGTTTTTAACCAACTTGAAACCTCACGTGTAAAAATGATTTAAAAAATCTTAATTATTGATATTTTAGAAGGAAAAAAACGCTTTCATCAAAGAACACTTGTTATTATTTTATTCGAGAAGCAAACATTTAAATTTACATAATTAAATTTCATCAAAAATATTCTATTATTTATTTAGTTTTTTTTTTGGTTAGGAAATCCTACTGCTGCGCTAGTTTTTTTTTTTTTTCTTCCTATCTGATCAATTACTGGAGTGTTCATGGTTATAATTCTCAAACATTTTGGAACAATTTGAATGGCAATTTTTACTTAGCCATCAACTGCAGCACAATCTCTTGAACAAGAACAAAACTACAACCAAGACTACCTTTATTATATAGTCTTAGTTTAGCGTCTAGGTCTAGTTTTTCAACATTAATGTTACGCCAAATAAATTTAAATGTGAAACCACTTTATACATTAGTTCTAAGTACTTTGGGAATATATTAGTGCTCCCATTAAATGTGACTTTTTTCACTATTTTAACTCTGCTCAGTCATCAAGAATGAAAAATCGATGAGAACAAGAAGCTGTAAAAACAAATACAAAAAGGTAAACCAGAAATTCGAAACGTTCTCTTCAAATATCGAAAATTATTTTTTTAAATATTTTGCATTTTCAGTCAATCAGCAAACTTTGAACAAACACTACAATACGAGAACGTATAAAGGATCCAAGCCAACAACAATACCAGTAAAACGTTTAAAATTTTCCCCTCGAAACAACGAACGTTAATTTCTATGAGAAAATGCACGGTAGGCATTTATTCAACTCTCAAACAAACGTCCATTAAATTCAAACGAAATAAATGATAGATACCTAATGAAGATATTATTTAGATCGTTAAAATCGAATGATAGAAAAAAATCATTGAATACATAGTTTTTCAAGCAATGGGAAATAAGCAAACCTTTATTAGGCCACAGCATGCTTACATAGACAAAGATCGAATTACACACGAATCTGTCATCAGACACTCAATAAGTAAGACTAGGCACCTAATTCACCATTTTTATTTCAGTTTTGTAAATGCAGTCAATGTCAGACGGTCAACGCTAATTTTGAATGACTAGAGGAAAACATTCACATATTTTCAGATATTGCTAGCGACATTTTTTTTTCACTTCTTCCGATGTCTCATTTTTCTTTTGAGAAGAATAAGCTTAGGTTTATCATTTCCAAAGGAATCTGTGGAAGAAGACATGAAAATCAATCACACGGTCAATATCTGCAGGGATTTCGATTCCTAGGTCTTCCTCCAATATTATCTTCAAACGCAAGCACTTAACTCTACGGTAAAACACCACACCCAGGTCTGACTAGAAAGGGGGCTGGGGCAATTCACTTTAAGTCCAGTTTTTCCCGGATTTTCCAGCACAGGGTTGGGAACCGACACTTTGAATACAAAGAACTTGATTTTTTTTTTTTTTCCATTATTTTAAATAAAAATGTTGAAATTTTTTGGGAGGGAGCCTGGTAAAGTTTGCCTATTTAAGAATGCACTTACGGTTAGTTGAAAATGTAATCTGACCAAATATTCAGTGTAATAATGCGTCATTGAGACAATAAATGAAACCAGGTCGTATCAGTAAACATTAATGAACAAGGAGAAAAGATTGGAAATTTGAAATGTAAGTCTGCTATTGTATGAGAGGAGAAAGTGACAAATAATGCGTAAGTATAAGATTTTTAAACGTATTTCTTCTGCTATAGATATCCCTGGCACTCACTTTCACAGCAAAGCCTAGAGCTGTAGTTAAAAATTATTGCTCCTCTTAATGAATAATTAACACTGATAACACAACTGGACTTGCATAGGTATGTGCAATGAAAAATTTAGAAGTGAAGAATACTTTTCTTTTGATGAAAAGTTAAAATAAAAAATTTGTACTTTTCCGAGAATTGAAAAAGCTTTAATTTTGTTTTGATCGCATAAAGTCTGTTCAGCTGGAAAAATTAATTTGAAAAATAGAAAATGCGAAGGCATTAAATGAGTAGGGTAGTTCTCGAGACAGTAAATGTGACGTTAAAGGTCGCTGCTGATAAAGTTCTCATCATGTATAGTTATATCTCAACATGACCTGCATTTATTTTTTGTACTTCCTATTGAGCTACAAAGGTGAAAATTTTTATGCGAATGCCTGAGAATCATATCCAGAAATATATTTTTTGAAATCCTTAAAACAGAAAAGTGGCCGCGGATATGGACTAATCATTTTAATAATTTATATTATAATAAATATTTGTAGAAACAAATATAAATCAAGCAAAATAATTAACATAATAATTATAATAATAATTATTTTTAATTTACTTTCAAACTTTCAAAAAAATGAATAAAAATAGCATTGACGTTATCTTGGTCTCAGCCATATTTCCCATTGATTTCCAACAAACGTATCACATTTTTTATCTCGTTTAAAACAAAACCAAGTAACTAAACTAACAAACTAAACTTTCAACCTCACCAACTGTATTCCCTAACCCTCATCAATAAATTGAAATTTCAAGATTTTTTTCTGACAGACAATTTTTTTAAAGAAAAATTTGAGTCAAAGAAAAAAATTTGAAATTAAGATTTTGATTATTGCAAATCTTTACAAAAACTTTCATTGTATTTGATAGGTCAACGTATCCTACATACCAAAATTTAGCCCTATTTAACAAAAATTACTCCATAACTCCGGTAGGTGGAACTTTCTATAGTCTCCGAAAGCCGAACCACTAAATCAATTTTCATCAAACTCGCCATCAGCTTTGAACATGTTTAGTAAATTCTAGACGGTTAAGAACCTAATTTCAGCCCAATTTAATGGAAGTTATAACTTAACCGACATTAGTGGAAGTAATTTTAACCCCCACGGCTGAACACTTCGACCGATTTTCACAAAAATCGATATCAGTTTTCGCTATGTTCAAAATTACCTATTCACCAAATTTCAGAACTATCAAATGATCTTTACATTTTTACCCCTATTTGTGAACTTTCTTCAAGTCCCATGGCAGAACCAGTCGACTGATTTCCATGAAAATCACTATCAATTTTCGTTATACTCTAATTACGCCTTAATCTTCATTGGTGGAACTAATTTTGGCACCTCGAGCCTCAACCTCTCGACCAATGTGCACCAAAAGTAATTAAGCGCAATATTTTTCCCGAAGTTAACGACATACCAAATTTCAGACCTATTGAACGAAAACTGCGATTTCTATCGACTCTATCATGTTTACAAAAAATCTTAAGTCAAGTATTGACGTCATAACAACAGATTGTTCCGCAAGATACCGTTTTTGGTGCAGTCTTATTTTAACACTAAATAAATTACCACGTATTTGAGATTTTTAATTTTGTTAATTTCGGGTTTGTAATTTATGTAGTCAAAATTGTCATTCTCAACGCTTAAAACTTATTTTTAAATTTACCCTATTAAAGCACTTTTCTCCATTCCACATCACCCATATTTTATTCTACCCTAAACTCTCACCTAAAATCATCGAATATGGTCTTAAAAGCAGCCTCACGAGTCCTCATTCATATCCCGACTAATGCCAATATAAACTTTCAAAATAAATTAAGAATCTGCCATAGGTCCGATGAACGAAAACGGTTGCGGAAGTATCATACAAGGTGTACGAATTTCGTTTGATCCACAGCCAGATATTAATATAGAACTACAAAAAGGAAATAAAAAATTCAAGTACCTAAGAAAATTTAATCGTAAAAATGAAAATTGATGGAGCTTCTTGAGTTTTGACTTCCCGTTATATTGAAAAGTCGCAATTTTTCACATTCGATTATCGACAGAACAGGCTTTTTACAACGTGTCTGGTAGTGCTACGTAGGTCAGATAAAAAAAAATTATATTACCATATTTTGCCTGTTCTCAAAATTCGCTAAATATATTTCCCTGGAATTATCAAATTAAATATATTCAACAAAAGTCAAATTTTGAAAATTTTGGATTATTGAGAAGAGATGATGATATTATTTCTTATTCACCTAAATGAGGACAGTAAATTATCACCACAGTTGGAGTAGCTTGAAAATCATTAATTATCTTGTTAAAGATGAAAAAAATAGAAAAATACCATTTTTCGAAAGTATTTTTGGTCTTTAAATTTTAAGGCTAAGCAAAATGTGGTGTTATAAATTTTTTTATTTAAGCTACTATTACCACTTTTCATGATCTTTCCCAATTATTTCTCCTGTCACAAGTGAAAAGTTATTTTTTAATAAATATTCAAAACCCAATAGGTAGAAAGCCCCTTCGATTGGATATTTCCTTTGACTATATAGTACTGGAGCAGTAAAGCTCCATTAGACCCATGTAATTTTTAATGTCAAGACACGCCGGCAAAAACAGTAGATAACCCTGGCGTACCTTTTGCGTATTTTCGACGTTTTCCTTGAATTCACCAATTTAGAAAACATCTGATAAAGATATCCCTTAAATTTACAAGGATAGCGTAAATAAACGCAAAGCCAAGTACGTCAAAAGGTACGCTCTGGTTGCCTATTTAGCGTCGGAATTTCTAACTAGACTTACTTGTCGCACAGTCAAAGAATATTCCACAACTTTTCGTATTTTGATCACCTACTTATTTTTTTTATACGCTTTTATTGCAGTCAGAGTCACCAACGCGACGAAATATGACGTAGTTCATGTACAATTATATCTAGGGGTGCTGAAATCGAGTTTGTTATCATTTATCTTTTATCAAGGTGCTTTTCTTTTAACTGAAGTTACATCCTGATCTTCCATACATTTTTAAGGCGTCGTGGTAGTAACGTTGTCATGTTCGATTCTCCACAATGTCAGATTTTTTTTTCGCTTCTAACTTATTTCGAATCAGTGGCCGTAACTTTTGTGTTGGATACAATGCATGTGCAACATACGGGAAATTTTTGCAACATATGGAATTTTCACAAACTGACCAAACCTAAAAATCAAAATGAAATATAATTTTTAAAACCTAATTATCCTGTTTCTGAGTGTGCTAAATCTGCAACACATGGGAAAAATCCAAGTTACCGGCATTGTTTCGAGTTCTGTTAATATCTGGCCAGTTGCCAAACGAAATTTAGATGGCCTGTACAATATGACGTTCAAACATTAGAGATTTCATAAATATCTGAGCAATTTTAAAGTTGCAGAATAAAATTATCAGGAAATAGATATTGGAATGAAAAGTCGTACATTCATGCATCAACTCTAAATGATTACTTATTTTTTATGTAGTGCCAACACAGTAAATTTTTTCATTTGTTTTTTTAATACCGACGGTAATTCCATCCATTTGGCACTGGAAAGCTCTGATGTGTTATGAATTAGAACTCGACAGTCCCTTAAATTAATTTCAAAAATTTTATGAAGAAACAGGTTCCCATAGCCTTCTGGATTCTAAAACATCAAAATTTTCTTCAAAATAAAACACAGTTAGGTACGTATATGTACACATCCGAGGAAGAAATTATCTACGAGGTTCAATTACACCGATAAATAAAATCGTAATTACGAATAGATATATACAGGCACTTTCTAAAATTTTATTTAGTATACATTGAAATAAAAAAAAAGTTCCTTCTAAACATGGGTTTACAAACCTTTTGTTTCGAGTTACAGAGGCTTTCAGTTTTAAATTGCCCATAGTCAAATCACGAGGAAATTCAAAAAATTCGTCAAATTTAATTTATGACAGCCGAATTTTCTTAAACTCGCTAAAAAGTTCTCTCGACCAACTGCCTATCTTCAATACAAGTACGTGGAGCTGTACCGAAAGTACATTAATTACTGCATGATTAGTTGCCTACTACTACCCCAGTAAGGCGATAAATTGAAAGCATCTAATTCCGTGAGTATTGAGGATAGAAAATCGGTCAAAAGAACCTTTTCTAATGTACTCAATGAGTATAACAAGATTCCACCATGAGAAATTGAATTCAAATATTTTTTGAATTTCCTCATTTGATTTTGCAGCGGAAAATTTAAAACTTTGAGAGGCTGTAACTCGAAACAAAATATTTGTAGACTCATGTTCATACGGAACTTTTATTCTTATTTTGAAGTGCACTAACTCTACATTTTAGTAGTGGCGACCTTTCGTGAAACACCATGTATATACATACCATCAATATTTTGGGGTTCATTTTCTGTTGATTATTCGAAAGATTTGCGGAGATAACTTAAACAAATTAAGTGAAAAAAATGCAGGCTTCAAGGACATCAGTTATGTCAAACTGCATTCTTAAAACCAGAAATTCATGAAACGAGAACCATGTACATAACATCGAGAAAATTCTGAGAGTAATTGATCAAAATTTCATTACAAGACAAATTTAGAATTGAAAATCGAAGACACTGGAGTTAATGAAGAATTAGTGAACAGTCACACCCTAAGTATGAGCCAAGAATGAATTAATTATGAATTTAACGTACAGACAGTCTCCCACCAATTATATCATAACATTCACAGATATTTTGCATATATTCTCGTAAAACAGAATATAGTTGATCATTAAATGTAGCAATAAGCGTATGGCATTAAACTGAGCATTATTGATGGAGAATTCAGATTATATTATTTGAAAATAGAAAACAATTTAATAATATTAGCACGTAAGTACAGTTATTAGCATTAGCACATTATACACATGAGTTAAATTACTTCAGTTTGTCATTTGTATTCAAATGCGTTCTCGGAAGTGCTACGAAAAAGTTCTGATTCAGTACTGCATAAAACAAACCCCATTTCTACAAACCAATATTGTCCAGTTGTGTGTATAAACCACAAAGAACTGAATATGTTTACAGTCTGCCACTTCGATCAGTTAGTAATGGATACCCAGTAACCCTATCTTACCAATGTTAAAATATTTTTGTTACGATTACAAAATCCGTAAGTGGGCATAGGTTTACTGTACATGTGCAGTAGGTGTGTTTTTCATCTGTTTTCAAAGTCATCACAGATTCACAACACCATCAGAATGAAAATAGATGCAAAAAGACCTATTGCACATGTGCATGCACTGCCCACTTAGAAGTTAGCTCAGATTTTCTTGTTTACCTGGGTATTCAGTACTAAATTATCAAAGGTCAGCTATTTCATTTCAGTAAAGGTGGGTTATCACCAAACGAACAAGTACAAACTATTTTTTTTTCGTCTGATGCGGGCATGCCAGATGCATAGTAATTCTTAAGTATGATAACAGGTAATTTACATTGGAAAAACCCAAAATTACTGTACATTCTGGCATTTTTGGGTTTGATGTGAGCAGCTATCAAAACAAAGAAGTAGGACTCAATCTCCTATAACACAGCGAATACAGGGAAATATTAAAGAAACAGCAAATGTTTAGTATATGTGAAGTTTTAAAGTCTCAGAAGTTGGAAACGAAAGATGAAACAATGATGATGAGAATTGAACAAACCAGCATTAAACAAAACACCATTACATTAAAGAAAACTATACATGTAAAAAGAACTCATTATACTGTATAAAAATAAAGATGGTAATATGAACAATCAACAGATATTGGATGACTGACAAGTACAAACTAGGCACAAAATGCTAAGTGCTAATACAAGCTGTGATGTCACAGACAACATATTACAGGAATAGTGAACAAGAATGGCTCCTCACAGATAACACAAATTAAATGATTTGATTCATTACAGAATATAATTTCACAGTGTAAATGCACCTTAAAACTCACACATGGTCTGCAGTAATTGTAGACTGAATTGATAATTGATAGCAATCTTTGACTATACAAATAGTACTGGAACAGCAATGAACAATGATTTCGGGTTAGACATGTCCGTGCTAAATAGGCAACCATTGTGTACCATATGAGGTACTTTTAAGAAAGAGCCCTACAGTCACAAGTACAACAATATGCCATTTTGTATCCACAGTTTAAATCATATAACTCTTTCAGAATTTCAGCCATATCTCAAAAACCAATGATACAATTTCAGCAAAATTTTCACAGAATCTTCAGCAAATTTATTTTAATACTTCACCAAAATTTCAGATTTCTACAAACAATGGTTCTCTTACAATAGCATTCAATAACTTTGATTGTGTTATCAGTTCCCATAAAATTATGTATGATAAGAGACTGTTTTTTATCGTTTCTTATACCCTTCAATCTGTTGAGCAAAAGAATATTTCAAGAGAAACAATGAAAAAGCTGGATAAAATTAATAAGACAATCTAAAAGTATTAAAATTTCTCAAATTTAACATGAATATCAATGAATTCATTAATGAGCTATAGGATAGAAAATAGCGCATTGTCAGACTATGATATGTTGAGCTTTACTTTAAACTATCTTTATGTACATTATCCTTGTGAATTTAAGGGAAGATTCTTATAAAAATGTATTATAAATCAGCGAAATCAAGTAAAAAATTGAAAGTATGCACTAAATACACACTGGTTTTTGACTTTTATGCTGCTAGGTCTTAATATTTCAAATTACATTGGGCTAATAGAGCTTTATTGGTCCAGCATTATATCTACATATAGTCAAAGATAGTAATTGATCCCCATTTAAAACACATGATCTATCAACTCTTATCCATTATCAATTCAGTTCATAATAACAGCCATGGAAAGGTAACAGGCTGTTCATTATTTTCCTTATTTTAATTTTTTTAAAGATTGCCACTGGTGGTTTGAGTTTGTCACATCAAAGATATTATATTATTTTTTATTAATATTAGAAAATGATTTTAGTGTAATCCCCGGGTACTCACAACAGCAGGAAGGGTTAAAGTAGATATACAGAAAAATAAATGTCCAATACTCACTAAAAAACATGTCAAAGATGGATGTTGTTTTTACAAGAATAAAAGTAAGAAAAACAGAAGCTTTTATAATAAACTTTATTATAAGAGAAACTACGAATAGAATAATATCATATTTCCAAAAGAATACTACAGATACTGAATGAAGGCACAAGTAAGATAAACTACAAAGTACAACAAATTCCGTAGCACAATGTTACCACCTGCTCAGAACCATGATAGAACATTTCAAATTCAAATATTTGTTACTGCATACGTGTTACTTATAGCTTGATAGTGTATGTGTGTGTATTGGTATGAACATGTCTATTTTCACAATGAAATAGGTGCAGCTTTGGACGCGCAGAACATACCACTCGAATGGCTTCTTTTTTATCTTTTATATTTTGTTAAACCACAGCGCATATGGACTATAAAGTGTTGGACATCTCCTTACCTGTATGTCTCTGGGTTAAAGGAACGAATATATACAATAAAATTACAGAATAAACTTAGAAGTACATTGAGAGAGAATCAAAACTTATGAACTGATGTCACTGAGCATTCTTATAAATTAATATAACATTACTTCTACGCCCACAACCCCCATTTGGTGACCTCGTTTTTTCTTATTACCAAAATCATATATCTAAAACTTACGCAATCTGCTATTTAAATACAATTGTACAAACAAGTCGGAAACTGTTGGGTATGATAACCATTAACGATGCAAAACTTTGTTGACAGAAAATGCAATTATATGCACCCACAGCATACAAAGATGTCAAATTGGAAGATTTGACGATCTACATTGAATTTAAACGCAGTAATACCAGTCAGGAAAAATATAATAGATACCACAGCACTCACCACTCCTCAGAATTTAATACATGGCAAAAAGATGAGAAGGTTAAAGGCAGGTTAAAGGCAGATGAAAAGCAGGTTAAAGGCGAACGCACCTGTTGTAATGTTGCAAATTATAACCTACGCCATCTACGAAAATTACACTCTGGCGGGGTGCACTGCAAAATAATACACCTGTTCGTGGAATACACTTACCCCCTGGTGCAACGTCGAAAATCATCGAGACGTAAATTTGAATACAAAAGAAATTAATTAAACGAGCTGCAATTTTATTATTGTTATCGCTTCATTCGGTTCATTTACGAACTGTGGGTTCGGTAAAATTTCAAACAAAAATATTATATCGTCTTTCTTTTGACACTGGCACACTATGGCATGTGTCACACCTTTTTTTTTTCATTTTTCTAACGCGAATGTATCTAGACTCCAGACAATGAAAACACAACACCATCAATCGTTAACCAACGACTATTAAAACCGAAATTAGGAACCAAATTTGCCTCAAAAGTTTCGATAAATTGTGAAAGCATTACAAGATTGCATAATCTATGCCTGCCGTTTTCTGGCCAAAAGTCTAAAGCACGTTGCCGAAAAATAAGAATTAACAAGAAGAAACACGAAAAGAAAAAACTCACCGAGACGACAGCCATTTGATCGAGTGGAGAACGACGAAATGTGGTGTACACCAAAATTGTTGCACTTAACACGAATAGTATCAAAAATATTGCATTATCGCAGCTGAATACACAGACGGAGATTTTTTTCAGCAATTCATAAAAATACAGTTGATTCGAATGTTCTAATCCGCAACAATTATCAATCATGTTTCACAAATCAAAACAGCCAAAAATTGTGATTTTGACAGAGGAACACGAACAACTCAAATCGAATTTTATATTTTGAATTTTCACTTTTAATTTAAGGCAAAATCAAGTAAAATGTTCGTTACTACGTACTGAAATGATAACGAAAGAAACGGAAAATCACAAAAAATCGAAAAACAAAGTCGTATCTAATGTGATAAGAAATTGGTGTGACGACTGACAATAATTGGTTCATCTTTCCCAGGCGTAAAATTTAAATTAATTTTAAAATAAGTTAAAACTACAGTTATGCTTAATGCTGCTGATGTGAAATCTTTTTTATTTTCATATTACATAATTCCATTCTCGTTTTTATTTTTATTAAACATCGTCTAATTGTCTTTACTCTTTATCTACCTACTATTGAGAAGCTGGGTAGCGATAAGTAACGCTATCTCTTTTTCGTTTTAACAGAAAAAATATAATATACTATTTATGGCTATGGGAACTATTTCACGTCGATGTCAGGAAATGAAAATATTGAAGGAGGAAAATATTAGAAAGTCGCCTTACCTGCTCCTCATTGTTGATGAACGTTGATGATATGTAGTCAAAACGGAAGCCAACGTGAACTAAATAATAAAGGTAATTTTTATAGCCCTAATAAAATTTGAAAATTTATAAAAATTCAACTTGGAAGTTTCGAACTATAACTTCAGAGTTTCAAAAATTCAAACTCTTATATTAAATTGGTATAATGCAATGCGAATTCGAAATTAATTTATTAGCGAAACACTGAAACTTGAAAGCATTTGATAGGATACATACATCTGATACACCGATATTTCGTATTAATTACCCATTGTTTTTTGGTGGAGTATTGAAAACGAAAAGTAGGTACAATAAATAAATGTACCTAATTAATTTAATATTGTACTTTACGACTGATTTTCTCAATAATTCTATAGCTCGAGTAAAATTTTTTTTTTTGACAAGTTCTAATCTAGAAATATTCATAAAAAAATTCAGCGATGAAGATTCGAATTGCTTCAAAATTCTCAATTTCTTGTATTTTAACCTTTGACTACATATAGTCAAAGATTTTACCAGATGTTCCTTCATTCAGTTTTAATAAAATAAACCGAAGCCAGTTTACTTATGAAGTATCAACCCATAAAATAGAGCTAAAATGATGAAGCTAGCATAATTGCTGTGTTGAGGTATCCGCCGATTTTTATTCTTATTATTTTAATCATAACTAGAGAGAATATAATGAAAATTATTGCAAGTTTATGACAAATTAAATGTTAGGAAATAAGGAATTTAAAAACTAACGCTAAAAACTCTGGTTTTTCCAAAAACTGGCCCTCAGATATCGATAAAATTGTACGACATTACGATTTTCACTTCACAGCCAAATAAGTAGACATGGAGTTGGCTTTGAATAGACATTACGCCTTTTGAAGTTTTTATAACTTGAAAGAATCATAGTTTTATATCGATGTATTGAAATAAAGTCAAAAAGTTTTTGGACATTTATAAGTACACAGTTCACGAATTCACAAATTACCTACTAAATTACTGTTTTCACGTAGAAGGAATTTTATAATTTGTGCAACTAAAGACAGTTTTTCTAGAAATTCTGTTTTTAGAATCTCTTAAGAATTACAAAATTTTGAAATAAGAATACTCATCCGTGATAAATCTACCGAAAAAAGAAGATTATGTACCTACGAAAATTTTTTTATTTTTATTCCTATCCTTTCCAGTTTTCACTTTAAGTAAATATCTTAGAAAAAAAAAATTGTAACTAAAAATGAAAACACATGTCCTCGAATAATAAAAAAATAATTCAATTTCGTTTAAATTATAATAAAAAAATTTGAAAAACGCAATAAAACTTTTAATTCTTTCGTTTTTGGTAACTGTTTCTATTTTTTCTGCAAATTGAAAATATCGAATTACAGAACCAAAACCAAAAATATTAGTGGATAGTAGTATCATATCGACGTACGTTATCTTACGATCCAACAAAAAACCTAAGCTATAATTATGTTTAATTTATAATTATGTAAGTATTAAGCTAATAGATTCATAACGTGAATGAAAAAAAAAGCTATTCGAGCGTTTGGTTAATTTTATCTGTAATAATTTATTTAAAACGTTTATTGATCCTAACTGGAATAGGCTTCCTAAGAGATAAATTTCAGTTTTAAATCTGTTTTTACTCAAATTTTGTTTAGTATAAATTTCAGTTTGAGTCAATGAATGGACATTATCACATCAGTCATCGCTCATCACCTCATTAGTGTGTCATTATCACTCATCAGTTATTTCATTAATATTGTTTGAATTATTTTATCAGCAACAAATTTGCAAATCATTGCCGATTCCGAATGTGTTTTGTGAACGAATTTTATCGAAGTTTGTTTTTTCATTCGAATAAGTTACCAATATTATCGAAAACTTTTTTGGAAATTTCCCCATTTTCGAATTTCCGATTTCGGCTCCATTTTTTTCA